>QGSO01000797.1:0-66890 GCA_011037825.1 Carya cathayensis | reverse complement strand
TAGCACAAAGGCAGGGGCGCTCATAGCACCAAATGTAGGGGCACCTGTAGCACCAAATGCAGGAGTGCTAGTAGCACCAAAAGCAGGGGTGCTACTTGCAAAACGCAGACTGACTTGTTGCACCAAATGGTGAGGAGGAACCAAATATGCTACTCCCAAATGCTGGTTGTGATTGTTGATTTGTGCTTCCAAAGGGACTTGCTGGAGTAGAAGTGGATCCAAACCCTCCAAAAGAAGCCTTCTGACCAAAGACAGAGGATCCTATAGAGACAAAAGTGACATCAATTCCAGTAGATTTTTATAGTAAAGAAGGAAAACATATTATTTATATAATAAGGCATTTTAGAAGAAGTAAAGAAGAAATCACTCTACTCTAATGAAGTCTACATCACCAATATTAGAGAATGGTCACTCAAGATATACAGGAGCAAAAAACACCAAGGTAAGAACACTAGTGCAAGGAAAAAGAATAAGCAAGCATCCATGTACTCAAAATTCAAGCAAATTACTACCTCAATTATTGTTTAATAATTCATTCAATTTCCAAAGAAGAAACTAATTCCTCGCCAGTGATGATAAAAAAAAAAAAAAGCTGCAGCACGAATAAATACTCAATGTTCTAAATTTGTAAGTTTTATTGCATCATTTTTTATATTCCTTTGCCTCATGAATTCATGCCCTTGTCCTTTCCTTTGATGTTTCCGTTCCGAAACTGAAATAGAAAAAGAAACCAGATCAAACAAAGAATGCAATGTGTCCGTCAATAACCAGGTACTCAAAGGCCCATTATTCCATCTTTGCAAACTATTATTATACAGCAAAGGTTGATACGTAATTGGAAAATTGAAAATTTTAGTAAATCAACCTTAAGAACTTATCGACAACGGACTCCGGAATTTGAAACCACTTATGCTTTCAGATTGGATAAGATCTGTTTTATTCTAATGAATCAGAAAAAGTAAACTTTGAATTAAACCTAGTAGATTAAGCAGCAATCCGCGAACCCTAGTAGGAATACCAATATAAAGCCTTACACTGCCGACGAGATTGAAAGAGATAGAGAGAGAAAAGAGGGAACGTAGAAATAGGGTTTCAAAGGCTCGTACCGTCGAAACGTCGATATGTGTGAGCAAGAGAGAGCAGCGAAGGACGCAAGAGGAAGGGTTATGTTGCAGTAAGTCCTTTTGGCCTTTGGGGACAAAATGTCGTGCCGAAGAAGGAGAATGAAGCTTCGAGTGAGAGGTCTGAGGGAGGAGCAGAGATCTAAGGGAGAAGCGGGAGAATGAAGCAGCGAGGGTTTCAATTTCACTAACCCGTGATGTGGCTCGGACCGGGTTCGGCCACGTCAGGAGTGTGGAGTGCGTTTGGAAAACCGGGGGACTGAGTAGAGTTTTCCTTCAGTGAAAGAGTTGACTATTATCGTTTTGAACTTTTGATTGAAAGATAACAAGCGAGATTCTGTCAATTACAGTGAATGAAATTCTTCTGGTGCTCATGGCATGTTGCGTCTACGATCAGGATCGGCTCAATACGTTGCAGGGCATAAAGTAGAAATTTTGAATGAGATATTTACTTTTTGAAAAAAATAGTTTTAAATTTAATTTTTACATTCTCTTTTTATTTAAAAATAATTCATATCCTTTTACAAAATAAATTACTGATAGAAATTTATACCATATTTTTAACTAATAATCGACTTAATTTGTATTAAAAAATTATCAATTCAGAGAGGATTTGATTTAACTTAATTTTACAAGCCATGCTTTAGACTCTTAGAAGTAATTATAATCATTATTTTCAATAAAATTCTATAAACAACTTATGCATTTAGAGAAAATTTGGCCCTTACCTCTTCAAAGAATAATATAAAAAATTTTACTAATAGTCAAAAATTAGATTTTGTTATTTATAATTTTCACATTATATATTAAACTAATAATGACAAAGGATGAGTATGTTTTTATAAGGAGAGTACGGGAAATAATTATTACGTAGAGATACTTTTAAAACTAGTAATGACATAATATTTTTTTCATACTCTTCATGTTTTCTCATTGAATTAATTTATTTTTTTAATTAGGTCTTTTTTCTTGTTAATTAATTTTACTTAGAATTTTTTTTGAACCTTCTCCCACTAAGGGCCTTAGGCAAGTCGCCCAATGAAAGAGCCAGCCCTGTTTATGATGTTGTACTAATTTTGTCTACCTTAATTTGTATCATGGAAGAAGAGGAAGGGATTGGAAATTTTGTGGTGAAGTCATAATTCTCTGAAGTAGGCATGCATGGAGAGTGAAATAAGATGGAAATTTTGTACATAGTAATAAGATAGTTTATGAATAGTAGTGAGATATAGTTATGTTTTATTGGGTTTTGAAAAAAAGAAAGAATAAGTTGAATAAAAAATATTATAAAATTAAAATATTATTTTTTAATATTATTTTTATTTGAATATTTGAAAAGTTAAATTATGTTTTATTTTTTATTTGAAAGTTTGAGAAAATTGAAATGATTAATTTGAAAAAATTTATATTTAAATTATGTTTAGAAATTAGATATAGAATGAGATGGAACAAATCCCATAAAGCGGGCAGCTCAAGGCACAATTAATTAACTATTCGGTCTCAGCACTTGCCATTGGAAAGCAGGCAGCTCAAGGCACGAAAAGAAGTGTAAGGAAGACGAAATTAAAGAAGTTAGTTTCAGTAAAAATGTATTTCAAGGAATAGTTACGAAGTAACTGCCCAAACTCACCTATAAGGAAAATGATATAATAACAACTAGGGTTGTGCAGTTCATCCGTCAAACTGCTGGGCCCATTAAAAACTATCCGATCGGACCCGACTTTTTACGGTTTCCATCTAATCGGGTCGTTAACCCGTTACAAGTAATGGTTTGTATGTTAACTATCAACCCGTCCGAGTTTAAAAACACAATTCTCAAACCCTAGCCGCCTCGTCTCCAATAATCGACAGTCCTCCCAGCCCCATGGTCATGACTTCAATTACTTGTTGAGGCCACGGTGAATCGTTCGTCCTAGGCATACCCAGCGGCGGCGGTGGCCAAGGTGGACCCTGGACTCTGGAGCACAAGACGGCTTCATGGTAGTGGAAGTAACCGAAGGTTAGGACCAAATCTTTCTAAACTGAGGAGGACGAGTTGGGACAACATGGTGAAGGATTTCTGGATTTGTGGATTTGTGAAGGCGTTGTTGTTGTCAAGGATTTTTGGATTTGTGTTTTGCTTGATCTCCATTTCAGTTATGGCGGCTGACAAAAATCAGTCTTATTCTTCCATTTTTTTTTCTCTGTTTCTTGAAGGAAATTCAATGTTGTTGTATATGGTTTAGTTTGAGTCAGATTGCTTAATTACTCTCCTTAAATGTTTTAAATATGTATTTGTATTGCGTTTTTTTTTTTTGGTATTCTGGGAATATCAAACCCTAGCTTCAATTCCATGTAGTATGAGGGCCAGATTTGGTTTGGTATCTTTCTTTTTTGGGGGCTTCTTTCCGAGAAATGTAGTGCACATTTTGGATCAAGTTTTTACTTTTGTTTGGTTTCAAAGAAAATGTAAAAGGTGACTCTGCAGCTTTGCCGATGAAGAAGAAAGAGAGCGGATCAGTCGGGTCATGTGAATTCGACCCGAGGTTTGTTTTGACGGGCCGGATCGAATCGAGTCAGGTTGACGACTTTAATGGATATGGTCGGGTTGGGTGCGGACCCGGCATTTTTAGCACGGGTTGCAGGCCTAATAACAACTATATTATAATTTATTTACAATTAAGGAGTAAATAATTATTTTTTTATGTACTTTAAACTGTTGCTAGGACAATAATTTTGAATTAAAGTGAAAAGAAATAATTTTTTAATATAAAATTATAGATAAATTAGTAGTATCATTGTCCTTAGCGCGCTCTTCTAGATCAGAGCCTTCAGTTTCCTCTCATTTTGGCTTCAATGATTCAAGAAAAATGATTTACACAATATTTTTTACAATATATTTTATAATAATGTGTTAAATAAGAAATATTTTTATACAATACTTGTAACATTATTTTATAAAAATACACTCGTCTTGCACCATTTCAAAGCCACTGCTATCAGAAATCGAGAGAATAGATTAATATCGAATGAGAGGTGTCCTCCTATTAAGTTGGAGCAGTTATGATGGGACGGTATATGAAGTTGATACTCTAACAAATATATAGCACTATTAAAAATTATTTAAATATAAATAATAAAAAAATAAAAAAAGGCCGATCCACCTCCTGAATTGTACCAACTTTAGTACTTTACAATTTAATGTCTTTTTCTATATGTTATTTAGTAATAAATAACAAATTATCAAAAGATCAACTATGGGAAAAATAAATATCACAATAGGAGAAAGAAAATAATCAAGCCCATTCAATTGATCACTTGATTAAAACAGTCTTATATTTTGTTGGAATAATCATCACCAGCAGCCAACCTTTCCTAGTTATTGTCCTCAAAGAAGCAGCTCCTATATATCTATATCAAGCACATATACCATTACTTAGAAAACGCTGCTCATATTAATTGGAACATTATATTATAAATAAAACATGCAAATTAACTATGCACTAAACAAGCAACATGTACGTACACTTGCGGCCTCCTGCCATCAAAACCTCTAAGCAGTTCTTCGTATGCCAATAGTAGTGGAAATGCGGGGCTGGCAAAGTATCAATCAAACCTAAGTAGTTCATAATCATTCAAGACAGAAAAATTAAAATGGACCAATTATTTTAAATATAAAAATTTAATGTACAATCACTTTTACATATTATTTATGCACTTTATTAATATAATTGGTTGTATTAATTTTTTTAATATAAAATAATCACTTTAACCAATTACGTATATTAATAGAAGGCATAAAAAAATACATCATTTGGACGTGAAAAAATTCAAATACAAAAATTTGCCTGCCTTCTCGATTCCATAATCCCGAATTTCTCCATCTAGCTAGACGAGGACTTTTGAACAAATGTCCAACGTAAATGAGAAGTTAGCTCACAAAATAGACAATTAATTGACTGGACCAAAAAGATAAAATTACAGTTATTGCTAATTTTCAATAACCAGTCTGATTTTGATAAGAGTAGAATATTTAGAATGGATGAAAAGTCATGTGACAGCCTCAGCCTCCTTCTCCGCCAAAAAGTCTGGCATACCTTTTCAGAAGTATTGGAGATAATCATATATTTTAATATTATTTTTTATTTTATTTTATTCTTATTAAATTAATTAAATTGTCCTAATTACATTGTCAAATAGTATGGCATTCTTTGCAAACGTGGATGGACTTTCATGATATGTTTTCGTGCCTTTATTTATCTTTTAGGGTCAAGGTCTTCTACGATATTAACAGGTGGAAAATAACTTTTTAAAAAAGAGTCGAAGAAAGATAGATCAGAAAAGCACAGTAATGTTGGTCAAGCAACGCTACAGTACAAATATCAAACCAAAGAAAATTCGTTGGATGTCGCAAAAATAAACTTTTATTCCAAAATCCAAACAAACAACCATTCCAATTCATCCAAATGCAGACGTCATAATGAACATTAAAATATGATAGATGACCAAGTAATACATACAAGAACAACAGTACAAAATGAAAATTTTCAAATCTGAGTCATTTATTATTATTATTTTAGACGTCCTAATAGCGTTACTCAATTAACTATGATTGGTTCAGAGAATTACGTCCCTTTAATTTATGCCAAGGCGTGATAGGAAAGTCCATATTATCTGCCAATAATTATCAATCTCGAAATCCTGACGACGAAGTCCTAGCCTATTGAAAATTACGATTATAGAATCGTTGCCAGATGGACTGCTTAAATATTCGGGTACTGAACTCATGATTCCATTGGCAAGGTAAACGCAAGCACGTACGTACAGATTGCAGAAACTGGCGGCCATGTATCGAATCTTGAAGTAAATAATTTTCTGCTTTCCGTTAATTTTCTATCGATGAATAATATTCTTTGTCCATTGATCACCCGTCAGGGTGGTTCTAATATGTACCCAAAGTTAACAGCTGGATTGTCTATATATCTATATTTTCGAAAGTAAATAAATGAAGTGATCAACAATAATAAAGATTCAAGTAGTGCTACAGATTAAGGATTTGAAACATGGAGTACTAGAAAATTAAACAAATACGTGCTGATCACATTTATCCACGGTACGTATGCAAATGATAGAACGATTCGAAATACGTACTAATTTAGTACGTTCAATCAAATAACTGAATTCTCGGATCCGGTCAAAAACTTGATTTTCATTTTTCACAAGAATTTATTCTATTTTAAAATTGTATAAATACTTATTTTTATATGCTTTTTTTAATTTTTTGGAAGTAATATTTGAGTTTTGACTACTAATTAATATCTCAAATTATTAATTTTTTTGTGAATATGTAATTTTATTTTATGAGAATATTAAATTTTTTAATATATTATTAGTTTGGATGTTGATAATAAAATATTTTATCATGAATCCAATCGTAATTGTGAATTATTTATATAGTTATATTATTGCATTATAAACGAAGTTATATTAATTGGATTAAAAAATCTAATTTACAAGCTAAATCAACTAATTTATATGAAAGAAGTTAAACGGGTTAAAATGAGTTAAATGTATTAGGGCAATCTCCTTATCAGAGCATTTTAGTGGCAGCACTACAAAGGTAGCTACTCCTGCCACAACAGAGCAACGTCCCTCACCAAACCAACATGGTGGTAGCACTACAAAGGAGACCTCCTTTGCCACAACAGAGCAACACGCCTAAGCCTGCTAGGAATATTATTTGAAAATAATGAGCTAGACATGTGTGATTGGCGTGCCTTGTAAATACAGAGACAATGCTCTCCTTCTCTCTCATAGTTGCTCTGCATGTATATAAACACCACTGTGTAGAAACCTTTGATAGATAAGAGAAAAGAAAATACATTTATGCTATCCTCTGTTAAGGTATTCTAGCAAACACCCAGTGTGCTTGCTTGGTATGATCCTTTGAACATTTCAATATGGTATCAGAGCGCCACTAGGACCAACGTCCCTTGTTTCCCTACATCCTTCAAATCATGGCCGACTCAGAAAATACAAATAGCAATATAACCCACCCTCATGCGTCTTCCCCAACCTCCATCAACTCCTCAACTCACTACATCACAATAAAGCTTACCTTGGAAAACTATCTCTTGTGGAAGGCATAGATTGCCCCGTGTCTATGAGGACATCAGTTGCTTGGCTATTTGGACGGCACCTTTCCCATGCCTCCTCCCGTAGTCAACGGTTCTATAAATCCCGAACACATGAAATGGATTTTACAGGATCAACTCATTATCTCGACAATAAATGCCTCACTTTCCGATACGGTACTTTCGCAAGTTTTGTCTTGCACCACCCTCCTCTGAGGTTTGGAACACTCTTCATACTTTATTTTCTGCACACATAATGCAGACCAAGCTTTAGCTAACCACCATGAAAAAAGGCTCAAACTCCGTTTCTACCTACTTTCACAAAGCAACGACCTTAGCCTCTGCTCTAGGTGCCGCTGGGCAGCCCCTTCCCGATTCCAAGTTTACCATATACCTTCTCGCAGGTCTTGGTTCGGACTATGAGTCCCTTGTAACTTCACTCACCACTCGATCGGACCCACTCTCAATCCCTCAAATATATAGCTATCTGTTAAATTATGAGTCTCGTCTCTCTCATCAGAACAATATCACACTCTCCACTGGCTCTCTCACAGCTTGCAACACTACTATGTCTCCCTCTCCTTCCTCTAATAATTCCCCTGGTCGTGGACGTGGAAATTTTTCCTGTGGTCGTGGCAACCATAGAGGTGGTTCTTCAAATCCTTCTCGCCCTTTCTCTCCCAGGCCGATTTGTCAGCTATGTCAAAAATCAAGTCACTCCATCGTCACCTGTTATCATCAGTTTGACCATGCTTACCAAGCCCCCCCACCTGCTTCTTTCACTGCCAACTTTACTACTGTGCCTTCTAGACACTATGCACAAGCTTCTACTGTTTGGTTCCCAGACTCTGTCGCCACTAACCATTTTACCTCAGATTTTTCTAATCTTAATTTGGATGCTGCAGCTTATCAGGGTTCTAATCAAGTCAACGTAGGAGATGGCTCAACAATACCGATTCAACACACGGTTCTTCCACTTTAAACCCCACTTCTGGCTCATTTCATCTCAAAAATATTTTTCATGTTCCCTATATCACTCATAACTTGCTATCTGTACGTCAATTCAGCATTGATAACCCAGTCTTCTTTGAGTTTCATGCAAATTATTTTTTTGTTAAGGATTTGCAAACCCGGGCGGTGCTCCTTCAGGGTCATGTTAAGGATGGACTTTATGCACTGCCAACTGATGTTTCGATTTCACCTCAACTTAGTACTTCATCACCACAAGCTCAACTCAGTGAGAAAACCACTCCACAAATTTGGCACTCTCGCTTAGGACATCCGTCTTCTCGCACTACTACTTACACAATAAAGCACTTCCAACTCCCTCTTACATCCAGTCCAGCCACGTCTCAACCTTGCCCTACCTGCCCACAAGGAAAATCTCATGCACTTCCGCACCCCCCATCACCATCTCGATCTTCATCACCTTTTGCTCTTTTATTTTTAGACGTATGGTGACCAGCCCCTGTGCTATCCACCACTGGATGTAAATACTATCTTAGCATAGTTGATGATTACTCTAAGTATGTTTGGATTTTTCCCCTTCAATCTAAATCAGATGTCTCCACCTTTTTCTTAACTTTTCTTAACTTTGTCTCCAATTATTTTTCCTCAAAAATCTTAACTGTCCAAACTGATGGAGGAGCAGAATTTAAACCTCTTAAACAAATTTTTCAGACTCGTGGCATTGTCCATAGACTATCTTGCCCATATTCTCACGCCCAAAATGGCACGGTTGAGAGGCGTCATCGCCACATAGTTGAGATTGGGCTCTCCCTTTTGGCCCACGCCTCCGTACCTCAACAATATTGGGCCGAGTCCTTTCAAACTGCCGTATACTTAATTAATCGGCTTCCCACACCACTTCTCAAAAATATGTCACATTTCCAAATTCTTTTTCAAAAACTTCCGGATTACAATTTTCTCAAAACTTTAGGGTATCTTTGTTGGCCCAATTTGAAGCCATTTAACCATCACAAAATGGATTTCTGTTCCAAACCTTGTGTTTTCATGGGTTACAGCCCAAATCACAAGGGTTATCTTTGCCTTCACTTACCAACAGGCCATCGGTACGTTTTCCGTTATGTGCAATTTCACAAAGACACCTTCATGTTTGCAACTGGGCCACCCACTTCCAATTCCGTCCCAGCCTCACAACCTACCTCTACCCAAATAATTATCCCCTTCCCAATTTTACATCAACCTCCATTGCAAACAGAGCCCATTCGGCCCATCCCAAATAATATACCCCAGCCCACTCCCTCGGCCCCAGCCCAAGTGTCCAACCCTTCTTCTAGGTCTTCATCTTCCACACCGTCTTCTCCCAATGCTTCTCCAGCACCGTCACACGTTCCTCTCACCCCTCCCTCTCCAGTGTCTAACTCATGGCCTCAGCACCGAATGACCAAGCGTTCCCGCAACCACATTCACTGTCCTCTTCAACGTACCGATGGTACTATCCCCTGGCCACCTCTCCAATCCACCTTGAATTTCACTGAGACCTCTCCTCCTCCGATTCCCAAAGAGCCATCATCCTTCTCAGAGGCATCTGAGTGGCGTGCAGCAATGGCTCTCAAATTTCAAGCCCTTCTCACAAATCATACCTGGGATCTTGTCCCATTCTCGTCCGGTCTCAACATCCTCGGATCCAAGTTGGTGTTAAAGATGAAATGCCATGCCGATGGGACCTTGGGGAGCCGAAAAGCCCGGATTGGGGCCAAGGGATTCCACCAACAAGCTGATATTGATTTTATCGAAACATATAGCCCTGTTGTGAAGCCAATTACGATCCGTGTTCTCCTTTCTATAGCCGTGTCCTCTCGGTGGCCTTTACATCAGTTGGATGTCCAAAATGCGTTCCTTGATGGCGATCTTGAAGAAGACGTTTTTATGCATCAACCGCCGGGGTTCTCCAATCCGGACTACCCAAACCATCTCTGTAAGTTGCAAAGATCCCTTTATGGTTTGAAACAAGCCCCCAGGGCATGGTTTTCTAAGTTTAGCAATAAACTGTTATCACTAGGATTTACTGCTTCCAAGTCTGATTCTTCATTGTTCAACTTCGTCAATGGCACTGACTCTGTCTATATTTTGATTTACATTGACGATATTGTTGTGACTGGATCAAACTCTCAACTCATTTCACAATTTATTTCAACTTTGCGTGTTTCCTTTCCTGTAAAAGACTTGGGGGAGTTGCATTATTTTTTAGGGATTGAGATCACACGGTCATCACATGGATTGTTCATGAGTCAGTCTAAATACATTATTGATCTCTTAACAAAGACAAACATGCATCAATCCAAGCCTGTTTCTACGCCTATGTCCACCTCTATCAAACTCACAGCCACTGAGGGTTCCTCTTTTGAGGACCCTCAGATGTATCGTAGTGTGGTAGGGAGCTTGCAGTACCTCTCCTTTACTTGGCCTGACATCTCCTTTGCAGTTAATAGAGTCTGTCAATACATGCATTCCCCCAAAATACCCCATTGGCAAGCTGTGAAACGCATCTTGCGCTATTTACGTCTCACCTCACATCTTGGTCTTCACTTTTCCACTAACTCTTCTTTTGTGTTGTCTGCCTACCTGATTTCCCGGGGTTCCGAAAAGCAACCCACCATTGCCAATTCTTCAACCGAAGCAGAATACAAAGCTGTCACAAACACTACATGTGAGCTCCTTTGGCTCCAGTCCCTCCTCACTGAGCTTGGTATTTATCTTCCTAAGCCACCTACCTTATGGTGCGACAACCTTGGCACCACTTACTTTTCAGTGAATCCGGTTCTACACTCCCGCACAAAGCATGTTGCTCTTGATTATCACTTTGTTCGTGAGCGTGTGGCGTCAAAGGCACTTCGAGTCTCCTTCATCTCAAGCAAGGACCAACTTGCTGATATATTCACCAAACCCCTTTCCACTGGCCGTTTTAATCTCCTTCGATCAAGCCTCACTATCACTCCAGTGCCGCTTGACTCGAGGGGGGCTATTAAGGCAATCTCCTCATCAGAGCATTATAGTGGCAGCACTACAAAGGCAGCTGCTCCTGCCACAACAGAGCAACGTCCCTCACCAAACCAACATGGTGGTAGCACTACAAAGGAGACCTCCTCTGCCCCAACAGAGCAACACGCCACAGCCTGCTAGGAATATTCTCTGAAAATAATGAGCTAGACATGTGTGATTGGCGTGCCTTGTAAATACGGAGACAATGCTCTCCTTCTCTCTCATAGTTACTCTACATGTATATAAACACCACTGTGTAGAAACCTTTGATAGATAAGAGAAAAGAAAATACATTTATGCTATCCTCTTCATTTCTGTTAAGGCATTCCAACAAATACCTAGTGTGCTTGCTTAGTATGATCCTTTGAACATTTCAATAAAATGGGCTGTGTAATGTCACCCGTTACTTAAACTGATCGTGTTAAGGTTTTAGGGCCGAATCCGTTTAATTAAACTTACATCTATCTCTTGGTATTAGCTAAGTTGAATGTAAATAACCATTGATCACACATTAGATGGATTTTTTTCTAGAATAAGTTAAATAGTTTATTCTCATAGGAGAATCCAAAAATGCTAGTTGTCCCGCGGATGGATCTTGATATAATTTTTTTTTATTTAGTAATTAAGGAAATATTTTCTAATGATGTTGTGATTTTTTTTTTTTTCAAATAAAGTTTAAGGGTATAAAAAATTGAATAAAAAGTTAAAAAAGAAAAGGCCAAATGGCCTTAACGGGAAAAATTTGTCGGGCTAGCTAGCACAACTCATATAAAAGAGATACCACAAAAACAAGTTTCATAAATTGACATAATTTCATATAATATATTAGATATATTTTATAATAAATGTAACTTTTTAATTTAACGTACCACATCAAGTGATATTAATTTATATGTTTATTTTTGTAAAATTTCTTTGTAAAATATATATATATATATATATACAATATACAATATATATATTTCTTGGGAGAGCTGACAGTTTGATGCAGACAGTTCTAGCTATCGGTCTTTCTTTATTTCATTGAGGATGTGGACATTCCACTTGACAAACATTAATTAACACAGTCAACTGATTTGCTAAATGACCAAGTCTCCATAATTTTGTGAAAACACTGAAATAGTTTTTTTTTAAGATTAAATTTATTTTCTGGCTGATTAATTAACAGACTTGTAACGATCGATATTGACTTTGAAAACAAGTACTTGGTCAAAAAATTTAAAAGATGTAAGCCACATATGACTCACTACACCATTGATTATGTGTTATTATATTGAAAATTTTTAAAATTCAGATTTTTTAAATATTTCATGAAAATCAGCTCCTTCATTAATATCAATGGTACTGATAATGTGGAGGTTCATATCATGGATATGCGTTAAATTCAATCTATCATATGTTACAGGACCATATATAGATTGATCTAAAATCACATATCATGATGTGTACATGATACGTGAGGTTCAGATCACTCAAATGTATCTTAATTACTTGTCTTTAGATCGTGACAAACGAAATCAAAATCAACCATTCTATATATGAATCATCAGAAACATAGTATCACGTACAATATTTTATGTTGAATGCATGTGGATGTGGGCTGCCAGAGAGGAATTATGTATGTTTGTTTGTATTGATCATGCATTCAAGAGCTTGACAAAGTCCATAGTCCATCCAAGTTGATTTTTAATACTTATCCTCGAGGATTTCTTGCTCATAATTATATGAAGTCAATGAGTTTGTGTACGTCGATTCGAGCCTGGTGTTGATGATATGTTGCTTTTATCAAGTATTTAAACCAAAGTACCGTCTAATTATTTTCTCATGATAAAGTACCACTTAAACCAAGTCATGAATATTTGATAGTATTTTATGACTGAATTAGTTCAGTATTTATCTGGGGAATTTCTTTCTGTTAAGATATTGAATTCGATCTGCAGGTTGTTTTTTATTATTAGGATTCAAAATGATGATTAATGGGCAGTACATGACAAGTCGATAGAATGTGATCACTCTGCTATATATTAGTGCACTGGTTGACCACAAACACATGTAACGTGTGGTATTTGTGGGGCTACTGGGAGCAGTTACTTGAAAGTCTCGACGGAATGAGTTTCACCATTTCTCATATTTTCCGTGAAGGGGGTTGCTGATTCACTTGCTCGGGATGGTGAGGCTGGTACCAATAAAATATATGGAGAAGATGATAGATGACAGCAGGCTGCAGGAGGAATGGTTAAACTTGATAAAATAGGCCTCCCTTCTTTACGGTTTTAAAGTGTACGTTGTGTTTGTGTGGTTTGTTTAGGTTCGTTTTTTTCCTTTGGTTTCATTTTGCTTTGGGTGGTTTGTGGGATTGGTCTGAGTTTTTCTTTTCTGGTGTTTTTCAGATACATGGGCTGCATTTTTATTAATGTTTTATGTGTATATCACATGTGTCATGTCTATTATACGGTATTTTTCCATCACAAGTGTGGGATTTTTAATAAAATTATTAGGAGGGGATCATTATTAGACATGTGACCCGTCTCTTTGTTTAAAAAAAAAAAGTGAATAATATTAGTAAGTGTACGTATATATACACATGCACATATATAGACATACATTCAGTACTGTACAAACACGCAAATACGCATCTGCTGTCGCATTTTTTCAACGGCAAGCTAGACAATAACACTTACAAGCTAGCTGTAAATTAAGTCAGTCAATTAACCACTACTAGTACTAGAGGCAGAAATGTTCAACCATATTGTAACATGGCTCTAATACCATGTAAAATTATCATTTATCTTAAAATTTTAAATTGATGGAAATAGATAAATTTTATTATTTATTTTATATCTTAACCTCAGTTAAAATTTGTATCATATTTTAAGGGCCAAGAATAGCTACCTAGGAATAGATACACTTTAAATGAGGAGTGGAATTGCATTGGGTTTGAAGGGTTTTTGGTTAGAAAGGGCATTGGGTCTCTTAAATTAAATTTGCAATTGGGTTGAGGTTTATCTTGGTCGGCATGATTGGCATTGTCATGTTAGGATGTCCATCACATGATTAGTTGGTGAGTTTTATCATTCTCATGCATTTGGCATTTTAGACATGCATCCATCAAGGAGTCACATCACCTTTAGCCTTGTCTAACGTCTCTGACTTTATCTACAGCTAAAAGCCATGTCGTCTCGACGTGTCCGTCCTCGCACCAACCCTTCTGCACCCGCTCACGCTCAATTCCATAGTGCACAAGCTCAGGAGCTGTACACTCAGAATTTTTCTCAACGTACACCCATTGTTGAGCGTGATGTCTCCCTCGGTGAGCTCTCTGAGACCATAATCCCTCATATATTTGAGTCTCGCCAGTGGCAGGCTTTGACCACTGGTCATCCCACTCCTTCTGTGGAGATGGTTCGGGAGTTTTACTCCAACATACGGGGTATTTCCATTGATGACTCCTTTGACGTGAGTCTCCGGAACATTACCTTCCGGGTGACTCCGGGCATGATAGCACACTTGCTGAATGCCCCTCGTGTGCCTTACCCTGACTATCCCTATACACGGATGCCTCATCCTACTTCACAAGCTATTGCTAGCTGTCTCTGTGGTGGGATCAGTAATTGGGAAGGGAGGAGCCCTCTCCAAACCATTCTTTTTACGCCTGATAACCTCATTCTGAGTAGGATTGTTCTTACAAATTTATATCCTACGGGTCATCAGAGTGACGTGGGTCTTGACCGCGCCATTCTTCTTTATGCCTTGATCAATGATGTCCCTCTTGATCTAGGGGCTCTTCTGTGTCGGGTCATAATTGAGGCATTTCAGTCCTCCAAGAAACGGACTGGTTTGCCGTTCGCTTGTCTCATCACCCGTATAGCCCTCTCTCAGTCTGTTGCCTTTCTCCCTCAAGAGCCTAGGATAGCACTTAAGGCTCCCATTGGTCGTAGGACGGTGCAGCTTAGTCGTGCTCACACCACTCCGCACCCTATCCGTGTTGAGCATCCTCCCGCACCTTCCTCTCAGCCTTCGAGCTCTCGGCCTTCCAGCTCTCAGCCATCCAGCTCTCGGCCATCTACTTCTCAGCCGTCTGGCTCGGCCCCATCTCCTTCGGCACCCGGCTCGACCGAGCCTAGTCTTCAGCAGGTTCTTGAGTATTTAGCCCGCCTTGATGCTCGGTTGGATACTTTCGATGCCCGGTTTGATACGTTGGATGCTCGGTTTGACAGCCTGCAGCAGCATGTGACCCAACGTTTCCATGACATTGAAGAGCTTCTTAACGAAGACGATGAAGATGGTGGCAGTAATGCAGATGATTGAGACCATTTGTCAGCCTGTGACAAAAAGGGGGAGTACTGATTAAGGGGGAGTTTTGATTTTTTTTGTATACTAACTCAGGGGGAGTGTTAGTTGGTAGCAACACTTGTGTTTTGGGAACAGCAGCTAGTTTTTGGTTTTTATCTTTTGATTTTATATCTCTTGTTTACTGCTGCTGTGTGACTAATTGTTCTTGAACTCTTTTACTGATTAATTGTTTAATGAAATATTTTGTTTCTAAAGCCTGTACGTGTCATATCTATTCATGAATTGTAGTTTGTGATTTGCAAACAATTCTTTGTGCGATATGTTTAACCGTTTGCTAAGGTTGTGCAGAAATATTTCATTGTGTTCAAGAATCTGAATCTAGTGATGGGTGTGCTAGGATTAGGTCATATGTATAGGTTAGAGGTTTTGTCACAGAAATGCCAAAGGGGGAGATTGTTGAGGCAAAAATGAGTTGATTGGCATATTCTTGTGAAAACCTGTGTAAAATAGTGTTGTAACAAGTGTTGAAGCGAAGAGGATTGAAATGTGATGATCAATGGTCAAAACAGGGGTCACCGCTCGACTCTCGCTCGACAGGGCGCTCGAGCGAACTCAAGCAGATTGGACCGCTCGACTCTCGCTCGACACATGGCTCGAGCGAACTCAAGCAGATTGTACCGCTCGACTCTCGCTCGACACATGGCTCGAGCGAACTCAAGCAGATTGCACCGCTCGACTTTCGCTCGACACATGGCTCAAGCGAACTTAGACAGATTTCGGTGCTCGACCTTCGCTCGACACTCCGCTCGAGCGAACTTAGACAGATTTCGGCGCTCGACCTTCGCTCGACACTCCGCTCGAGCGAATGTTCCAGATGACTTAAAACCTAGGGTTTTAATGCGCCTCATTTGAGTGGTACTATAAATAGAACAGCTTTTCTGCTGTTCTAGGGTGGAGAATCAGAGCAAAAACCCTAAGGGCCTCCAAGAACATTTAGAGCAATCTCTCCCCCACTTGATTGATTCTCTCTTGGATAAACACATCTCCACCACACTACATTCAACATCAAACTTCAGTTGAGTCCATTGGAGTGGACAAGTTCGTTGGCCGGAAGAGTCCGGAGCTGCTGGTGATGCAGAGATCGAGAGGTTCTCATGGGAAGCTATAGAAAGGTCGGAGTTCCGACACTACATGCGTGTAGAGATCGAGTGGGTCGCTCGTGGTGTTGCAAGCCAAGTTTAGCTACTACAAAGGTTTTGTGAGTGTCTCTAAATTGGTTGTAACAAACTAAATTTTCTATAGTGGATTTGAGGTGGTGTCTTACACCCGGAGTGGTTTTAGATTTTGAAGACGTTCTTCAAATGAGTTTCCACTCCGTGAACAAAATCTTGTGTTGATTATTTATGTTGTTTACTGCTTTGATTAAATTGTTGTTTAACTATCTTTTTAAAAAGACCATAAAAATCGGATTACACCTATTCACCCCCCCTCTAGGTGAAGTGTTGTGTAGAACCACTCGTTTTCACACTTATTTCATCTCTGGAATAATTTTCCACACTTTTGGGAGTTTGAACTCCATCAACAATAACTTTTGGTTCCGTCCAACCATTTGTTACGGAAAACCATACTCGTTCATCTACAGATTTCAAGAAAGCTCTCATTCGAACTTTCCAATAAGCATAGTTGTTTCCATCAAAATATGGTGGAGATGTAAGTGATTGAGACCTATCCATTTAAAACCACTACGGCAGGATCACACTCAGGAACTAAATCCTAGCGGAGTGAACCCGCTCTGATACCAATTGAAAAAGCAGTGGTTCTACACAACACTTCACCTAGAGGGGGGTGAATAGGTGTAATCCGATTTTTATGGTCTTTTAAAAAGATTGTTAAACAACAATTAATCAAAGCAATAAAACACACAAATAATCAACACAAGATTTTGTTCACAGAGTGGAAACTCATTTGAAGAACGTCTTCAAAATCTAAAACCACTCCGGGTGTAAGACACCACCTCAAATCCACTATAGAAAATTTAGTTTGTTACAACCAATTTAGAGACACTCACAAAACCTTTGTAGTAGCTAAACTTGGCTTGCAACACCACGAGCGACCCACTCGATCTCTACACGCATGTAGTGTCGGAACTCCGACCTTTCTATAGCTTCCCACGAGAACCTCTCGATCTCTGCATCACCAGCAGCTCCGGACTCTTCCGGCCAACGAACTTGTCCACTCCAATGGACTCAACTGAAGTTTGATGTTGAATGTAGTGTGGTGGAGATGTGTTTATCCAAGAGAGAATCAACCAAGTGGGGGAGAGGTTGCTCTAAAATATCTTGGAGGCCCTTAGGGTTTTTGCTCTGATTCTCCACACCAGAACAGCATAGAAGCTGTTCTATTTATAGTACCACTCAAATGAGGCGCATGAAAACCCTAGGTTTTAAGTCATCTGGAACATTCGCTCGAGCGCAGTGTCGAGCGAAGGTCGAGCGCCGAAATCTGTCTGAGTTCGCTCGAGCCANAAATCTGTCTGAATTCGCTCGAGCCAAGTGTCGAGCGAGAGTCGAGCGGTCCAATCTGCTTGAGTTCGCTCGAGCCAAGTGTCGAGCGAGGGTCGAGCGGTCCAATCTGCTTGAGTTCGCTCGAGCCATGTGTCGAGCGAGGGTCGAGCGGTCCAATCTGCTTGAGTTCGCTCGAGCGAGTGTCGAGCAGTGACACCTGTTTTGACCATTGATCAGCTCACTTCAATCCTTTTCACTTCAACACTTGTTACAACACTATTTTACACAGGTTTTCACAAGAATATGCCAATCAAATCATTTTTACCTCAACACATATAACTTCATGAATACCTTCAGTATACCATTCTCTAGCCTATATTTTAATGCATCTCTCTCTCTCTCTCTCTCTCTCTGTGTACGTATCTTAGGCTTCATAAGCTTAGATTGCGGACTGCCGGAGAATTCGAGCTATAGTGACCTGACGACCGATATATATTACATTTCGGATGCCAGCTTTGTAAGCACCGGCGCAATTATGAGTGCATCGCCTGAATTCAGAACAAATGAAGCTCGTCAACAGCTATGGATGAACGTCAGAAGCTTTCCTGATGGAGACAGAAACTGCTACTACATTAGACTTACAGCAGGCGTGAGATACTTGATCCGAGGGACTTTCATGTACGGGAACTACGATGCCAAAGGTGAATTACCTGTGTTCGATCTGCATATTGGACCTAATAAGTGGGATTCCTCGAAATTTGAGAGTGCGTCCGCTGTTGTCTACAAGGAGATCATACATGTCCCATCATCGAGTTACATCCATGTTTGCCTCCTCAACACGGACTCTGGAACGCCGTACATCTCCGCATTAGAACTAAGGCCTTTGAGAAATAACACTTATGTGTCTAAATCGGGTTCGTTGGCACTCATTGCACGGGCAGATACCGGTTCAACTGGAAGCCAAATATTCAGGTGAGTCGAGTTCGTCTTCATCTTCATCTATTGTCAATAATATAATACGAATAATTAAATTTATCTATTTTCTTTAATTTAAATTTTTGAGTAATAGATGATTTCATATATACGGTATTAGAGCAGAAGTTTTAAATTTAAATTCCATAATATTCTAATTCATTTAATTACATATTCTACCTGATAATTTCACATCTATGATTTTATAAGATTTGCTACGTCGACGTAAATTATTTTACAAAAGGTAAGTCATACAGAGAATAATTAACTAACACGTACATCAACATATGCAAAATTAAAAATAGTAATTATGATCTTTTTCCACAGGTACAAGGACGACAAATTTGATCGGATTTGGTCTACCGAGAGCTTCAATGCGTGGACATCGTTAAGCACACCGCTCATTGTCAACGCCGGTCAGAATACTTACGAACCGCCATCGGTTGTCATGAGCACTGCTGCGACGACAAAAGATGCAAATACTTCGTTGGATTTCTACTGGGACGTCCCTCCTAACGACAACTCTGGATATTATATCTACATCCACTTTGCTGAGGTTGAAGAACTCAAAGTCAAGCAATACAGAGCATTCAACGTCAACTTAAATGGAAACTTTTGGTACGGACCTGTTGTTCCCTATTATCTATACGATTTTACTGTATACAGCCAATCCGCCCTGACAGGAGGAAGATATAATTTCTCACTCACAAGAACTGAAAACTCTACTCTCCCACCGATCATCAACGCCGTTGAGATTTATAAAGTTATACAACTCCTACAAACTGAGACAGACCAGGAAGATGGTGCGTACGTTCTTTGCCATGTCGTAAATATAAATTTATTTTTAATGAATGGGTCTCTATATATAGTACCTTAAACCTAGTGTACAAATTATTTTCTACTGATCTATTTATACATATTTTTTTAATGCATGTTGACATTAGTTGATGCAATTATCAACACCAAGTTAATGTATGGAGTGACACGAAACTGGCAAGGAGGTCCGTGCTTTCCTCAAGCGTACATGTGGAATGGTCTTGAGTGTAGCTCTGGATCAGGTTACAATAATACCCCAAGAATCACGTCCTTGTAAGAGTACTGTGTATTAATACAATTAATATTTGATCTGGTCATGGATCGAAGTGTCTAAATTTGTGGGTTAATCCCGATCGACTGTGTATTAATACAACTAATATTTGATCTGGTCATGAATAAGTAGGAACTTGTCCTCGAGTGGATTAACCGGGGAGATTGCCCCTTACATTGTTGGAAACCCTCTAAGTGTGAAATGAGATTTGGGTTTGCAGCCACCCACCCATCCACCAAAAGTTTATGGCAGCAAATATTTGGTCAATATTTGCTACACTGAAATAAGCTCTCTTGATCAAGCTGCACCAAATTTTTTCTTCAACAATTGTAGGTGCTAGCTCTCCTATAAAAGGAGAGTTCAATTTGTGTAAATGTGTGGGGGAAAACTAGAGAAAGAGAGGATGTGAGAGAGAATTTGTAGAGTTTTGTAATTTTGTACAAATTCAGTAAAAAAGGCTCTAGTGGATGTAGGCAATTTTCCAAACTACTTAAATATCGTATTGTGTGATTTTGGACAGGTCAGAGGCGCAACAATTGGTATCAGAGCTTTGGTTTGCGCTGTCCAGAAATCACGTGGATCAAAATCAACTTTTGACCACTCCAGGATGTTCCTTGCGTCAAGACGAATCCGTTGCCACAAACGAAATCCAAAACAGAGGTCGAAGGAGCCTGCACGTGCCTGTAGAAGATCGGAGCATGAAGCCACATGCTCCACGCACATCTGGAGGTTGAAGAAGACTGAGTTTCACGTGCCATGCGCCTCCATGCGCGGTCACGCGCCCAGAGGTTGAAGACACGTGACTCCCACGCGCCCTAGAAGGGATCGGTGCGTGTCCTCCAAGCGCCCACACGCCCCACTCGCACTGCTGTTGCGCGTGCATCTCATGCACCAGATAATCAGGACCGTCCGTTTTTTCAGATCCATTTTAGGCTTGATCTAAGCCATTTGGAGTCCGATTTCAACAATCAAATAGTGCTTTCCTACTATTTGGATCATTCTGAACTCATCCGTCGGTTAGAATTTTGAAATTTTTAGTCTAAAATTTTCTAAATTCAAATGGAACGTTCTGGAAGAGATAGGAGCTCTGAAAATGCAAGTAGCTCTGGGCATCGGTCCACAGTGTCAAATGCCTAGTTTGAAGTTGAAAAGTTCGATTGAACTAGCAACTTTGGCATGTGCCAGTGTGAGGTTATGGACGTTTTGATCCAACAAGAGTTGGATATTGCGTTGGAAGAAAGACCAGATGATATGACTGAAAAGTATTGGAGAAAGCTTAATACCCAAGCTTGTAGTACAATCCGGTTATGCCTTACCAAATAACAGAAGTATTTTGTCATGAGAGAGACAAGTGCTAGGGAACTTTGGCAGAAATTAGAGGATAAGTTCATGAAGAAGAGCATTGAGAGCCGTCTGCACTTGAAGAAAAAGCTCTTCAGATTCCAATTTCGTGAAGGTATTTCTATGTCTAAACATCTGAATAGTTACAACCAAATCCTTGCTGATTTATTAAACTTGGATGTTGAAATCCAAGATGAAGATAAGGCTTTACTGTTGTTAAATTCCTTACCTGATATATATGAGCATTTAATTACTACTCTATTGTATGGGAAGGAAAATATCAGTTATGACAATGTATCTAGTTCTTTAATTAGCAATGAGTACCGCAGAAAAGATAAGCAGTTACAGCAAGATACATCAAGTGAAGTGCTAACAGCAAGAGGGAGACCATACTCAAGGTATCCTGGAAAGAAGAAAGGTTTTCATTTAAAAACCCGGGCCACATCACATGGTTCATTAGTCAGCAAAAAAATCGCCAGAGACGAGTGTTCCTTTTGTCGCAACAAAGGACACTGGAGGAAGGATTATCCCAAGCTGAAGGGACAACAACATAATCAACCCACCACATCCAATGTCATGGACAAAGATGATGAGTCAGATTTTGCCTTGACAAGTTCATCACCCAATTTTCATTCCGCTGAATAGATTATGGATTCCAGATGTACCTATCACATGTGTCCCAATCGGGACTGGTTTACTGACTTTACAAAAATTGATTGTGGAGCAGTACTTATGGGCAATGACAGTGCCTGCAAGACTCAGGGAATAGGTAGCATTCGATTAAAGCTGCACGATGGCAGTGTCAAGACTCTGACAGAAGTTCGGTACGTTCAGGACTTGCTGAAGAATCTCATATCATTGGGATCTCTGGATTCAAAGGAATTCAGAATCACTATTGAAGACGGAACTCTCAAAGTACTAATGGGAGTTCAGGTGGCAATGAAGGGTTTGAGGTGAGGAAACTTGTACTGCTTGCAAGGAAGTACTGTTGATGGAAGAGCTTCCACATGCTGTGAGGAGCTAGATGAGCCTGATGCTGACACCACCAGTCTTTGACATATGCGTATGGGACACGCTGGAAAAAAAGCTTTGCAAACACTGGTGAAGCAAGGCTTACTCAAAGGTGCCAAGACTTGAAAATTATCTTTCTGTGAGCACTGTGTATTGGGGAAGCAAAGGCGGATCAAGTTTGGAACTGTTGTACACAATACACAGGAAATCCTTGACTATGTACACTCCGATGTTTGGGGACATACCCAAAATGCATCTTTGGGAGATAAGCATTGGTTTGTAACTTTTATAGATGATTATTCTCATCGTGTGTGGGTATATACGATGAAGAATAAAGATGAAGTGCTAAAAATCTTCCTTGATTGGAAGAAAATGGTTGAGACTCATATCGACAGAATGATCGACCAGCTTAGATCTGATAATAGAGGTGAGTATACTTCAGACCCCTTCATGAAAGTATGCCAGAGAGAGGGAATTGTCAAACACTTCACAGTACGAGGTACATCGCAACAGAATGGTGTGGCAGAAAGGATGAATCGTACTTTACTAGAGAAAGTGCGATGTATGTTGCTGGATGCTGGATTCAGTAAACAATTTTGAGCTGAAGCTGTGACATATACTTGCCACCTCATCAACCGACTACCCGCAGCTGCCAATGACAGGAAGACACCCACTAAAATGTGGAAAGGTACACATGCTACTGATTATGACTCTTTACACGTTTTCGGATGTCCTGCTTACTATCATGCTAAAGAAAGTAAGCTTGATCCTAGACCTAAGAAAGCAAAATTCTAAGACTTTAATACTGGTGTAAAAGGGTATAGACTTTGGTGTATAGAGTCTAAAAATGTAATCATCAGTAGAGATGTTATATTCAATGAATCTGAGATGCTTAAGTCACATAAGCATAAAGATTCAAATGATGGCGAAACATTAAATGATTCGCAGACTGTGAAGTTTATTACTTCAAAGAATTCGGAAAAACATGGATAAGATAAGGTTGATAGTCCAGTCATAGTACCTCCATGTGAACCTGAATCAATAGCAACCAACAGACCGAGACGAGAGAAACGTGTACCAACGCGTTATACAGACTATGTGACATATGCACTACCAGCTGAATGGGGTGAGCTAAAGGGGGTAAGATCCTAACCACTTACAGAGAAGCCATACAGTCCAGTGAACAAGTCAAATGGACAAAGGCGATGAATGAAGAGATGCAGTCTCTTCACCAGAACCAGACTTGGAAGCTTGTGTCGCTTCCACAAGGAAAGAAGACAATTGGCTATAAGTGAATCTTCAATCAGAAAGATGATCAAGCTGCTAAAAATTGAGTGCGATACAAAACTAGGTTGGTAGCCAAGGGCTACCCTCAGACAGAGGGGATTGACTACAGTGAAGTATTCTCTCCTGTTGTGAATCATTCATCCATTTGGATATTGCTAGCTTTGGTTGCACAATATGATCTTGAGTTAGCACAGCTTGATGTAAATACAGCTTTCTTACATGGTGATCTGGAAGAGAAAATTTATCTGTCTCAACCAGAAGGTTTTAAAGAAGCTGGAAAAGAAAATTGGGTATGCAGTCTAAAAAAATCTCTCTATGGCTTGAAGCAATCACCTCGGCAATGGTATAAGCGGTTTGACCGCTTTATGATGGATCTGAAATACACTCGTTGCCAATACGATCACTGTGTATATTTCAGAAAACTTGCAAATAGATCTTTCATTTATTTACTTTTATATGTAGATGATATGTTAATAGCATGTAAAAGCAATGGGGAGATAAATCGCTTAAAAACTCAGTTAAGTCATGAGTTTGAAATGAAAAATCAGGGAGAAGCATGGAGAATATTGGGGATGGAGATCACCAGAGATAGGGTGAAATGTACAGTTCACCTTACTCAAAAGCATAATCTAAAGATAATACTGTAACGCTTCAACATCGACTCGAAGTCAAAGCCTATAAGTACTCCTATGGCCTCATATTTCAAATTCAGTGCATTACAGTCTCCTAAAGATGATGAAGAACGTGACTACATGAGGAATGTCCCATATGCAAGTATTGTTGGAAAATTAATGTATGCCATGGTGTGTACACGACCTGATATCTTCCAAGCCGTCAGCTTAGTTAGTCGCTATATGGATAATCCTGGAAAGGCTCACTGGCATGCGGCTAAGTGGATTCTACGGTATATTTTAGGGACTATAGATACTGGTTTGAAGTTCAAGAAATGTGAAGATAGTCTAGTAACTGGATATGTTGACTCAGACTATGCAGATGATCTTGACAAACGCTGATCGACAACTGGATATGTGTTCACTATGGCTGGAGAACGAGTTAGTTGGTGATCAACTTTGCAGTCAACAATTACACTATCATCCACTAAAGCTGAATACATGGCTATAACAGAAGCCATGAAAGAAGCTATTTGGTTACAGGGATTGGTAACAGATTTCGGCTTTAAGCAGCAAGGGGTTACCGTTTACTGTGACAGTCAAAGTGCAATTCATTTAACAAAGAATCAAGTATATCACTCTAGAACAAAACACATAGATGTCCGATTTGACTTTGTACGTGAAATATTAGAAGAAGAAGACATCAAACTTCAGAAGATTGGCACTGAAGATAATCCAACAGATATGTTAACGAAAGTCGTCACAGGGATCAAGTTCCAACACTGTTTGGACTTGATTAATATTATACACTGCTGAGCACCCTCGGGTGCATCGGAGCGCATTTGATAGCAAAAGTCTCTCATGTCAAAGAATGGGGTGCATTCATTTGAAGAATGAATCAATTTGTAAACATTCTAGCATGGCACACTTGGGTGGAGGGGGTGATTGTTGGAAACCCCCCAAGTATGAAATGAGATTTGGGTTTGCAGCCACCCACCCATCCACCGAAAGTTTAAGGCAGCAAATATTGACCAAATATTTACTACACCGAAAGAAGCTCTCTTGATCAAGCTGCACCGAATTGTTTCTTCAACAATTGTAGGTGCTAGCTCTCTTACAAAAGGAGAGTTCAGTTTGTGTAAATGTGTGGGGGGAAAACTAGAGAAAGAGAGGACATGAGAAAGAATTTGTAGAGTTTTGTAACTTCATACAAATTCAGTAAAAGAGGCTTCAGTGGACGTAGACAATTTACCAAACCACTTAAATATCCTCTTGTGTGATTTTGGATAGGTTAGAGGCGTAACATACATATCCAATCTCACAATGCTTGTATCTTTGTAAGTATCTTTACAAATTACTCATAACAAATCCTACACGCTCCTTTAACAAAAAGTCAATGCAAGTTTGTTTTTTTTTTTTTTTTTTTGTCAATTCAGGATCTATCAAACAACAGCTTAACTGGATCGGTACCAGATTTTCTATACAATTCCATCACTGAGGGTTTTGTAAGTTGTTTAAATAATTGGGACTATTAATATATATTATAGCAAATTTCAAGGACGTTAAAACCCAGGTGATTATATACATATATATATTGTCTCTGTTATTACAGAAAGCTGGAAAGGAATAAGCTCACAGGTTCCGTTCNTTTTGTTGTTTTTCTGTTAAAGTTAACACCGTTCATAAAGATCCATCCGTTCATAAAGATCCTCCAGTATCTGCCACCACTTAGTGCTTAGTCACCCCAAAACCTGATTGATCCCTCAAATCCTCCAATATCTGCCACCGCTTAGTGCCACCCCTTAATGCTTATCACTTATAGGTGTTAAAATCTGGATGATTTCAAATTCTCTCATCTTCTGATAAATCCACCACCGCTTAGTAGATTTTACCTTCGTCATTTTCTACTTTTCCTATCCGGTAAAATCGACTGCTAGGTCCTCGCTCTCTAAACGTTAAGAGGTATTTTTTTTTATGTTCATTGTTCTGGATTCAATATTTATCCCGAAACCCAGAAGGTTTCTTTAGCATCTTACCACTTGGAAGGAGAAGCCAACCAATGATGGCAATGGATTCGCAGGACTTTTCAAGAGGAAGGTCGAGTTCTGTCATGGATCGATTTTGTCAGGATCCTTGCAGCACAACCATAGAAGAGAAGATAGTGGCGTGAAGTGATAGTGCCGTGAAGAGAGTGGCGTCAAGAGATAGTGGCGTGAAGAGATAGTGGAGTGAAGATAGTGGCGTGAAGAGGAAGTGTTCGGCGTGAACTGAAGATTTGATGAAGTGAAGTGAAGTGAAGTATTAACTCATGGGAGGGGACGACGTCGTCTGGGTGCGTGCGTTGCGTGTGTGTGTGCAACGGTGCCGTGTGGTGTGTGTGTGGGGTGTTTGAACGTAGTGTTTTTACATCTATATATAAGCCAATAATGGCAGGAAAAAGGGGAGATGAGAATATTGGCAACAAGTAGTCTTTTGTAGTCTTGTAAGGAGGTTGATTCTCCCTCGAAGAGCATCCATATCTATGCAAATTTGTGGCACAATTCCTTTCCTCAAATAGGTTCTCGGCATTTCTTCATCCTGGTGTTTTCCATGCTTGTTTCTTCATTCCCCAAGCCACTTGCATACAATCACCAGAACCTTTGATCAGAGGCATAGCTAACAGATTTTGAAGAAGAACTATGGGCACGCTTTGGGCCTTCGGATTGCGAAGACTTTGACGAAGCTCTTTCACGAATCAGGCAGACTGGCTCCTTGCGTGAATACCAGCGGGAATTTGAACAATTAGGCAATCGGGTCAGAGGCTGGACGCAAAAGGCTCTTGTGGGATTCAATATTTATCCCGAAACCCAGAAGGTTTCTTTAGCATCTTACCACTTGGAAGGAGAAGTCAACCAATGGTGGCAATGGATTCGCAAGACTTTTCAAGAGGAAGGTCGAGTTCTTCCATGGATCGATTTTGTCAGGATCCTTGCAGCACAACCATAGAAGAGAAGATAGTGGCGTGAAGTGATAGTGGCGTGAAGAGATAGTGACGTGAAGAGTGGCGTGAAGAGGAAGTGTTCGGCGTGAACTGAAGACTTGATGAAGTGAAGTGAAGTGAAGTATTAACTCATAGGAGGGGACGACGTCGTCTGGGTGTGTGCGTTGCGTGTGTGTGTGTGCAACTGTGCCGTGTGGTGTGTGTGTGGGGTGTCTGAATGCAACGTTTTTACATCTATATGTAAGCCGATAATGGCAGGAAAAAGGGGAGAAGAGAATATTGGCAAAAAGTAGTCTTTCGTAGTCTTGTAAGGAGGTTGATTCTCCCTCGAAGAGGATCCATATGAATGCAAATTTGTGGCTGAATTCCTTTCCTCAAATAGGTTCTCGGCATTTCTTCATCCTGGTGTTTTCCATGCTTGTTTCTTCATTCCCCAAGCCACCTGCATACAATCACCAGAACCTTTGATCAGAGGGATAGCTAACAGATTTTGAAGAAGAACTATGGGCACGCTTTGGGCCTTCGGATTGCGAAGACTTTGATGAAGCTCTTTCACGAATCAGGCAGACTGGCTCCTTGCGTGAATACAAGCAGGAATTTGAACAATTAGGCAATCGGGTCAGAGGCTGGACGCAAAAGGCTCTTGTGGGAATGAATTTTAGAGTAATCGAAGCATCTTCTAACCGAGGAGGTAACGTAGGATCCAAAAAAAAAAAAAAACTATGGGAGATGTTTCCAAATATGGACCTTGTCGACAAGGATCCACTTTATGGGAGAGGTAATGATAGGCCACGAAGGTCAGCAAGGGCGCCTAGGCCGAATCCCACGTATGGCGCCTAGGCGGTAATGATAGGCCACGAAGGTCAACTAAGGCGCCTAGGCAGTCAGCAAGGGCGCCTAGGCCGAATCCCACATATGGCGCCTAGGCGGTCAGCAAGGGCGCCTACGCCGAATCCCACGTATGGGACCTAGGCGGTAATGATAGGCCATGAAGGTCAGCAAGGGCGCCTAGGCCGAATCCCACGTATGGCACCTAGGCGGTCAGCAAGGGCGCCTACGCCGAATCCAACGTATGGCGCTTAGGCGGTCAGCAAGGGCGCAGGTCAGCAAGGGCGCCTAGGCGGTCAGCAAGGGCACCTAGGCCAAATCCCACGTATGGCGCCTAGGCGGTCAGCAAGGGCGCAGGTCACCAAGCGCGCCTAGGCGGTCAGCAATATTTCTACTACGATTTCATAAATTTACACCTTATAACCAATTTTACTAATCTATTTCACAACAAATTTCATTTTTCTGTAAAAAAAAATTACCAAAATCGACAGTTGTTATGAAATATGTGCCTTGCACATAAAATCAGAAATATGTGCCTTGCACATTAGTACCTTACTAGTATATATTATAGCAAATTTCAAGGACGTTAAAACCCAGGTGATTATATACATATATATATTGTCTCTGTTATTACAGAAAGCTGGAAAGGAATAAGCTCACAGGTTCCGTTCCAGTTCAACTTATTGAAAAATCAAAGAACGGAGCCCTATTACTCAGGTATATTGCTTTTTATCAGTACGGATTAACAAGATTCAATCATCTCAGATTCCAATGATCATCAGAATCGACAGAAATATGAGGTTTAAAATATAGATTATAAGAAAAAGGCTATTTTGATTCCAAATCACACACTCTGATCATTACCATCTGATGCTCACTTTGATATATTACAAAGAATATATCTATTTGAAAAATAGAAGGACACAGTAAGTTGCAACCAACTCTAGTTCGCTCCGCACTTAAGACTATTGCAAATTCTGTAATTCCCAGTCTGCATTTTCATTGCCATAACTGAATTATGCTTATATTATCGTGGATCCAAGCCTATGCTCATCGGCTTTGTGCAAAAAGAAGAAGAGTATTGCTGTTATTATGGCAGTAGCATCGGTTGCTGGTAGAGGTGTTCATCGGGATCCGAATCTAAATATCCGGCCATAACCGGATCCGGATCCGGATTTAAAAATTCAGGTAGTTATCCCCCGGATTCAATCCGGGGGATAACAGATTCAATCCGGATATCCGGATTTTTTTTTTTTTTGGCTTTGTCTCTCCATGAAATTATTTCTCTCCGTCCGTTCTCTCCCTATCCATTTGCTCAACTTTCACTCTTCTCGTTAGCTTTGTTTTCGCTGTAGTCGTCTTCTTGCAGTTCACCACATTTACCCTATTCTTGACCTTTAAAACAGAGCATATTTTTTTCCCTCCTAGCTTCCGAACACCTTGTATCCTCTTGGTTTGATAGTCTTGGTTCAGTGAAGAGCAACTCACCGTTGTGCACAGCCCTCAACGCTGTAGGCTCCTCTCGGTTTCTCTCTCTGCACTCAGCTGCAAGTTGTATCTTCATCCATTTCTGGTTTTGTCTCTGAAAAGTCAGACTCAGACTCGGAAGATCCAATTTCAGAAGAATTGGTTTCGACATCTTCCGTAAAACCAGAAGAGCTCTCTTCAATGAAAGAACCAGAATAAGGATGACCATTACCCACTCTAAATTGGGAAGTTGACATCTCAATCCGACTTCAAGAAGTCTCACCATAATCCAAAGAATCACCATGCTCCGCTGTCAAGTAGACACATCTTCTCTTCTTTGCTCGGGAAGCAAGTCCTGTCTGCTCCACACCTGAAATAGAAGTAGAAACTTTGTCAGGTAGCAAGGAATGAGGGACTCCTAATTTTGCACTACTCTGAAAAACTTGAATGAGAGGACAATGCTTATCACGTCTCTTCACCAAAAGTTCCCCCCCATCAACCCCCCCATGTGATCTTTTCCTTTCGTATAGGGAATTTTTACCGTTTGCATGACTTGCATTTCCCATGCTAAGAACACCACCACCGGGAAGAGCATCAACATGGTGATCAGTTGTAAGTTTCCAAGAACCATTTGAACCAACAGAAGGTGAAGGCATTTGTTTGGCAAGGGTAATCTTGAGACCAAAATCCTGCAAGCCTCTCATACGAGGCATGATTTTAGAATGATCATCATCCCCACTTAGTTGATTTCCATCCATGGTTTTCTGTGAAGAGATAAGACCACCTATAGACTTGTCCTTATGATATTTTTCAAGTCTGCTAGGAAATTGATGTGGAATGGAATTTCCAAGTTTTCCATTATCATCTCCAAAATTTTCTGAACAACTAACCAATCTCTTTTTCATACCAGTAGATGATTTACTGCTTGTCTGATCAGAATCTATACCCAACTTTCCTTGCTTTCCCAAAATGGTAACTCCCACTGCCCAGCCAGCCACAAAAACCAACCACACGACCACCACAGCCTCTGTTCCACCTCACGAAAACAGACCCTACGTTCTCCATCGTGAGCCCCCCTTCCACTCAAAACCACCGTGTGATAGCCCACCTCCCAACCATGCGAAACCGACAGCCACCAGCCAATTGCCACCATGCACCATAACCCCATTGAGAGACGAGAGTTGAGAGGAAATCAATCCAGCATACACGGCGTTTACGGATAACCGGGTTATAAAAATCGGATCCGGTTGGATCCTTGACCGGATTCGGATTTTTCTTAACCGCCCGGGTGTAATCCGGGCGGATAATCTCCCGGATTCACCCGGATCCGGATTTCCGGACCGGACCGGAAAAAATCAGGTCCAGATGCACACCCCTAGTCGCTGGACTGGTGATCGTCCTCTTATTAACTACAGCGGCTATTTTTTGGGGCCTAAAAAGGAGAAAAAGAAAAGGTGAGCCAACTTTCTTTTTACAGGTCAAATTTTCGATAAGAATTCCGATTTACATCATGCAAGCAATTGTATTTCCTTCATAGATATTCATGTCTAACTGAACTTCATCGTTGGTTATGCGAGGAATCCCAAAAATAGATGCGGAAACGTCAAACAATCAAAATCGGCTAATGAGGTCAGAAATGCGATAATTTACTTACTCTGACATCCTCAATATCACCGATAATTTACAGAGAACACTGGGGAAAGGTGGATTTGGAACAGTTTACCATGGCTACATCGATGGCACTGAAGTGGCTGTTAAGATGCTTTCTTCATCATCTGCTCAAGGGTATCGGGAATTTGAAGCAGAGGCGGCAATAAATCATTACCAGTATTATTAAACAATAAATAAATAAAGCTTTTTCTAATTCATATATGTGTGGCCTTATATATAATAACAGGTTAAGCTTCTGACTAGAGTTCATCATCAAAATTTGACGACCTTTTTTGGGTACCGCCATGAAGAAGCACACATGAGGCTCATTTATGAGTTCATGGCCTGTGGAAACTTGCATGGTTTGGTCAAAATTGTTATGAATAATAAAATATTCAAATTTTAAATGTAGCATAGATTTTTTTATAAAATAGGAACTACATCAGGAAAAAGTGTAAAAAAACTCACTTTTCTTGGTGGGGCTCAATTTTTATTAAGTACTTGTGCAAAACTTATGCATTAATTAAACCTTATTTCTAGTATTACTAAATTACGTACACGGAAGAGTCCGCTTACATGTTTAATTATATCACTACTTATAATTATTATTTCCCATCATTTGGGTTCCTCCGATCTAAACAAGACTAACACCATTTTTTCATATCAAATATGTGTAGATAGAAACGCTAACACCCCAATCAGCTGGGATGACAGACTCCGAATATTACTCGAAGCAGCACAAGGTTTGTAGACATACATTTTTTTTTTTTTTTTATCATCTCTGATTTTATCATCTTCATGAATCATTCCAACTGTTGTGATCCGTTTTAAGTGACACAATCTCCATTTATCAGTCGATGTGGGGTTTGACAATCTCCTTTTTTGTAAGGCCCCAAGGGAGGGACAAGTTACATTTGAGCTTAATTATATTTAAAAAAAAAAACTAGTCAATTATATAACCGAATCCAATTAGAATCATTATAAAGAATAATAATTTTTTATTCCTAAATAATGTGGAATCTTATACATCACTTATCCTTATTACTTATCAGTCAATATGAGTATTGATGATTGCTCTTTTTCTAAACATCATGTACTTTTTCAAACCATGTGTACTTCTCACTACAAGAAATATAGGTTTTTCTCATGAATTTTTTTTTTTCAAGATAAACATCCGTGGCAAATACTTACCTTATCAATCAATATGAGTATTGATGATCTGGAAATGTAGGACTGGAGTATCTGCACAATGGTTGTAGGCCACCAATAATCCACAGAGATGTGAAGCCTACAAATATATTGTTGAATGAGAATTTGCAAGCCAAACTAGCCGACTTTGGTCTATCCAAAGTATTACCCAGCACCGATGGTGCTTCTCACGTGTCCACCATTGTTGCTGGAACTTTTGGGTACCTCGATCCCGAGTAAGTACATACATATCTTAGCTATCTTGGGAAGCAAACTCCATCTATACGTAGGGAATTGGAATGAGAAATTCTAAACAGACATGCTTACAATCTTTGCTGTCAGGTACGGCACATCAAACAGGTTAACAGAGAAAAGTGACGTATACAGTTTTGGAGTTGTTATCCTGGAGATAATCACAGGCCGACCTGTGATAGCAAGAAATCCTGAGAAGACTCACGTGAGTACATGGGTGAGTTTCATGCTTGCTAAAGGGGATATAAAAAACATTGTTGATCCGAGGTTGCGGGGAGATTTCCACGTTGGCTCTGCCTGGAAAGCTGTTGAAATAGCAATGAATTGTGTATCTCCAACATCTGCTAGAAGGCCTGTCATTAGTCAGGTGGCAACGGGACTAACATGATGTGTCCATAGCTGGGACGGAGGGCTATGAGAGTGAATCGAGGGATTCAATTCCATTAATGATAAACTTGAATCTGACTTCTAATTTTGGTATTGTTGCACCTTAATTTGAAACTCTAGATGCAATATATATGCACCTTTTATGCTTTTTTAAAGCCTAAAATTGTTAAATTAGCCGATCGATGTGCATATATATTGCAACTTTAAGTTTCAAATTAATTAAGGTGCTGAATGCTCAAATTGATAGCTAGTTCGGTTGTCAATTGCATGGCAAAATGCATGGGTGACCATTCGAGGAATTAAGTGTAATTTCTATAGCGAAAAATAAATATACTTTTCCAAGCTGTGTGATGTTTTCAATATATGTATCAAACTCTATTTCTTCGGAAAAATAAATAGAAGAGATTATAGTTCCCAATTAAGGAAATGAAATGCCTGACCTTCATGCGGAAATGGAAGCTAAAAAAGACCAGCAGATCGAGCGTGAAACTCGAAACCCTCGATAAAATAGAAGGAATATGTACCTTATATCTACACAAAATTTAACGGCAACTATTACTAATATTGATATTTGCATCAACATAACGAAGGTTTTGAATATCGTAACATATCAGCCAGTACAGTTGGAATTTACCGTGCCAGAATAATAACTAATATGGAGGAGGTAAGTGTTTTGTACCAGGCCAAATACTAGCTATTTCAATGCATTTTGGTCAATATTGGCCAGCTTTTGGTGTATTGGCCGAAATGAAGGTATTCTTATAATTAATATAAAAATCCTAATTTTTTTTTCATAATTTTACTCCAATTCTCACGTCTGAAAACTATTTTCTTAACTTTTATTAATTCTCTTTTCTCAATAATTGAAAATCAAATCTCTACTCCCATTTTCGTAAGGAACTTAATTGATTATTTTTCTTAATAGTCAGATTGAGAATGTATAAGTATTATTGAGTTTTATAAATATGTGTTTTAACTTTTTAAAACTTACATTGATGTTATTTTGAAATATAATTTATATATATAATGAATTTATCTATATATAGACTGTCCTGAAATAGTATTCGAAACTATATCGATATCAAAATATTTTGTTCTAGTATCTTAACCGAAACGGTCACTAAAACAATATTCAAAACTTTGGCTATAACATTCCGACCATACTTGGCAGTCTCGTTTGTTTTCACAAATAATATGAGTTGAGATAAAAATTAAAAATTGAATAAGAGATTGTTAGAATGTATTTTTTAATATTATTTTTGTTTTAAATTTAAAAAAGTTGAATTATTTATTTTATTTTATATTAAAATTTTAAAAAAATTATAATAATTAAATAAGATGAAATAGAATGAAATGAGATGAATTAAATTAAGAATAATTGTAAAAAAATAAACAAAAATGAAAGAGAAGGTGAAACGCCGATCGATAAAATGGTGCTGACGATAGCAAATAAATGTAATAAATCATATGATTAGGAAAAAAGAAAAAAAAAATGTAATCAATCATAAAAATCAGGAAAAGCTTGTATGCCGCACCTATCTTGGCCGTCCTAGTCGATTGCTAGTCAATTTTTTTAATTTAATGGTTAAAGATATAATTTTTAGTATATTAATATATATTTTTTTTTAAGAATATTTAAATCTATTAAAAATATAAAAATAAAAATAAAAAATAACATTTAGCGGTCAAAAAAAGCAGTCCAAAACATAAACATGAAATGTTGACGGTCAGAGAGATGACTTGTAAAATCTGTTATATATGGTCATTTTATATATTTTTATATAATTTATTGATATAATTGATTAAAATAATTATTTTTTATTAAAAATATATATAACCAACTTTATCAATAAAATGTATAAAAATATATATAAAAATAACTGTATATCATTTATTTATTTATTTTTTATTTTTTTAAAAATTAAGAGCTACATCGGCCAGCTCACGAGTAAAGGAAATGGAAAATGTTTAGCGCCGGGGTGCACGCACAACACAGCAGTACTCCATGAGAAAATGTAGCTGTCCTCGGCAGGCAACCGCTACATCACGACTGTACGTATAACAAATTCAAATCTCTCTCACTTGTTTTTTATTAACTTGTAGTTTAGTATAAATGTCGCACATTTTTTAAAAATAAAATTTTGATAAACTTATAATTCTATTTTTTAATAATAGATTATAATTTTTTTTAAATGAAGTTCACGAATGTTGCCTACTCTAATATAAGAAGCAAAACCAAGCGAGATATCTGCTTCTTTTTATAAAGGAGTCGAACGGGGAAGTTTGAAAAATGAGATCAAATGAAAATTTTATTAATAGTAATAAAATAATTTATAAATAATAATGAGATAATTTAAATTAAGTATTAGTTGAGTTGAAAATGAGAGAAAAAATTGAATAAAAATATTATAAAATTAAAATATTATTAAAATATTAATTTTTTTTATAAAAAAAAAAATGAGATAAAAATTTTTTCCAAACATCTCCTAAATTTAGCAAACAATCCCAACCACAACAACCTCTTTCATCCTCGCGATCGATCAAAACCAGCTTTTCCCAAACCTTAAAGACAAGCTACCCAAAAAGACCACAATTTGATGCCTCCGAAGATCATAAAGAAGTCCACATACGAAAAAATAGAGAAAAGCGGCAAATCGAAGTCATCATGATCATCATCATGATTATCATGTCATGATCTTCATGATCTTTGTCATCATGAATAATATCATTAGTTGCATGACCCCTGGTGATTCCGGGGTAATTTTTAAAGGGAGAAAAAGGCTTTGTGCGACCTGCCAAAAAAGAAACATAAACACGTGCCAAGCAATGACGTTGGGGCGACTTTCAAGGGCACGCTTTGGGTTGAATCAAGTAGACAGGACCACTGAGGCTCACAAATATTCTTAAAGGGAATGTTTTCTGCGTTGGTGAGCTCGCAGAATATTTCATTAGAAACCATAAAGATAATCAACAAAGCGAGCTTTAACTACACAGATTCAAAAGGGATGTACAATCACTTTCATGATCTTCAGCTTAATCATAAGTGGTATAATTGCTAAGCCTTTCTGTACAGAAAAGGGTCATGATGATGAATAGCTAGCTTAGTCGTGTCCACACCTATAATTGCCACTTCCACTACAACTATCTCTTCCTTCACAGAACAGAACATAATAATAATGGAAGCAGCAAACCTACCATGTACTGAGAATAACGCAGCAAAAAACGTCCCTTTGCTCCTGGGTGGTGGGTCTCATGACTGAGATAATTAAAGAAAAGCCACTATCAGCTAGAGTTTTGAGATATATATCACAGAGATATAATAATTAATTAATTTTGACGTGGATCACAGATTGGATTCTCAGTGATTTTGGCTGGAAATTGGCATTTGGATGCTATTCATTCGTGCTGAAATGATGAGGAATATGATTAGGAGTCTTTGATTAAAGTTTCTTAATACTTTCAACTCCATTAATGAAGATTATGGTTAGGGTTTAGTAGTGGGAAATGGGTTTAATTCGGAAAAGAGGGGTTGAAAGAAAAAGCAAGATCCTCAGTTAATTGAGTCAAATTGGTGGCCTACACTTTCCAGTGCTTTGACTTGTGACCTGAGAAACTTGAGGTAGTTTGCAGCCTCATCAAGCATTAATGCAGTGTCCATCTTGCTCCCACCAGGAACCAGCCTCTGCAAGACTCTACTTTTCTCACTGATCCTCTCTCTCCTTTGCCTCGCACCCACAGTTTGCGGGTCCGTTGATATTCTGACATTCTTCCTCTTGGGCTTCTCCACCACCTCCAAACCTAAGTTCACTACTGGCCTAAGAGCCGCAGCCCAATAAATCATCTCCTTCATTTGTGCAAGGGCCTCTGGATCAGGTTCCACGATGGAAGAGGATACCGATGAACTTGACTGCTGGAAATTGATGTTGGATGTGCTCGGACGCTTCTCTGATCTAGACTTCTTAGATTTTGGCGGATTCTCGGAAATGAGCTTAAACCCACCTTTTGTAGTAGCAGAATCAGTTTGAAGAAGATAAGAAGAATGATAATTCGGACCAGCTTTAAGCTCTCTCTGATCACTACTGCTTCTCTTTGTAGAAACAGGCTTAGATTCTCGAAAGTCTTCATGGTAGCCAGTAAATTCCGAGGAACGTTTTGACACTCTCTCCTCATGCTCATTTACCGAGCAGTGCATGTCTTTGTTTCTTGCATTGGAAGCATTATTCTCGGACTCCCCTAATGAAATTGCAGTACTACCAGAACCAAGATTCCATAAATTTCTGCAGTTAGAGAACATCGTGGGAATCCCATCATGTTCGACCGACGTGTCTGTGTTATTAGTTTCTGAGAGCAAGCACTCCTTTCCATTTTGTAAGCCATTGAGCAGTTGCGATTGTTTTGACATGTAAAAATCAGCCCAGAATCCGCTCAAAGGGTTCGGTATGTAACGCCCGTTGATCATCAAAGGAGAAGGACATAATTCGGATGTTAAATCTTCTCCCAAACTTGTCCCAGCCCCTGGTTTCGCGAGCATGGCTTCTGCTGCCAACCTCAATGCGTCTTGGCGGTCGGAAAGACTCGCGTTTGACACAAACTTCATCGAATCCGAAACGAGTGTTAGTGGCTGAAACATTACGCCGACTTTATCAGAACTTGCCAAAACATGAGATGTTTGAGCCTCTTGGAGGCCTGGATAGGATTGATCAAAACGCTGGAGTTTGAGCTCGACAAAACCAAGCTTTCCTCAACATGTTGCTGATTACTCCACAAGGATGGCGTATTTGTGACAAGTAATGAACCATCCCAACCCAAACCCTCCATTGAGCAAAAATGTTCGATGTGACGAAGATATCTCCCGAAGACAAAATGATGAAATGCATCTTTTCAAGACCTGAAAATCGTATTGTGGAGAACATAAATATGAGAAAAAAGTAAGAAAAGTCTTTGACGATCTCCAATATCTATGAAAGCTATAAAACTCGAATATCGTTGTTAGCGAGAGGAACGAGTAAAAGAGAAATTCATTTTTGAGTTATAGCCTTCTGGGACATACCAATTCCAGATTCAGCTCCCTTAACCAGATTTGTTCTGTCTTTCTGATGTCAACAAAGGAAAGAAATCGATCAAATTCAAACCTTAGCTTTATATGATCATGACCTTATGCACAAGCAGAATTAATGGCACTAATTAAACACCCTCTTTCATTCAATACCATGAAAACTGTGATCAGAGAACAGAACAACCAGTGCAAACGTCAGTTTTGGAAACCAAACTTTGTCAACTGTAGTAATGGGGCAATCCGAAAGAAACTTGAAGGAAGTGCTTCAATGACTCGTATACGAGAAAAAGTATGAAAATAAAAGCAAACAGACAAGGCCAAAAAAAAAAAAAAAAAAAGAATTACGGGCAAGTAGTACGGTGTCCTATCAAGAAATGGGGACTCTCTGAATCAAATTCTACTCAAAATTGAAGACTCAAAGGAAAGATAATAAAGGAAGATTATTTATTTCACCTTCATGAGCAGCAATGGAGAACCAATATTAATGATGCAGGCAGTGCTTTGTTTTGACGATGAATGGTATGGTACTTAATGCTTATATAGATCGGAAGAACACATCATCCAATTTTATAATCCAACAACAAGCAGAGGTAATAGTACTTGAAAATGTAAATTAGTAAGAGAAAAGAAGAAGCCAATATAATATAGTTTGCAACAGTTGAAAGAAGTAATGCATGCATGGGTATTGAAAAAGATAAGGCTTTCTAGTGAGTTTGGTGGGGGTGTAAGAGTATATTTTTTGTTGAAGATGGGGAGCATGAGACTTCATAGAAGCAGTTTAAAAACTGAAATAGTTTGATTGTTTAATATATATTGATTTATGTGTTCTTTGAGTGGGGGAAATCTCTGACCTCCTCTGTTGCTTATTATTGAAGTTGCTGCACATTGATGCTGATGCAGTTTTTCAATAAACTCTATTTTTAGCCTTTTGTTATTTTTAGCCAACTTAGTTAATGTTTTTCTTTGGAACTATATGTCATTAGTTGCTGATTGTTTCAAGATTGCTTATAAGTTGTATTTGGTTTATGGCTTGCACAGAACATATTTAGAATCAATAAAACAAGTGTTGGTTGAAGGTCACAAGTGTTTTTTACAGTGTTCTATTTTCATAAAACCAATAATTGGCATCAGAGCAGGTTAGATCTTCTTGGGAAAAATGGCAGCCCCTGGTTCATCCACTTCAATTCCTATTTTTTTTGGTGAAAATTATGACTACTGGAGCATAAAAATGAAGACTTTGTTCTTGTCTCTTGATCTATAGGATGTCATCGAGTCTGGAGTTCCAACAGCTAGTGAAAGCTCAAGTGGTGATGGTTCAGTTTCAAGTCAAGTCAAGCTAAAAAAACAGAAGGATGCAAAGGCATTATTCACTCTGCAACAAGCCGTAAGTGAATCTATATTTCCAAGACTAATGAGAGCTACAACTTCTAAACATGCATGGGAAATTTTACAACTTGAGTTTCAAGGAAATAGCAAAGTTAAAACTATTAAGCTTCAAAGGTTGAGAAGGGAGCTTGAGAATCTTAAAATGAAAGATTCTGAAACTGCCAAAGAGTATTGCTCAAAACTCATTCAAGTAGTTAATCAAATGAGGGCTTATGGAGAGGCCATAACTGATGAGAGAATCGTACAAAAGATCCTCATTAGTTTAACTGAGAAATATGACTCGATTGTTGCTGCCATTGAAGAATCTCGGGATCTCTCTACACTTTCATTTACTGAGCTGATGGGATCTCTACAAGCACATGAACAAAGGCTTGATAGGAGGAATGAAGCTACTCTTGAAAATGCATTTCAGTTGAAAGTCAATCTTAAAAATCAAAAAGCAAAAGGATTTCAAAAAGGGGTATAAGGACAAGGCAAAAGATGGAGAGAGTCATCAGAAAAAGTATGCTACAAAAGGTAATTTTCAACCCTATGGTATTTGCAAAAAAACCAATCATTTGGAGAAAAATTGCTTTCATCATGGCAAACCTCAGTGTACAAATTGCAAAAAGTTTGGCCATGAAGAAAAGGATTGCAGGTTTAAAGACAAGAATCAACAAGCAAATTTCACAAAGGATAAGGAAGAGCAGTTGTTTTATGCTTGTCAAGTGGCTACTGAACAAAAAAGGGAATGGTTTCTCAATAGTGGATGTAGCAACCACATGACACTAGATTCAAGTCTATTTTCTTGGATTGATGATTTTGTTAAGGTAAAAATCAAACTCAGAAATGGTGATCTGGTAGAGCCAAGAGGGAAAGGCACAGTAGCTTTGGAAACCAAAAGGGAAACCAGATTTATAAATGATGTGTTGTTAGTTCTAAGCCTTGATCAAAGTCTGCTAAGTGTTGGACAGATGATGCAAAACAGATACACCCTTCACTTTGAATATGATCAGTGCACTATTTACGATATAAAGAACAACAATCATGTGGTGGCTGGAGTGAAGATGGGAAATGGGAGAAATTTTCCTATCTATTGGCAATACCCGAAGGCTTTTGCGGTTAAAAATGATGGAACTACCTTATGGCATCAAAGGTTTGGACATTATAACCTTAATGCACTAAGGTTGTTAAATCAAAAAAATATGATGAGAAACTTACCTCTTCTGGATCAATATATGGCCATGTGTGAAGGTTACATGTTGGGAAAACAACATAGAGAATCCTTTCCAAAAGGAGAAGTATGGAGAGCCAAAACAGTTTTGGAACTTGTGCATACAGATTTATGTGGTCCTATGAGAACTCCTTCACAAAGTCAAAACAGGTACTTCATATTGTTTATTGATGATCTTTCTAGAATGACTTGGGTGTACTTTCTCAAAGAAAAATCAGAAGTATTTGAAATTTTTAAGAAATTTAAATTGCTTGTTAAGAACCAAAGTGGCAGAAAACTCAAAACTTTGAAAAGTGATAGAGACACTGAGTTTAACTCTAAAAAGTTTGATGACTTTTGTAAAAATGAAGGGTTGGAACACCAGTTGACTGTTGCCTATACTCTACAACAAAATGGAGTCTCAGAGAGGAAAAATAGGACTGTTATGGAGATGGCCAAGTCTATGCTAATGGCAAAAGGACTTCCTAAAAAGTTATGGGCTGAAGTTGTTAACACAACTGTGTATCTCTTGAATAGATGTCCTACAAAAGCTGTGAAAAATTTAACTCCCATTGAAGCTTGGAGTGGGATCAAACCTACTGCTGAGCATCTGAAAATTATTTGATGTATTTGTTATATCCATGTCCCTGAGCAAAAAAGGCACAAGTTAGAAGAAAAGTCAGTAAAGAGAATTTTCCTTGGATACAGCCCTCAATCCAAAGGATATAGAGTCTTCAATTTAAAAACTCAGTAGTTGGTAACCAGTAGAGATGTGGTGTTTGATGAACACTCAACCTTGAGTTGGGAGAAAGATGAAGACTCAAATCAGCCACTGACTATACCAGAAACTGAAGAACCTGAAGTAAAGATGGAAAATGATGAAGATAATTAGCCAACAACACCAACTTCAGCACAAAGTTATGATAGCAACTTTGAAGTTTTAGATCAATCTTCACCCGAGTCACCTCCTAGAAGGTTAAGACCTCTAAGTGAAATTTATGAATCTTGCAACTATACCTCTTTGGAACCAGAAAATTATGCAGCTACTGTGAAAGAATCAGTTTGGGTTGATGCAATGAAGGAGGAGATTAAGATGATTGAAAAGAATAATACCTGGGAGCTTGTTCCTCGTCCTGACACCAAAGAAATCATTGGAGTTAAATGGATTTAAAAAAGGAAGCTTAATCCTGATGGGTCATTGAAGAAATGCAAAGCAAGATTGGTTGCTAAAGGGTACTCACAACAACCTGGGATAGATTTCAATGAAACCTATGCTCCAGTAGTTCGATTGGACACCATCAGAACTGTTGTTGCACTAGCAGCTCAAAGGAGTTGGAAGATCTCTCAACTTGATGTTAAATCAGCTTTCCTCAATGGAGAACTTGAAGAGGAAATGTATGTGGAGGTACCTGAAGGCTTCAAGAAGGAAGATGGCAAGGTGTTTAAAGTGAAAAAGCTCTATATGGGCTTAAACAAGGCTTCAAGAAAAGTGTGAGTGAACTTACACTTTATGTTCAAATCAAAGGTAAAAATCTGCTTATAGTCTCCTTATATGTTGATGATTTGATCATAACTGGAAATGACTCAAAGATGATTGAAGAATTCAAGCAAGAGATGATGAAGTCTTTTGAAATGAGTGATTCGGGTTTAATGCATTACTTTCTTGGTATGGAAGTATGTCAAGATGATGGCATTTTTATTTCTCAAAAGAAGTATGCTGAAGATTTGCTTAAGACATTCAATATGTCTGATTACAAATCAGTGGCAACTCCTTTAATTGCAAATGAGAAATTCAAGAAAGAAGATGGGGGAAAATTGGCAGATGGTGCTACCTATAGAAGTTTGATTGGAAATGTGTTGTACCTCACTTCTACACGACCTGATCTCATGTTTGCTACAAGCATGTTGTCTAGGTTTATGCAAAATCCCAGTCAAGTCCATTTTGGTGCTGCAAAAAGGGTGCTGAGATATGTTCAAGGCACTTTGAAGTTTGGCATTTTGTTTAAACCGTGTTCTTATCAAAATTAATTGGATATACAGACAATGATTGGGCTGGTTCAATTGATGATATGAAGAGCACTTTAAGATATTTTTTCAATCTAGGATCAGGTGTATTCTCATGGGGCTCGAAGAAACAAGGATATGTGGCTCAATCTACAGCAAAAGCAAAGTATGTTGTTGCTGCTAATGCTGTAAATCAAACTATATAGCTAACTAGAATACTTGAAGATATGGAAGCAAAGCAACAACTTCCAATTGATATTTTCTGTGATAATAAGTCAGTAATTGCAATGGCCAAGAATCCAATTTATCATAGCCGAACTAAGCACCTAGCAATCAAGTATCACTATCTAAGAGAAGTTGCTACCAAAGGAGAAATTAAGCTTAAATTATGTAAGTCAGAAGAACAAATGGCTGACATCTTTACAAAGGCACTTCCTAGAGACAAATTTCAGAAACTACATATGATGCTTAGAGTTTTAGAAAAATGCAGCAATGAGGAGTATTGAAGCTACTGCACATTGATGCTGATGCAGTTTTTCAATAAACTCTATTTTTTACCTTTTGTTATTTTTAGCCAACTCAGTTAATGTTTTACTTTGGAACTATATGTCATTAGTTGCTGATTGTTTCAAGATTGCTTATAAGTTGTATTTGGTTTATGGCATATGCAGAACATATTTAGAATCAATCAAACAAGTGTTGGTTGAAGTTCTCCTCTTTTTTTTTTACAGTATTCTGTTTTCATAAAACCAACACTTATGCTATTCCATGCGCACTGTAAAGTTGCAGTAAAAATTGCAGTGAGAAAGAAAGCATCTTTGAACAGTACCAGTACTTTAATTCTTTCCTAAAAGGATTCCTTCCCTCAATCATAGTTTTAATCATAGCCTTTACGGCTTCCCTTTCTACTACACTACTTTTACTTGGTGGAGATCATCCTCTTCCTTATATATTAATTATAACCCTTCACAGGATATGATTGGTTTAAAGCTTCATTCCAACATTCAGAATTCTGAGATGATTGTTTATGATACTGTCTTAAATGACTTGTAGCATGAATTTAGATATTATCATATTATTATTCATGCTTTAGGAAAATGAAAAAAAAATAATAATAATAATAATATTGGACATATTCATGTGATTAGAATTGAAATTATGCTTTGAGATTTAATTCAAATTTGAATGTCGAATTCAAAAATAGATGTGATGTTATGGAGTCCATGTATTGTCTATGAACAATATTATAGAATGTAGGAGTGCCTAGTAATTGATAAATGGTCAATTATGTGACATTAATACTCTTAAATATCTTGAGTAAAAGTGCTTTATGAGTTAAAATAAGAGTATTAGTTAGATAATGTGAATTAATTTTCTTTGACATGCGAAACAATATATTACCCCTAATTAAACTTAGATGCATTCATTTTGATGTGGGGCCGACTAATGCAGGAACTTGGCACTCGGACAAGAAGCAAAGCAGCTCAAAACTCACTCATGCACATGCAGTAGCATACACGGCAGGAAGTGCACATGCAGAAAATGGAAAAGCCAAGGAAGCACATGCATGAACTCACAACATCACAGAGGCACTTGAAGAAACACATGCATCACACACCAACATGAAACCGGACCAAAGCATCACTTGGACAGCACATGAAGCAGCTTTCACTCGGGTAGCACACAACCAGAAGAAACTCACGGCACATGCTTGCAAATTCAATGCAGAAAATGGACACATGCACATGCAGAAAGTTCCAAGGCACATGCAGGACATGAAGCAGAAAATAAAGCAGCTCATCACTCGGCACATGCAGGACATTAAAGCTATGCTGCCACATGCACTACACATGCATCAAACGTGGAACTCACGGATGGAAAAGGAAAGGAAACTCACTGCAGAAACAGCACAAACACAACATCACTCGGGTAGCACTTGCAACCACTCACTCACGGCTAGAACACAACATGCAGAAAACAGAAAAAGCACATGCAGAACACAAACACCACACTTGCAGAAAATAAATGCAGAAAAATAAAGAGAATAGGCAGCANGCCACTACAATGGTTTTGAATTAGAGTAAGACCATGTGGTTTTCTCAGATTAGTTGTTGTGATTGAAATTATTAATGCCTCTTGGTAGTCAATCTTGGAATTCTAACCCCATTTCCATGCACTTAAAAGAAAGCAAGCTTTGTTACATGTAATTCCCTTGGTTGATTAACTAAATTGTGTATAAATCTCTCAGTTGATACAAAATTCAGATTAATCTATCTCCAGTGTTCTTAAACTCAACAAATCTGTTTCATGGCATGTGATTCTCAGATTTCTCAGGTTGGTAATTTCACCTTTGCATGAATTCATTCGCTTCATTTGCTAGAGTCTAGCAAAAAGCTAGTTGGGGGGTGTGATAAATGGTCAATTATGTGACATTAATACTCTTAAATATCTTGAGTAAAAGTGCTTTATGAGTTAAAATAAGAGTATTAGTTAGATAATGTGAATTAATTTTCTTTGACATGCGAAACAATATATTACCCCTAATTAAACTTAGATGCATGCATTTTGATGTGGGGCCGACTAATGCAGGAACTTGGCACTCAGACATGAAGCAAATCAGCTCAAAACTCACTCATGCACATGCAGTAGCATACACGGCAGGAAGTGCACATGCAGAAAATGGAAAAGCCAAGGAAGCACATGCATGAACTCACAACATCACAGAGGCACTTGAAGAAACACATGCATCACACACCAACATGAAACCGGACCAAAGCATCACTTGGACAGCACATGAAGCAGCTTTCACTCGGGTAGCACACAACCAGAAGAAACTCACGGCACATGCTTGCAAATTCAATGCAGAAAATGGACACATGCACATGCAGAAAGTTCCAAGGCACATGCAGGACATGAAGCAGAAAATAAAGCAGCTCATCACTCGGCACATGCAGGATATTAAAGCTATGCTGCCACATGCACTACACATGCATCAAACGTGGAACTCACGGATGGAAAAGGAAAGGAAACTCACTGCAGAAACAGCACAAACACAACATCACTCGGGTAGCACTTGCAACCACTCACTCACGGCTAGAACACAACATGCAGAAAACAGAAAAAGCACATGCAGAACACAAACACCACACTTGCAGAAAATAAATGCAGAAAAATAAAGAGAATAGGCAGCACACATGCAGAAAAATAAAAGAAGCAAAACACATGCAGAAAGTTAAGAAACACATGCAGGAAAACCAACGGACAGCACTTGAAGCAGTAGCAGAAAACAACTCGGCATATGCAGAAAAAATAAAAGATCAAAAGCAGCAGAAACTGCAGAAACCACATGCAGAAAAGAAGAAGCTGCACACAACACACATGCAGAAATCAAAATGAAATTCACGGCACATGCAGGAATGAAACCCACGGACAGCAACACACATGCAGAAAACACATGCAGACTTCAATGCAGAAAAGCAGAAAAATAATGCAGAAAAAAAGAGAAGAAGCACATGCAAAAAATAAATGCCACTCACGGCACATGCAGCACTTGAAGCAGAAACCTGGAGACAGCAAAAGTCACTCACACAAAGCAGAAATCATGCTGCAACTCACGGCTGGAAAGCAACCAGCACATGCAGAAATGCATCACTCGGACTCCAGAATTTTTTTGTTTGTTTTGTTATTTTTTTGAGTTGGCTATAAGGTTGAGAACCCTATAAAACCAACGGGGGGCAGCAGGAGTGGGGAGGTTTTTTTTCTTTTCTTGAAATAGCAGCGGCTGTTTTGGTCCTAGGGGGAGTTAGTTTTCAGTTTTATTTCCTTGTTGTAGTTTCCTTCTTTCAGCCGGCTTGTTTTTTTAGTTTTGTCTTTTTTTTCTTTTACATGTCCTGCTGTAGAGATTAGGAGTAGAGCACGGCAACTTTAGTTCTTTTTTTTTGCAATATTAATTTTATGCTTGTTAGCGTGGCGGTTTCGTTTTAGTTTTCGTAGATTATTTATTTCTTTAATTTAGTTTGTCTTATTTCTTCAAGCTGATATTATAGACTTTTTTATTTTTATTTCATTCTAAAGTTTATTTATATTTTCTTAGTTTTTGATATGGTTTCACTTAGATTTATTTTTGTCACTAAAAATATCATGTGTAACTAATTTCTAAAGCTTGGGTTGTGGAATGAGATTTAATTTATTTTAGATTCTAGTTTGATGCAATATTTTGTTGTGTAATGTTGACTTCACTAAATTACCAGTCGGATTCAAAAGGAAAATAGATTGGGGCTCTTGCTCTTGTTTTGTTGTTGACGTAAGGCACAACAAAAGCTTGAATTTATCAAGGCCTCTTTCGATTGATTATGAATATAAATTTGGCTAATAAATTAGAGAATTTCTTGAGAAAATATTGCAAAAACGTAAGCTTAATTTTTATCTTCCGAATATCAATTCCTTGACTGGATTGTTAATCGAGAAATTATCTAGAATCCGAAATAAAAAGAATCTCAAACCCAACCCAAGTGTTTGTTTTAATGTTTATTGAAAGTTTAATTCATTTGCTACACACTTTCTCTAAGTCTCTTAGATTTAGTAATTTTAGAAACATAGATCCACGTCCATTTTCATCTTTCATAATCAATACATCTTTTACACAAAGAAAATCTCACAAACGCTTTGATAACCCATTGTCCCTGTGAATTCGATCTTGGGACTTACCTTTGTATTATTTTGACAACTTCTACGCTTGGAAGACAACATTATAAGCTGAGTCAGTAGTCCCAAATTTTATTTCTTTGCATAAGATATTCTTTTATCATAAGTGAGCATAATTAATAAAATTGAGATATCATCATCTTTTTATTTTTATTTTTAAAAAAGGGACAGAAGAAGATAACAGAGTCAAGTTGTTTTCGTCTCTCCAAAACTGTCCCTGTTTTTCGTCTTCTTTTTCACTTTATTTTATTGAGAGAGAGAGATTTTATTGAGAGAGAGAGATTATGACGCCTACCCCACATGCTCTCCATCATAACATCTCTAATTGTCAAACTTCCATGTTTTTCTTCGCTATTCTCTTTGAAAGAAATCATTTGAAAAGCCAGAGAGAGAGAGATAGAGAGCAATTCAGATAGAGAAAAGAATAACAGAATGAGTATCATTTTCCTCTGAAGTAATGAGTAAAGAAGTACTTGATCACACGTTGAGCAATAAAGAATATAAATAAAGAATATACAACGTGTTCCGATATTTATATATCTATATATATACACACACATATATATATATTAGCAAAACGAGGTTTCATCCTCCTATGTCAAGTCTTTAGATCATGTTTTTAGATGTTTGTTAGTATTTTTTTCTTTTGTTTATCCTATCTGTTCGTGAATGTAAATGTTAATTCAAAAGTATATTTCTATGCATATAGTGAGAGTTCATTTGACAAATTATTGGAACTTGTGATTAACAACTATATTACAATTTATTTACAATAAAGGATTAAATAATTATTTTTTTCATGTACTTTAAACTGTTGCTAGGACAATGATTTTGAATTAGAGTGAAAAGAAATAATTTTTTAATATAAAATTATAGATAAATTAGTAGTATCATTGTCGTTAGCACGCTCTTCTAGATCAGAGCCTCCAATTTCCTCTCATTTTAACTTCAATAATTCAAGAAAAATGATTTACGTAAAACATTTTTCATAATATATTAAATAAATATTATTTTATAAAATGCCTTATAAAAATAACATTATTTTATAAAAATACACTCATCTTACACCATTTCAAAGCCACTGCTATCAGAAATGGAGAGAGTAGACTGATCACTGATGTCGAATGAGAGGTGTCCACCTATTAAGTTGGAGCAGTTATGATGGGACGGTATATGAAGTTGATACTCTAACAAATATATAGCACTATTAAAAATTATTTAATTAAAAAAAAAAAAAAGCCAACCTCCTGATCAATTGTACCAACTTTAGGACTTTACAATTTAATGTCTTTTTCTATATGTTATTTAGTAATAAATAACAAATTATCAAAAGATCAATGATGGGAAAAATAAATATCACAATGGGAGAAAGAAAATAATCAAGCCCAATCAATTGATCACTTCATCAAAACAGTATTATATTTTGTTGGAATAATCATCACCAGCAGCCAACCTTTCCTAGTTACTGTCCTCAAAGAAACAGCTCCTGTATATCTATATCAAGCATATATACCATTACTTAGAAAACGCTGCTCAAATTAATTGAAACATTATATTATAAATAAAACACGCAAATTAACCATGCACTAAACAAGCAACATGTACACAGCTTGCGGCCTCCTGCCATCAAAACCTCTAAGCAGTTCTTGTTATGCCAATAGTAGTGGACATGTGGGGGTGGCAAAGTTTCAATCAAACCTACAGTAGTTCATAATCATTCAAGACCAATTATTTCAAATATAAAAATTTAATATATAGTCACATTTGTGTATTCTTTATACATTCCATTAACGTGATTGACTGTATTAATATTTTTAATCTAAAATAACTACTTTAACCAATTACGTACATTAATAAACTTAGTAAAAAATACGTAAAAAGTGTAGAAAAACTCATACAAAATTTACCTGCCTTCTCGATCCCATAATCCCAATTAAATTTCTCCATCCAGCTATAGACGAGGACTTTTGAACAAATGTCCAACGTAAAGGAGAAGTTAGCTCACAAAATAGACAATTAATTGATAGGACTAAAAAAAAATTACAGTTATTGCTAATTTTCAATAAACTGTCTGATTTTGATAAGAGTGGAATTAGAATAGATGAAAAGTCATGTGAAAGCCTCAGCCTCCTTCTCGGCCGAAAAGTCTGGCCCGACCTTTTCAAGAGTAATGGATATAGAGAAACGCTAATATGCCGTCGGGAGCATACCACTACACTTGATTGTTGGTTTTTTATTTTTTGAATTTAATGATTAAAAAAGTAATTTTAAATATATTTATGTATTTATTTTACTTAATAATTAAGAAAATGATTAAAAAATTAAAAAAAAAATTAAATTAAAATAACAACTGGGCAAAATGCTCAACGGTATACTCCAGGCGGCATAGTAACTGCATCCATTGGAGTTAATCACATATATGTTTTAATATTTTTTGTAATTTTTAATTTTATTTTATTCTTATTAAATTAATTATTATTTTTTAATTACATTGTCAAATGGTATGGCATTCTTTGCAAACGTGGATGGACCTTCATGATATGTTTTCGTGCATGCCTTTATTTATTTTTTTGGGTCAAGGACTTCTACGATATTAACAGGTTGAAAATAGCCTTTTAAAATAGAATCGAAGAAAGAAAGATCAGAAAAGCACAGTAATGTTGGTCAAGCAACGCTACACAAATATCAAACCGAAGAAAATTCGTTGGATGGCGCAAAATGAACTTTTATTTCAAAATCCAAACAAACTACCATTCCAATTCATCCAAATGCAAACGTCATTGTGAACATTAAAATATGAGAGATCACCCAGTAATACAAAATGAAAATTTTCAGATCTGAGTCTTTTTTTTTTTTTTATGTATTTTAGACGTCATAATAGGGTTAGAGCAATGGCTATGCCAAGTCTAAATTTTGGCTAGAACTTCAAGTTTTGACTATAATTAAAACTTTTGGCTAAGTTAATCTATATTAGACTAGCAATTTTAAAGTTAAAATAATAATATAATATAATATATTTTAATAATATTTTACAAATTTTTTTAATATTTTATAAATATATTTCATATATTAATTAATATTTTAATTTTTATTTAAAATTGACGTGATTGTTTGTTCTAGAATTAAACAATATACCAGATTAGTTGTTGCAGAAGCAGCTAGATACTCCTGCCATTAATAAAATCATGAAACTAGTGATATTTGGATTATATAAATCTGCATATTCAGACTGCACCGTACACATATTAATTCTCAAATCAAATGGACCATGGGTCAATGAGCAACACCGCCCAGATTAGTTCCCAACACCGTCAATGAGCTGTACGTGAAAGAAAGAGAGATGGTTGGTTGAAAAGATTAAAATATCTGTTTGGTGGGTGAATCGTAGCTCTCCAAGTATGACTAGCTCCCTTAATTTACTGTAGATGAAATGTTCAACTTGAGTGGTTAGATGATTTTTCTCACGCCTATCCAAAATATGAAGATACATGATTAGCATTTGGCCATATTCCAATGCTAATACTTTTACTGAATTAACTATGATTGGTTAAGAGAATTACGTCCATGTAATTTATGTCAAGGCGTGATAGGAAAGTCCAAATTATCTGCCAATTATCAATCTCAAAATTCTGACAAAGTCCTATTGAAAATTACGATTATATAATCGTTGCCATATGGACTCCTTAAATATTCGATGCAAGATATTCTATAAAATACGAGCGGTTAATTTCCGCTTTGCCTGTAATTGGGTGACCAATTATCTTCATGATCGGCATTTATATTTTTTTTGAATTTTTTAGTATGGTTTTTAAGTACAGGGTAATGAAACCAATTGTACGCGGGGAGCCTACAATTATATCGAGGGAGGTCAACTTTTCTTCTATGTGATATATTTATAATATAAAAAGTAATACTGATTAATACAATCTTAGGGTATGTAAGCTCTACACAATTCATTTAAAAAAAGTAGATTCCACTATTAAGAAATGATTTTTTTTATTTTTTTTATTTTTTTATTATATAGATCCTAAATTTACTTATTTTTTCAAAGGGAGTGAGTAGGACTTACACTTAATCCAAATATTATTTTTTAATATAAATTAAAAAGAGATTGAAAATCATAAAAATATAATTACAAACTATTTTTCATATAAATCATCGACCTTAAATATTTTCCTTGTATTTTCACTTTGGATTCTATATTAAAAAACTCAATATTGTATAACAAAAAATTTTGGGATCCATATTATTAAATTTATTATTTCTCCTAAACTTAATTTTAATTTTAATTTTAGAGAAGCTACATCCTTAAAAATAGATAATATATAGAAATTAATTAACAATATCTTTAGACTATAAAAAAATTAGAGCTAGACATTTCTTGGTATATTGAAATTTTAAAAAATTTTAGACATGAGCATATTGATGGAGATTATGAATTTTTTTTTTAGGGCCATTTTCTATATTTATATAATTATGTATAAAATCTTGATATTATTTTATGATTTCAAAAATATTTGGGGGCCGGGGGCCATGTCCGTTGTGCATGGGTCCGCCACTGGATATATACCAGCATGGTGACCGACCTAGCTATTTATATCGAGTATAAACCAAATCTCCGTAATTATGTATATATAAGTTAACAGAGTTCATTATATTTATGGTTGAGATCATCAGTTAATTACTACATTAGTAACATTATAAATATTTTTAAATTATATATTAAGTCTATCGATCTCACCCTAATAGGTATAATGCCAATATTATATTTTGAGAATTCTTGCTTCCTCCTGTGCATGTAATTATTAAAAGTAATTTGATTTGATTGAAAGTTCGAATGTTTAATTTATACATTCTAACATTAAATAATCCCATCCAATATCCAAAAGTAATATTTAAACGTTAAATTATCAATCCAATTTTTAGAAATAACGTTCGAACGTTATTTTTTAACGTTCAAATGTTACTTTTTAAAGTTCAAATGTTATAATTCAAAATCGAGCAGAAAATGTTTTCCAATTTTTTTCCTTATGTTAGAACGTATATAATTTACGTTCAAACGGCATTTACACAAATTTATGTATATTAAATTAAATATATTATATATATGTTATATTATATATACTAGTACATATTAATTTATATAATATATACTGGTATAGTATATATTCTAGAATATGAAGTATAATATAGTATAATACTAGTCTAGTATGTATAAATATATAATATAACTATATATATTATTTATAAGTATATATATAGTCTATATATATTTACAATATTTATACAATATTACAATATTACAATATATTTAGACTATATATTGTAATATTGTAATATATATAACTATATATATTTAGACTATATATATATATATTTACAATATTACAATTTATTTACAATTAAGGATTAAATAATTATTTTTTCATGTACTTTAAACAGTTGCTTGGATAATAATTTTGAATTAGAGTGAAAAGAAATAATTTTTTAATATAAAATTATAGATAAATTAGTAGTATCATTATCCTTGGCGTGCTCTCTATCTTCTATCTTCTATATCTTCAATAATTAAAGAAAAATAATTTATACATAACATTTTTAACAATATATTTTATAATAATATATTAAATAAAGAATATTTTTATAAAATATCTAACATTATTTTATAAAATATACTCATCTTACACCATTTCAAAGCCACTCTTATCAGAAATGGAGAGAATAGACTGATGTCGAATGAGAGGTGTCCACCTGTTAAGTTGGGGCAGTTATGATGGGACGGTATATGATGTTGATACTCTAACAAATATGTAGCACTATTAAAAATTATTTAATTAAAAAAAAAAAAAAGCCAACCTCCTGATCGATTGTACCAACTTTAGTACTCTACAATTTAATGTCTTTTTCTATATGTTATTTAGTAATAAATTATTTAGTAATAAATAACAAATTACCAAAAGATCAATGATGGGAAAAATAAATATCACAATGGGAGAAAGAAACTAATCAATTAGCCCATTCAATTGATCACTTGAACAAAACAGTCTTATATTTTGTTGGAATATTCATCACCAGCAGCCAACCTTTCCTAGTTATTGACCTCAAAGAAACAGCTCCTATATATCTATATCATGCATATATACCATTACTTCGAAAACACTGCTCATATTAATTGGAACATTACATTATAAATTACACATGCTAATTAACTATGCACCAAACAAGCAACATGTACACAGCTTGCGGCCTCCTGCCATCAAAACCTCTAAGCAGTTCTTGTTATGCCAATAGTAGTGGACATGTGGGGCTGGCAAAGTTTCAATCAAACCTACAGAAGTTCATAATCATTCAAGACAGAAAAATTAAAATGGACCCAATTATTTTGAATACAAAAATTTAACTGTAGTCATTTTTGTGTTTTTCTGATGTATTTTATAAATATGATTGGTTACATTATTTTTTTAAATATAAAATAACTATTTTAGTTAATTACATATATTAGTAGAATGCATAAAAATAAATAAAAATGACTGTACGTAAAAAAAATAAAAATAAAAATATAAAATAAAAAAAAATTTATTCAAATACAAAAATTTGCCTGCCTTCTCGATCCCGTAATCCCAAATTTCTCCATCTAGCTAGACGAGGACTTTTGAACAAATGTCCAAAGTAAATGAGAAGTTAGCTCACAAAATAGACAATTAATTGATAGGACCAAAAACACAAAAATTGCAGTTTTTGCTAATTTTCACCACCCGTGGTCCGATTTCGATGACAGAGGAATTAGAATAGATGAAAAGCCATGTGACAGCCTCAGCCTCCGTCTCTGCCAAAAAGTCTGGCCCAACCTTTTCAATAGTATTGGATCAGATAATCATATATTTTAATATTAATTTTTATTTTATTTTATTTTTATTAAACTAATTAAATTGTCTTAATTACTTTATCAAATAATATGGCATTCTTTGCAAACGTGGATGGACTTTCATGATATATGTGTTTTCGTGTCTTTATTTTATGAAAAATAATATTTACAGTCGTGGTTATGCAAGCGGCATGTAGTCACTTTGAAAAAAGTGAATTAATATGGGACCCACATGAAAAAAAAACTAACTTTTTAATCGTATACCTTACTCTTTTTCAAAACGATTGCGTGGCGTTTATACATTCCACGACTGTATATAACATTACTCTTATTTTATATCTTTTGGGTCAAGGTCTTCTACGATATTAACAGGTGGAAAATAGCTTTTTTCAAAAAGAGTCGAAAAAAGGTAGATGAGAAAAGCACAGTAATGTTGGTAAAGCAACGCTACACAAATATCAAACCAAAGAAAATTCGTTGGATGTCGCAAAAATTAACTTTTATTCCAAAATGCAAACAAACTACCATTCCAATTCATCCAAATGCAGACGTCATGACAATGAACATTAAAATATGAGAGATCACCAAGTAATACAAAATGAAAATTTTCAAATCTGATTCATTTTTTATTTTTTTTAGACGTCATAACAGCTTTACTCAATTAACTATGATTGGTTCAGAGAATTACGTCCCTTTAATTTATGCCAAGGCGTGATAGGAAAGTCCAAATTATCTGCCAATTATCAATCTCGAAACTCTGACGACGAAGTCCTATTGAAAATTACGATTATATAATCGTTGCCAATGGGCTGCTTAAATATTTGATGCAAGATATTCTATAAATTAATACGACCGGTTCCGCTTTGCCCATAATTTGGAGATGAATTATCTTCATGATCAGCAATTGTGGTTTTTAAGTACTTGGTAATGAAACTACTTATAATTTGGAGACGAATTATCTTCATGCTCAGCAACTTGTTATGGTTTTTAAGTACTCGGTAATGAAACTACTTACCAGTACAGTGGTGGTCCGGTGGAATCAGCAATTGTGCAACTTTCTATGTGATATATTTATATAAAAAATAATACTAAATACAGTCTTAGGGTATGCAAGTTTTATACACTCCATTTTAAAAAAAAAAATAGAATTCACCATTAAGAAATGATTTTTTTCAATATGGTCTTAAATTTACCTATTTTGTTTTTTCTAAGGGCGTGAACAGGTCTTACACTTGATTCTAGAACTACAAATATCATTTTTCTTATATAAATTAAAAAGAGATTGAAAAATCATAAAAACATAACTACAAACTGTTTTTCATATAGATTATCAATCTTAAATAATTTTACTTGTATTTTCACTTTGAATTCTATATTAAGAAACCCAATGTTGTATAATAAAAAACTTTGAGATCTATATTATAATTAAATTTATTATTTCTTTTAAACTTAGTTTTAATTTTAATTTTAATTTTGGAGAAGCAACATCCTTAAAAATAGATAATAAATAGAAATTAATAAACAAACTTTTGGGATTAAAATAAAATAAAAATTGGAAAGACATTTCTAAGTATATTGAAATTTTAAAAATTTTTAGATAGCATATAGATGGAGATTATGAATTTTTTTTGGGGCCGGGGGTCATTTTTTATATTTATAGAATTATGTATAAAATCTAGAGATTATATTATGATTTCAAAAATTTATAGGGGGCCACGTACAACGTGCATGGGTCCGGCGCCACGGGACATAACAACATGGTTGCCGAGCTATATATATCGACTATAAACCAAATCTCTGTAATTATCTATATATAAGATAACAGAGTTCATTATATTTATGGTTGAGATCAGTTAATTACTACATTAGTACTTCATTCATGCGCGAAGCCGTTGTTGTCAGGTTATTCTGAAATGTTTACGGATCAATATTTCATTCAATTATTGTATTCGAAAATTAAAAACGGAAATTCAAACCACAAATATTCGTTTTGATTTGGTCTAATTTGACTGGGTCCTGGCGATCAACATACAAATATTAATATTGAAGTACTACTTGACATTACGGAGCATTAATTTGGAAGTTAATTGATACCAACGACCTTATAAATTTTTTTTAAAGCGTTATGTTGTTGATAGATGCATGCCTAGCCCAAAACGCACGGCTCTTGATAGAGAGAAGACTGAAATTGTTGAATTTATCTTATTATTGTCATGCATATAATATTAATTTGTCACTATTAATATAAGAATCAGTAGTATTTAGGAAAATGAGAGTACCACATCATAATAAATAATCTGAAAATAACTAATAATTTTTTAGAACTCAAATCTCATGATAAACCGCTGCGCGCAATTTGCAACCAAACGGTCCAAACACACCCACACACATATAGACATGATACACGAAATGAAAGAGTTGCAATTAATTAACATGGCATGCATGTCACTTTGCCCTGCATTCACGTGGCCGCACTACAATGGCTTATAAAAAATATATATATATTCAAAACCAAATAGCGTATGAAAATACAAAAAAATGAATACTAGAAATGTAGATCAGTCCCTCTAACCATTTTTTGTTTATGTTTTTAATTTTTTTTAATAAACCACATAATACTACGTCGTGGTACGGCGTCAATGGAAAAAAGTGAGTGATTTTTTTTTTTTTTAAGAAAGAGGACGGTACCCCAATTTTATTAATATACCCTCACTTTTGGCGGAGTGATATAACGTGAGGTACGTAATTGAACTTAATTTGATTGGTTCATAGTATTACGTCCCTAATTTAATTTTAAAAAATTTATATACAGTCATTTTTGTGTATTTCTTATACATATATTCTACTAATGTGATTAACTGTGTCACTTTTTTTAATATAAAATAACTATTTTGACCAATCATATCAGTAAAGCGCATAAAAATTACGAAAATAATAACTATTTATAACATAACTCATTTAATTTATGCCAAAGGCATGGTACGTAGCATGGAAAGTACAAATATGCCAATTATCAATCTCGAAATTCTCACGAAGTCCTATTGAAAATTATGATTAATCGTTGCTAATTAATGGACTCCTTAAATATTCGTTGCAAGATCTATATTCTATAAAATAAAAATATGACAAGTTTCCGCGCGCGCTTTGCCCGTAATTTGGTGACGAATTACCTTCAGCATTTGATTATTGTTTTTATTTCGTACTCGCAAATGAAACAAGTAAACTACTGACCAACATGGTTGCCGAGCTATCGACTATAAACCAAATCCGATCTGTAATTATCATATATTTTGTGTTTCGCTCTAGCCTCTAAAATTTGATTAAAAACATGGTGCATGCATGAGAATTAAACTATTCGATGAGCCGTCATTGGCGCGCAGTGATGAGGACATGATTGACTTCGTTGCTCAAGTCCTCCTGTATTGGCAGTATAAACTCTAATTAGATGGCTCAAAACGTATCCCCACTGTATATCGTGCCCATAAGCAAGAAGACCCTAAATTAATAATTCTCTGGTGATGGCGGGGTTCCAACCTTACATCTTTTCATTTCTTGGTGTTTTGTATCTTATACTACGCATGGTTCATGCCCAGGATCAATTAGGTATGACATGCTCTAAATCTTGTCGTATGTACAGTATTAATTGGTTTTGTTTGGGCTAACCATGCATGGATAAATCTAAGATGCTGTTCTCTTTTATCTGTTTCAGGCTTCATAAGCATAGATTGTGGGTTGCCAACAGATGCAACACACAAGGAAGATTCAACAGGCATAGATTACGTCTCCGACGCGAACTTCATAGACACTGGTATTAGTAGGAGCATAGCATCGGAATTTAAAGGGAACCTTCAAAAGCTGGTATGGAATGTCAGAAGCTTTCCTCAAGGAGTCCGGAACTGTTACAGCATAAACATCACAAGAGGCACTATACATTTGATACGAGGAACCTTCTTGCATGGGAATTACGATGGACAAAGTAATTTACCAGAATTCGATCTGTATCTCGGGACAAACATGTGGGATACAGTCAAGGTGGGGAATGCATCTTATAGTATTATCAAGGAGCTCATACATGTCCCATCTCGAAACTATATACACGTCTGTCTCGTAAACACCGACCTCGGGACACCATTTATATCAGCAATAGAGTTCAGGCCATTAAACAACAACTCGTACGAGACCAAATTTGGATCATTGGCACTCCTTTTACGCGCAGATACTGGTTCAACTAGCAATAAACCATACAGGTAAGTCATTCCATATGAGATCAAGTACTGCTAAATTTTCATTGTCGCAGAAGTAAATACATCTTTCACGAATATTCTGGCTGTGAATTAAGTAAGTTTGAGCTGCGGAAAATTGCCGTCTTTCAGTAAAACATATAGATAGATTCATTCTGCTTCTGGATTATTATACAGAATATATGTGGTTAATTACTTAGGTACCCGGACGATGCCCATGACCGCATCTGGACGCCCTATAACCGCAATGAATGGAAAGACTTGAGCACAGATCAACCTATCAAGTTTTCTTCCCAGGCTGATTACGAACCAGCACGTGTTGTCATGAGTACTGCAGCCACCCCAATCAATGAGAGTGCTCCCATGGAATTATATTGGGAAGCAGACAATCCGAATACCCAATTCTATATCCACTTGCACTTTGCTGAAGTCGTAAAGCTAGAACCCAACCAGTCCAGATCATTCAGCATTACCCGGAATGGGGCATACTGGGATGCAGATTTTGTTCCTCCTTACCTGTCTATATTTACTTTGTACACTGATCCGCCCGAGACTGGATGGTCGACGAATAATATCTCGATATTCAAAGCGGCAAATTCTACACTTCCACCCATCCTAAACGCATTTGAGATCTATTCTGTGAAAGATTTCTTGCAACCAGAAACAGAGCGAGCGGACGGTACGGTCGTCCACACACAAATTATAAGCTCTCTCTATCGGTTTCGTATGTACTTCATTCTATTGATCTGCATAAATTTGACTGACTTGGATATATGCGTATGAAAATTTTTAGTTGATGCCATCAGAAAGATCAAATCAACGTATGGAATAAAGAGAAATTGGCAAGGAGATCCATGTGCCCCGAAAAAGTACTTGTGGGAAGGTCTAGATTGTAGCTACGATGCTGATAATTCCCCCAGAATCACATCCTTGTCAGTAATTTTGTTCCGTGACATAATAAGCTTAATTAGTCAATTTTCAATTACTTGTTTTCAGCTATCCCTAATTTGGAAAATTTAAATTTCTCAGGAAGTTGTCCTCCAGTGGATTGACCGGAGAGATACTTGCTGATATATCAAATCTCCTAATGTTACAATCTTTGTAAGTAGAGTTATTATATTCTCAAGCCGCTATGTGGAGCATATTATCCACTACTTAAATAATAAGATTTGATGCATGTGTTCTACCTACCGGTTTGAGAATATATATAATTTTGGACAATACTAGGATGACTACTAAATGTGTACACTAGTATAAATGAATTTTTTTATTTTTCTTTAAGCATTTTTAAAACATCCTTAACCATTAAGAAAAGAATAAAAATAAATATGAATTTACTAATAATCACTTCTTTAACCATTAAGAAAAAATAAAAAATATATATATATATATAAATGAGGGGACACATGATTTGGTGGGCATATTTGATAGTCATACTATCATTTTCCTATAATTTTCCTTCTAACTATATGAATAATTTGCAAGTTCAAATAAATAAAAAATCCTTACTTGACAATTTTATTCGACAATCAATATATATCAAAATTGTAACGATTCCTTAATTATTACAGGGATCTATCAAACAATAGCTTGACAGGACCAGTGCCTAATTTTCTGTCTAAATTAACAAACTTGAGGGTCTTGTAAGTTACTTAGACTTTTTTCTTTTCAAATATCTGAAACTAAAATTTTTTGGGTCATATATATAAACGGAATTATAATCATTTTACCTTTGCAGAAACTTAGAACAAAACAAGTTCACTGGTTCAGTTCCACGTGAACTGATTGAAAGAAGGGACAATGATTTACTATCATTAAGGTATGATTTTTGTCCAAGAACTTGAGCCCCGGCCAGCTTGTTTTTTCAATATATTTTAATTTCAATTTTCTTAAAAAAAATAATTTATCAAATATATCTAGCAAGCAAAGAAGATAAGGCACAAGTTGTTAATAATTTGTAATGTCTAAAAATTAATGAAACATCAATATATATAATAGCTTTGTCGTTAATTCCATGCCTTATTTTGCTAGTGTGGGAGAAAATCCAGATCTATGTGCGTCCCGTTCTTGCAAAAAGAAGAAAAACGACATTGTTATTCCAATAGCATCAGTCGGTGGCGGATTGCTTGTCTTCACATTCATTGTCGTGGCTATCTTTTGGGGGATTAGAAGGAGATCTAGAACAAAACAGGGTACGTAAGACTAATATGTATAAGATGCATAATCATGTAAAAAAAAAACACATGAATTAATTACAAAAGTCTTGCTTAAGATGATCATGTTTTTCCTTTCCATCTGCGATGTAGATGCTGAATCCAACAAGCGGAACGTGACATTGGAGTCTTTACAACATCAATTTACATACTCCGAAATACTTAGAATTACAAACAACTTTGAGAGAATTCTTGGAAGGGGTGGATTCGGAACAGTTTATCATGGCTACATAGATGACACCCAAGTTGCTGTGAAGATGCTCTCTCATTCATCAGTTCAAGGTTATCAGCAATTTCAAACAGAGGCACGTACCATCACTTGTAATATTAGAACTTTTTGCTAATTCATACATACATACATGTATGGTCATGCAAACATTGTATTAAACTAATTGGGTGATGCTTATAATTTACAGGTTAGGCTTCTTATGAGAGTTCATCACCGAAACTTGACTACCCTTGTTGGGTACTGCAATGAAGGAACCAACCTGGGGCTCGTTTATGAGTACATGGCCAACGGAGACTTGGAAGCGCGTCTTTCAGGTCTGGGAAATGGGAATAATGAAATTATTTAGTAAAGACTTGCAGACATTTAAGCTTTTTTATACTTAATTTTGTCCTCGATATATAGAAAGAAAATCTTCATGACATTTTTAGGAATCAGAAAAAAAATTTCCTTTCCTCGAATTTGACGGCAATGACGTTGATGATCACTAAAGGTTTAGGAATTTTGTTGATGGATGCAGATGGGAACACTAAAACCTTGACTTGGGAAGATAGACTTCGAATAGCGACGGATGCTGCACAAGGTTAATTCGCAACTTAGCATGCATTGAGTTGACTTGGAATTCCTTTTACTTTTTATTTTTTAAAAACTGAACTTAATTGTGTGGAATGGGAAATTTAGGATTGGAGTATCTGCACTGTGGTTGTAACCCACCTATAGTCCACAGAGACGTGAAGACTACAAACATATTGTTGAACGAAAATCTACAGGCAAAACTAGCTGATTTTGGGTACTCCAAGATTTTCCCAACTGATGGTGGCGCCACTTATGTTTCTACAGTTGTTGCTGGCACCCCCGGCTACCTTGACCCCGAGTCAGTATTTCTCTCACTTCGTTATTGATCTAGAACACAACAACATTGCAACAAAAGTGATGAAAATGTAACGTGCATGCGCGCTCTGTTTACTTACGCGCAGGTACAACATAACAAACAGGTTAACCGAGAAAAGTGATGTCTATAGCTTCGGAGTGGTTCTACTGAAGATAATCACGAGTCAACCCGCTATAGAAAGAAATCAGGCAAGGACTCACGTAAGTGAATTCGTGAGGTCCATGCTTGCCAAGGGGGACATTAAAAATATGGTTGACCCCAGGTTGCAAGGAAACTTCAACATTGACTCTGTTTGGAAAGCCGTTGAAATAGCAATGGGTTGTGTATCTCCAACTGCTGCGGAAAGGCCAACCATGAGCCAGGTAGTGGTGGACCTAAAGGAGTGTATGGCAGCTGAATTAGCTCGGGCGATTCCAAAGAATCCATGAAAATGATCAACATGAATCTGGGTACTGATCAACTCAGTCCGTCGGAAAGGCAAACGCACAGATTGAAACTGGCCATATATGGAATCTTGAGACTCGAAGTACATTTTCTGCTTTCCAGTAATTTTCTATCGACGAATAATGTTGTTTCTAACGGTACCCATCGGGCCGGTTCTAATATTATTGGGACGGGACTATTTTGTTTGAAATATATATGTACCCAAGTTTTCGTTCAATCAAATAACTTAATTAGTTCAATCGGGTTCGGTCGGGTCAAAACCTGACTTTAATTTCAGGCCAGTCAAGGGACGTGGCTGACCAAGGCGTATATATAATGGAAAACTCTTCTCGCAGGCGAGTAGCGTACCAAATCGCGCACCATACTGACATGGAAAATGAAACATGCCGTTTCGTTGAAGGAGAGATTTCATTGCTTCTAGAGCGAGAAGCTTATTTCGTCTTCATTAAACGGTGAGTTTTTATGTTTTCCCTCTGAGCTCGAAGACTACTCCCCCCCCCCCCTCCATCTGAACTCGACTACTCCCCTCCCCCATCGAAATCGCCTCTGAAACCATCGCCATCGACATCTCCTCTCCCATCGAATGGGTCTCCTTCAGTCCACCAATTGGGACGGTTTCGTAGCCATAGACAAGGGTAATGAGGTCGATATAGGGGTGGAATTGGATGAGCGAGAGAGTAGAGGAGATGGAAATCTTCTAGAAGTCAAAGAAGAAGAAGTGGTCATGGTTGTTTAAATTGTGGAAGTGGACGTAGATATGGAAAGAGAGGGAGACATATACTTGGAAGAGACTTGTCTGCCTCTGGGTCTTCTAGGACGATTTCCAAGGCCATTGTCTTTCTCCGGAGGTAGCAGTGAAGTTCTTAGAAGATGGGCTTGTTGGCCTTCTTCTTGTCGAGAAATGGTTTTTGGGGTTTGTGGAAGCAGCTGCCTCAGAAACGGCTGCCACCATTATAGGACTTTTTGGAACTCTCTCTCTCTCTCTCTCTCTCTCACACACACACACACATTCTCTCATTGTCTCTGTAACAAAGTGCTTCTATTTCAATCCTCCAAAAACCCACTGTTTCTCATGGTCAAGACAACCCGCAAAAGAGAGATCAAGAATCTTAGCAATAAATGAAAGGGAAACAAGGGGCTTGTGGAGGATTTAGCATTATTCGGGATCCAGCGGAGGAAGAAGTGTAATGTCTTCTGGGTTGAGAGAGAGAGAAGGTGAGGCCGTGATGGTAAGAGTTGGGAGGGGTCACAAGGTTTTTTTTTTATAATTAAAATAGTCCTGCCATGTCAGTTTTGGTGCGCCGATGGTACGCAGACGTGCTTGTCTGTAGAAGAACTCATATATAATTAGCTGTTTTTAGTTTCTCCGGTATATTATTGAAAGTTAGAGAATATATTTGAACTGAATTAAAAAAATAAAAATTATAATATTTAAATGATATGAAAAATAAATAAATAAGTTAATGTATAATATATTGTAAAAATTGGTATGTAAAATAGAAAAAATGAGTTTTAATAATATATTTTAAAAGATATGATAGAAAAGTCATTTGGATTGCTCTTATAGGATACTGCTGCTACTCAGTCTCATGAATTTGCTCTTCCAAATTGTTCCCTCAAACTTATCACTAGTGCAAGTTATACTTTTTATTTTATATTTTTTTATTTCAAACATTTTTTTAAAAAAATATCTTCAAACATTTTTTAAAAATAAAAAAATACATTACTTTACTAGTAATTACTTTATTAACTATTAAAAAAAAGTAAAATAAAATGTCCTAATGATAACTTTAAAGGAATAAATTCATAGAACCAAGTATCATTTTTCATACATGATAGAATGATCGACTAGCTAGCTCGTTCAATCAAATAACTTAATTAGTTCAATCGGGTTTGGATCGGGTCAAAACCTGACTTTAATTTCAGGCCCGTCAAGGGACGTGGCTGGCCAAGGCTTATGTATAAGGAAAAGTCTATATGCAACTACTGATTATCCCCGTCGCGACCTCAGGGCCTACGTGGCATAAAAAGAAAACGGCATCGTTTCCTTTTTTGCAAAATCCCTCTCTATTCTCTCATCTATCTCCTTCAATTCCTTCTCTGTTTTCTCTCATCTTTCTCTATAGTCGTTCTCTCTATTGAACAAGAAAAAAGTTATTTGCACTCGGGAGGGTAACCCCCGCGTACACGGGCCTCCACGCGGATAAATGAAACGATGTGTTTCATATAATTAGCCGCTGTGTTTAATCTAGAAATTCAAATGCTTTGCTCCCTTCCCTTTGTGTCTTCATTGCGGTCATCAACAAGCAGCATCGCATATCCCATTCTGCCTCCCCACGAGCAATCTTCTTTGGACAACCCACGAGCAACATCGTAATCATCGACAAGCAGGTTCTGCTTTTTGTCTTCTCAACTTCCTCTTCTCATCTTCTTCTTCTCACCATCTTCCTTTGGACAATGCATCTAAAGAAGGTTTTCATTACATATAAAGTAATAATTTCAATGCAGTATCAGCTACTGTACCCTCACTTCAGAATTCGAAATAAAAACCAAACAACTCGAAGCTGAGAAACTAATAAACTCTTAACGTCAATTTATCAAATATCCAATTCACAGAAGGCTTCACAATCCTAGAAATACCAGCTTCAAACATAACAAATTACGACCCAGTACAAGAAAATGGTCTAATTATCAATCTCATACATTAGATAAAAAAAAAAAAAAGGGTCATTTTCGATAAATGAAAAGAAACCCAGAACCATATAGAGAAGGGTGTTTAAGAAACAGAATCTGCTCGAGATTTTGGAGAGACCCTGAATGGAACTTGCGAAACCGGATGAAAGGAAGGGTTGAGGGAACTTGAGGCCTGACGGGGTGCGCATTCCTCGCAAACTTCTTTCCTGAGGTTGCTAAAGGCGTTCTCCTTCAAAGCCATCATATAAGCCCAAATGAAAATGATGCACCTGAGACACAGAAAATGTCGCTAAAGGCAAGAAATAAGACTTCCAAAATTACAGATTTGGAAAGCATCTGGGATCTATTAAAATGAAAAAACCTCAACTAAGCTGCATCCCAATAAACAATGCTCATACCCACGACGATGACCATCGGCGCTCTCTCTCTCTCAGATGGCACTCTCTCTCTTGCTGGGTTTCATTTCGTGTTTTCCGAGCAAAAGTACCCATCCTTTCTGTCCGTCAGTTGGTCTTGATTTTTTCCTCTGTTTTATTTTAGTGTTGTTTTTTTTTTTAAAATATATCGGCTCAGCCGAAGCCGATTTCCCAAAAGGTACCCAAAGCCGGGTAACTGTAGCAGAATTGCGCATGCTTTTGAATTGAACAAGTAGATCGTCAAAATCTACGTAAGGCCATCGATCAAACCGGATCAATATTTAAGCATCGTGCATGATTAATAATAAATAGGATCGAGAAGGCCGCTAGCTAGGCCGGCCACAATCATGGTGATATCTCACTAGAGACCTACAATGCTCCTGACTTCACTTAGTTCTTGTTTGTTTGAAGTTGTGGTAGAAATTTTAAAAAGATGTTTAAATAATCTTATTAATTATTTAATAAAAAAATTAGATCTTTAGATATTATATTTTAAAACACTTTTAATCTCAAATAAATTAAAAAGTATTTTTAAAGAAAAATATCATTTTCGGATAATACAGAATGTAATTCAGTTTTGAAAAAATTATCAATAGACAAAAATATCTATATAACTTTAAGATAATTATAACTTTTAAAAATTAAAAAATATAGTTATAATCTTTAAAACTTTGAGTAATATTTGCAAGACGTTGCAGTTCATTTGCATGTAAAATATTTAAGCAATAGGTCCGTTTGTTTTAAAACGATCTATTTTTGAAAATAGGTTTTCACTGTTTTCAAGTGTTTGGATGCGCTTGAAAATGTAAGTCGATCAAAAACTCAATTTCTTATTTGGAAATGAGTTATACTACACAACCATCCACTGTTCACTCATCCACCGCACTCCAGCCTATGTGGCTTTTTTTTTTTTTTTTATCTAAACGCTGACGTTTTAGTCAAGCATCATTCAATTTCCCCCCCCCCCTTCTTCTTCCCCCCCACGCGTTCTTCTTCAACAAGACAGAGTCAGAAATCGTCCCCGGCGTTCTCTCCTTCACTCCCCCTTGTGCTTTCGCCGGCCTCACCCTCTGGCCGCCCCGTGTGGCTCCTTCACTCCGGAACAACTCCATGACACCGGCAACGTGGCTCGATGACTTCGGCGCCGTGTAAGAAAAATCATCCCTGTTTTAACCAGTTCCGTACGGGTTCTCACGCTTCCATTCCTGCACCGTGTAGTAGTCCTCCGCCAATATTGTAGCTTCAGAGAGCCACCATTGGGACTGCGTCGGGGTGAGAAATAGGGGGTGACAGAGAAGAAGGAGAGGAGGAGGACTCAAGTGAGAGGGATGAGTTGAGAATCTCTAGAGGATAGAGGGAGAAGAAGGAGGGCAGGGATTCCGTCTGAGGTCGGCGTCTTGAGAGGGACGAGGGATGAGGAGGATGAAGCTTGTTGCGCCTAAACTTTGACTCAAATTAAT
>QGSO01000796.1:0-104014 GCA_011037825.1 Carya cathayensis | reverse complement strand
ATCAGTGAATAGTAAATAAGGAACACTACAAGCGTAAGCATTTGCAAAATTCCTTCAAAATTTGCCTTCGTTCTACAAAAATCTTATCAAGTCTTATCTCAATAAGTATAACGCTGGGTTTCAAGCCACAATCAACAAAATATGATGCATCAAAAATCATGTCTATGTTTAGACTTGAAAATAAATCTTCACAAAATGATTCCGCTCAACTACTCCACCAAGATGCTCAAATTTCACAAAATACTGAAATGGAGTGTGTGTCAATCATAAATGTATCAATGCACATCATATTCTTTTATATATATATTTTTATTTTTTTATTTTCTTAAACTGTGCACACACGCTAGCCCCCAACTAGTGAGAGACATGGTCCTCAATGAATCGAACGAAAGAAAACAAAGTGCACAGAAATAAGCAAGCAAAACAAAAAGTCAGCATGAAATATAAAATCAAAGCAAAATAACAAATAATAATAAAAAAAAATGCAAGCAAAGAAAACTATTATTTGAGCTGAAAAATTGCATATTTTAGCTATTTAAAACCAATTTATTTCAACTGCTTCGTGACATTATTATTGGTTTTAGATGGAAAAATAGTTAATAAGCATAAATTCGAGTTTGATTTTTAATTGATTAATATCATGTTTATGCTTAATTTTATAACTATGATTTAATTGGACAATATTTCCTCACATATATAATATATTTTTAATAATCTATTTTCTTTTTAATTTATTTCGAGTGTTATTTTTATTTCTTTATTTGCAGCATAAATAAAATTTACGAGATCCAGCTCTGACCAAAAGCGCATGCTTTACGAGTCTTTCAAAGTAGAGTTGCTGAAAGAAAAAAAAGATAAAAATGTTGAGGACTTTGAATGTAAAAGAATTGTCGGCAAGTGGAAAATAAAAGAAATGGATCATTTGGTGAGAAGTTTACCTATAGAGTTTTCTTTGACTAAAGAGAACAAGCCGAAATGAAGGAAAATAAGGGATGAGAGGCACGTTTCAACAACAAAAAAAAAAAAAAAACAACACTAAAAGAACAAGCCGGCTGAAAGAAAGAAAATACAGGAGAGAAAAATATATCCAAACTCACTGCCATCCGGTCTGCTTTTATACACGAAAAAAAAAACCATCCGTGAGCTGTGTGCTTAACACAAGAGAAGTAAACTGCAGGACTATCGAGCCATGCCTAAAAAAAGGGAAAAAAAAAAGGAAGAAGAAAATGAAAAAAAAAATAGATTTGAAAAGATTAAAAAAAAAAGGAATAAAGGCGACTTAGTGAACTTTCCTAAGTAAAATGGCTAGAAACAATTACCCAAAACTTTCGGGGTTGAGTCTTCAACCTTTAAAAACAAAGTTGGCATGAAAATTGCTAGTCCCTTGGGCTTTGAGGTAGTTAGAATCAGCCATTAATCTTAAGGTTGAAAAATCCTATGACAAATCATGGCTAGTAATGAGGTACACATAGTCAGTTTAACTTGACACACACATTTGAGTTCTGAGACATTTGCCTCAATTCTATATGAAAGATTGTCAAGATAGTCTTGGTGAGTATAGCCCCTGGGGGTTGAGTAGTAACGTGTTACTTTTGTGAGAATTCAGAATTGTGTTTAATTGTTTCTGTTTGAATTTCAATCTTTATGAAATATTCATCTCAATTAATTTTCACTATTTTGCTCAAAAATTAGCAAAATGCTAGTTGGGGGGGGGGTGTAATTGAGCTGAAATATTGCATATTTTATATATTTAAAACCAATATATTTTAATTCTTTCATTATATTATTATTGGTTTTAGATTAAAAAAATAATTAAGATGCATAAATTAGAGTTGTGATTTAAATTACTTAATATTATGATTTATGTTTAATTTTAGAACTTGTGATTTAATTGAGCAATTTTTCTTTATATGCACAATACATTTGTTTTTGATATTTTGTTTTTTTTTTCCTTTTTTCTTATTTGTTTTTAATTTTTGTGTTATTTCTTTTTATTTTAGGCTTCTAAATAAATAGGATGCTCATTGAGAGAACCACATGCAAACCAAGGACATTGACTAGAAAGATGACGTTGAAATATGGGACAATTTATTTCTCTTGGACATTTCACAATTATTGATGGAATTTATTGTGTTGATGATATAAGTAAATGAAGTTGATAACTTGAGGGGCCCATATGCAAATTCTATTTTTGCATGGATTGGAAGCAGCACATATTGAATTGGAAGGCCGGCCTCTTGGTTTATTAGCAACTAGTCAAAAGCAAGAGATTGTGCATGAGACACTTCCTGCATACTATGGTAAGTGTAAGATGCAAGGGTATAATTCTAAAGCTTGTTGAGTGAGGAAAATGGTGAATGGTGATAAAGTGCGATTTCGTGCTTTTTCTTATATTTTTTCTTTGTCACTTTTCCTTTGGCTTTCGTATGATACTCTTTAGCCTGGGGAAGGACCGCTAGGTGTATATCAGGTTCAGGCTCTGAAGCAACATCATCTTGCAGATTAAAAATGTTCTTATTTGGTATCTCATCTTGTAACAGCCCGCTAAAATTATCAGTTTTGGATTATTTCCCGACAGCAATCACATCTCTCTCATCTTTACCCTCATCTGGAATCACGCGTATAGATTATCTTTTCCGTAAATCACGTAATTTGTTCTTCATCGACAGCTGTAAAATCATGAGTCTTCCAAGACCACGCCTAGCCTTTCTCAAGCCCAAACTACCACTTTATGTGGTGGACAGCCACCGTACGCCGCCACGTACGTTCCTCCGACGCATGTTCGTGACGAACAACGAGCGACGCACGGGTTATCCCGTCGATGGTATAACCTTCTATCTCTAGTTATTTTACGTTTAAAATAGTTGGTTGGTTTGTGGATTGTGTAGTTGTATTTGTGGAATTCGTTGCGTAGTTGTGAAGCGAAGTGTGGTTGTGAAGTGTTGAGTTTGATTGTGTATTTTGTGGACTGTGCTGTGAAGTATAGGCATGAGATGGATGCCGTAGATGTGATACGGCGGGTTGTGTGAAGAGAATACGCGTGTAGCGTACTCTGTGTAATGCAGCGACGCGCCGCGCGACGTGCGCTGTAATGATGTGTGTCGTAGAAGGAAGGGAGTACGCATGTAGTGTACTCCGTGTTGTATGGCGATGCATCGTGTGATGTGCATCGTGTTGATGAGTGTTGTAGCGAAGGAAGTACGCGTAGTGCGTACTCCGTGTCGCGTAGCGATGCACTGTGAGACGTGTATCGCAGTGATGAGTTTTGTAGTGTGGATGGAAGAGAGTTCACGTGAGTGTACTCTGTATTAAGTCGTGAAACACCGGATGGCGTGTCACGAAGGGTTGGATGGCGTAACAGAGAAGTGTAGAGCATGGTGTAGTGTTGGGAAACTGTATGACAGTGTCCCGAAGCAGTGGTGTTATGGATTATAGTCTGGGGTGACTGGTGTCATCTTGTGGTTGACTATGGCTAAGAGTATATGGATTGAGAAAGGAATTGTTTGTTGGTTATTATTGATATTTTTAATGAACTTGTTTTGGTGCAAAGGCTTTATGAAGTCAAATTATCTCTTCTGAGTATAGTGAAACCTCAAGTTGCCGTGGTGTTGCAAGTGCTCACAATATGACAATTGAGTTCAGAAGTGAAAATCTTAAGGACTTGAGTGTTCCTCTTCCAGCTGTTGTGCAGTTCCTCGTGTTTCGCGCCCTTTTCTCATAGAACGCGACGATCGAGGTAAGTTAGCCTCTAACTTACTATCAGTTTATTGTGTATGTGTGATGGGTAAGAGAACTATAATTTATGTATGTATGTTCTCGTATATGCCATGTCATGCTATGTCATTACATGTTTATCTGCTATGTATGATTTAATCTCTCATGAATAATTATCTGTTACATAATCTTTTCTGTCATACAATATTGTATGTTATAAGTATGCCATGTTAAGTATGCCATAAGATACATGTATGCCATTAAATGTTTATGATTAAATCATATTGTGCCATTTACAAGCATACGCCATGTTAGAAAAGTATATGATATTAAATAATATCTCATGCATTAAGAAAGATAAGACATGTTATGTTACGTATAATACGTGGGGCCACAACAACTGTGGAGTACATGTTACGTATNGAACGTGGAGGGAGTTTTTGCCCAGATTGCTGGTTTCATTTATATTTTCTACAGTTTAGCGACAGCGTGGGTTTTATTTTCTCGTCGTCAATTGGGTTCCAGATTTTATTGTTTTTAAGTTGTTTTCTAGTATTTTGTGTATTTTATTTTAATTTTGTAATGGAGAATATTTCTTTGATTTCTATAGTACTTGTGATGAATATGGTTGGCTAAATTTTCATACTAAGGTTAGAGGTGAAGTTTAATGATTTGAAAATTGCTTTCGGATCGGCGTCAAATTTATTTTGCAGAGTTTGATCGATTGAAGGATTTTATTATTGGAAATTTTGATTATCTATATATTTAGCTTGATTCATTGTGATTTCCGAATACAGTGAATGCTTGAGAAATCCCTGTGATAGTTAAATAAATTTGTAAGCGTTTTAATCATCAATCGTTCATGCTCGATCATTCGTAATTTTTTTTCTTGATCTTAAATGCTAAATCTTCCAATTAAACGGAATCATTATTCTAGTTTAATTGAAGTAATTCGATCGGAAACAATATTTTAAATTATTAAATGGATCCTCGAAACCTTAGTCCTTTTTTTTTCCATATCAATACAGCTTATCATTTTAGTTTTGTTTTGTCACGATAAAAATCATCATTTCTATAATCTTATTTTAGTTTCAATTACACATCTCTATTAGTATTTTATTTTAATTTGTTTGAGAGAATTTTTCACATTAGTCAATCCCTGTGGATTCGATCCTGTAAGGTACTACAACACCTGTATACTTGCAGGTAAAACTGCACTAAATTTTAGTTCATTAATTTGAGTTAAAGTTTAGACGCAACAGTGCACAAACCACCCCATCACCAACCATGATAATGCCATCTGAAGTATTTCCTTCAGCAAGGGACGAGAAGGCATCCATACTAGGACCCTTAGGTAATTTCCCTTCCGGTTCATCTCAAAATTCTTCTCCGCATTGTCACCTATCTGATCCATGTTAAACATAGCCCCATTAATTATTCCACCATTTGATGATTCTCCTTTCTTTATTTGTGAAAATTAGGAGTTCTACTCGGGTTCTTGCCCGATCTTCTACCTTGTCTCAATGATTGAACCTATGCTTCTATGGAACATAAAGGGTATTGGAACCTCCAGGGGTCTTTAAAGAAGTCAATTGGTATGTATAAACCAAAGCTCATTGCATTATTGGAACCTTTCCAGAATTTCGACAAAGCATAAGGGTTGATGAGTACCTTACACTTTGACTCTATTATTTCTAATGAAGCAGAAGGTGGGAAAATTTGGGTTCTCTAGGAAAATACTATTGATGTTCAAGTTGTGTGGATGGGTATGCGCACAATTTATTTCCCTACGAGTAGTTACATGGTCATATAAGTTTTTGTGTAATTTTATTTATGCAAAGTGTAATATGACTTTCTAGAAAGTCTTGTGGGAGGATGTTAGCTCTCATCTTATGGGCTCAGAGCCTTGTTTATTTGATGGTGATTTCAATATAATTCGCTAGGATACTAAGAGAAGGGATGGGCAACTGAGACCAAGAGTTGCTATCGAGGATTTCAATAAATGGGTTCATCAAGGTGGCTTGATTGAGATGAATACAAAGGGCTGAGTTTTTTCTTGGTGAAATGCTCAGTCTGGACTTGCTCATTCTTGGGATAAATTAGATATGGTTCTTATGGATGCATCCTTGCTTTCCTCGTTTCCAAATGTTGTTTGTGCTTATTTGCCAAGATCTATGTCTGATCACTCTCTAATTTTTATTGAATTCAAGGTGGATCCTTTTTCTTATGGTCCTTTGCCATTTTGATTTCAACAAATGTGGGTTGATCATCCGCAGTTTTTAGAATGCGTTCGGAAGGCTTGGTCTAAACCTGTTGTTGGTAGGGGCCTTATGAAGATGATGGCTAAACTAAAGAAAACGAAGGTGGCTCTATGTGAATATAATAAGGTGATCTTTGGTAGAACTACTATGCATATAGATATGCTTGACAATCAAATTGAGGGGCTTGAAAATAGATTGCAATCGAGTTGGGATGAAGAGATGGAGAGGGAGTTGATATGTACTTATGCGGAATTGGCAACCTAGAGGCATCGCGAAGAGACCATATTGGCTCAGATGTCTACATTAAAATGGCAAGTGGAAGGTGATCGAATCTCCAATTTTTTTTCATGCTTGTTTAACTAACAAAAGGCACAAATGAGTGGTGGAAATGCGATCTTCGAATGGGGTTGTTTTCGACTCACCGGAAAGTATTCATTAAGGAGCGGTCGAATTCTTTTCTAATTTTTTGCAAAGGGAGTTGCCTAGAGAATTACTAGATCTGTCGCAATTGATTTTATTGGTGATATTAGAAGATGAGAATGTTAAGCTTTGTTGCATCCCTTCAATGGAAGAAGTGTTTTTAGCATTATCTTCCATTATGTCTAACAATACTCCGAGACCTAATGGGTTTGGTTCCAGCTTTTTCAAGAGCTATTGGGAGGTGGTGAAAGCTGATGTTTTGGAAGCTATCTCTAAATTTTTTATTTCCAAATAGCTTTCAAGAATTTTTACTTCCTCTTTTCTTGTCTTAATTCCAAAGGTTGATGCGCCTTCGGGTTTTGATAAGTTTAGACCAATTAGCTTTTGCTCGGTATTTTATAAAATCTGCTCCAAAGTTTTTGTTAACCGTTTGACAGGTTTCCTCTCACAAGAATGATCTCGTGGGAACAATGTGCTTTTATTCACGGGAGAAGCGTCGTTGAGAATATTAGCCTTACGTAGGAAATGATTCACTCCATTAATAAGAAGGTCCATGGCAGAAACATTTTGCTTAAAGTGGACATGGCAAAGGCTTATGATTGAGTGGACTGAAATTTCCTATTGGAGGTCCTTCGATGTTTCAGTTTCTCTCCTAATTTTTGTGCTCTTATCAGGGCTTGTATCTCGACTCCTTAGTACTCTATTATGATGAATGACATACAAAAGTCTTTTTCCAAGGAGGTTGTGGCTTGCAACAAGGCAATCCCCTCCACCATTTAGTAAGTACTTTCTTTTGGGGGGAGACGAATGGAAAAGGAAAGAAAAAATGGGTGGCATTGAAAACCATTTGTAGACTGGTTGAGGAAGGTGGCCTTGGATTGAGACACCTTGATGATATGCAACAAGTGTAACAACCCGGTAGAATTTCAATAGTAGAATTTCTATAGAGTTGAGAAATCTCGTGAAAACTCTATAAGTTTTTACGAATCGGCTAATCACAAAGGTTTTAGTCTGTCAACATGATCAGTGTTATCACTCACTATGTGCTAAAAATGCAATTTTAATTGTTTAAGGTAATTAGAAGTGTCAGAATATGTTATTGTCTACGCCACTAGACTCAGTTGAATATTTAGCATTTTCTAGCGCAATAACTCATTTTCATAATTTCGGACGAAACACCTGTTTGAAACTGTGAATTTATTTTTTGGGGCACTTCGGGGTTGAGTCTAGGTAAACGATTTTCACTATAGGTTAATATGAATATTTAGGATTTTTCAGTACTAAGTTTATTACGCATTTTTTAGAGTGAATAGTAACCTCGATAAGCATACTAAGTGCAGTGTTTTCAAAATCACAATGTGGAATGTCCAAATTAGGTTAGAGAAGTTTTATTTGGATACTTGGTAAGATCTTAGCCACACATAGTAAATAGTATTAGACACTTGGCATAAAGAGGAACCATTAGATGAATTTGTGAAGGAAATCAAGGTGTAAGATCATGCCACCTAAGCAAAACAACCAAGTGTTATTTTGTGATTTTGGTGACTTTATTTTGATGATTTAAAACATGGTTAATCTTAGGATGATGTTATAAATATGTTAGAAGTAAGATTTGATTTTTAGAATTCTTGAAGATGTTTTGATTTAGGGTCAAAGCTTGTGATTCAAGTGTTTGGATCTTTTTTACAAAAAAGTTTGGTGTTGATTATTAGTTTTTTTTCTAAATGGATGATTTTAAGTATGGTTTTAAACTTAGGATAGGAAGATCCTTTTTGCAAAATTTTGGTTTAAGCGTGTGTTTTGAAGTTGGAAGGAATTGCAACAAAAATCAAGAAAAATGGCCTATGGATGTTTCGGCTATAGTGTGTTTTCCATAGTTGTGATTTGTTTTAAATTTTTTTGAGTTGATATTTGAGTTTATCACAAAATTTGCATGAGGAATGTAAATTTTAGAAATTTTTGGAGTTAATATGTGAAATCTTTAAGTTAGGGGTAAAATGGTCATTTTACTCTAAGTTGCCTCTTTTACAGATTTCTAATTGTTGGTAATTAAATTTCTAACTTTTAGAATACCCTCTTACAGTTCCTCGTGTTTCGCGCTTTATTCTCGTAGAATGCGACAATCGAGGTAAGTTAGATCTAACTTACTATCAGTTTACTGTGTATGTATGATGGTTAAGGGAACTAAAATTTATGTATGTATGTTATCATATATGCCATGCCATGCCATGTCATTACATGTTTATCTATTACGCATGATTTATTCTTTCATGAATATTTATCTGTTACACAATCTATTCTGTCATGTAATGCTGTATGTTATAAGTATGCCAAGTTAAGTATGCCATATGTTACATGTATGTCATATCATGTAATATTCACTGTTGCAAGTATGTCATGTCAAGTATGATATCTGTTACATGTTCGAGTCATGTTACGAAGTGTTTCCATTTCAAGTAAGTCATGTCTTTCTGAGTTACGTTTAGAGTCAGTTATGTCTAGCATACTCGTGATGTAATCATTATGATTGTCCGAGCATCTCCACTTGTAATTCACACGAGGTACTTTTGGCGAAATCATTTTGATTGTCAGAATGCCGTTCAAGTTCAGTTATGCAGATACTCCTAGCGTAATCATTCTGATTGTTAGGGTATCTTATTTAAAATACTCGTGATGGAATCATTCTAATTGTCATTTTATTACTAGGTACTTCTGGTGTAATCATTCTCATTGCTATGGTATGTGTTTTAAATTACTCGTGATGAAATCATTTTGAATGTCAGAGATTACTAGGTACTCCTGTGTAATCATTCTGATTGATAGGGTACGTGTTTTAAAATACTCATGATGGAATCATTCTGATTGTTAGAGTATTACTAGGTACTCCTGGTGTAATCATTCTAATTGTTAGAGTACATGTTTTAAAATACTTGTGATGGAATCATTCTAATTGTCAGAGTATTACTAAGTACTCCTGGTGTAATCATTCTGATTGCTAGGGTACGTGTTTTAAAATACTTATGATGGAATCATTCTGATTGTCTAAGTATCTCTAATGAAATATGTTGGGTGGAATCATTCTGATTATTCACTATTCCTAATGAAATAACTGGCAGAATCATTTTGATTGTTAGAATTCAAGTCCAAGATTATATCAAGAAGTTAAGAATTAGCAATCATGGTGACCCCATGAGATAAGAATAAGTTTCAGATCGAGTCCACGTTAAGTCAAGTTTTAGATCAAGTTCATGTTATGTTATGTTATGCTCATGTACATGTTATGTTCATGTTCACATTAAGTTTCAAGTTCATGTTCATATCATATTATGTTCACGTTTATGTTATGTTCAAGTTTACGTTCATGTCAAGCTTCAAGTTCACATCCATGTTATGTTTCAAGTTCACGTCCATGTTATGATTTAAGTTCATGTCACATCAAGCTAAGTTTCTGTTTCAATTCAATTATGTCAGCTCATGCCATGTTATGTCAAGTCACATTATCCTTATTATTTTATGCCATGCTATGTCAAGTTATGTTATATTTACTTTTGACTTTGATGATGCATTCATACCTTTATTTCTATGCATGCATCATTAACTTGTGTGAAAGTTTCCTATTAATTTGCTGAGATTTGTAATCCAATCTCACCGTGGTAGTCCCAACTACCATTCCCCCCAAATGGTAGGTGATGTGTCAGGTTCAGAACAGGGAGTGGACATCGATAGGCTGGAGGAGGTTGACTAGACACCGTAGACATGATGCAGAGCTTTTAGCTTCTATAGTATATTTTTTTTGGATAGAATTCTAGCCTTGTTAGTCGAGTTACGCGAGTTACTCGACAAACTGGCTCAATAGTGTATTTTGGTAATGTAAATATGGAGTCTAGTCTCCCATACTTTTGAGATTACAGTCTTCTAAGACTTGTACTGAATCGTGGATGTTTATTTTGTTAAATATGCTTGGATTACTATTTAACTATTTGGGATATTATAAGTTTGGTGCATAGTATTGTTCAAAAAAAATATTATCCGCTGCGAATATTGCATAATGTTAGATGCATGATAGGAATATTGCATCTTATATGTCATGAACGGGGGCAGGTAACCTTGTGTTGCATGTCTCGAGCTTCAGATGTCTATTCGATCCCAAGCGGAATCTGGGGCGTCACAACAAGCCTTGCACATAAGGTTTGCTTGGAATCTAATTCAAGGTAAATCTTTGTGGGCTAATTTTTTCAAAGAAAAGTATGTGGGTTCTAAGCGTTGGACTTTGGTTGATTCAACTAGGGGTACAAGGCTTTGGAAAATGATTGTCAAAAGCATCCCGATTGACATGAATAATTCGAAGTGGCATATAAAGGAGGGGAATGTTTTCTTCTAGTATGATAAATGGCGAGAGAGTGGTCCATTAATTGCTGACATGCATGTCATTGGCCAACATTTACTTAAAGTTAAGGATTGTAAAATATCTAATAGTTGGGATGTGGAATTGATTGTGCAATTAGTAGGACCAAACGGTGTTGATGGGATTTTGGAGGCTCTAAGAAATAGCAAGTCGGGCTCAGATGTGTTGATTTGAATAAAAAATGAAACTGGTTTTTTTTCCACTAAGTCAGCTTGGGACTGTGTTCGTATCAAGGGTTGCAATTTCAAATGGCATTCATGGATGTGGCATAAAATGCGTTCTCTTAAAATGTCTATTACTATGTGGAAGGCATGAAATATGGCCTTGAGTATGGATGACCAACTTCATCGTATTGGCATCCCTATTACTTCCCAGTGTGATTGCTATGAGGAAGGCCACTATGAAGATCAGAACCATGTGTTTTTTGAAGGAGAATTTGCAAGTAAGGTATGGTATTACTTTGGAGCTCTTTTGGTATCCCGTTCAGCCGTACCTGGAAAGAAACCGTGCAGACTTGGTTTCGCTGTGTGAAGTGGTCAACTCAGGTTGGAATAATAGTGGGGATTTTACCCGTGATCATCACATGAAGACTTTGGTAGAGAAGATGTTTCGTGCGTATGAAGGGAGGATTTGAATTGTTTACAGACCTTATGCACTCCATTCACCAGTGGATTGGTCTCCTATGTCATGACGTACATAAAATTTCTCACTTCTCCTGTTTTGATATGCAGATCCTGGAAAGCTTGCAAGTATCGACCGTGATAGTATGGGCAATCTAGGTTCCTCAGGTGTGGGTGGGATCATTAGGAATGTTCATGGTATTTTAATACATGCTTTTGCTTNCACTGGAGATAGATTAATCTGAATTTTGTATCAACTGAGAGATTTATACACAATTTAGTTAATCAACCAAGGGAATTACATGTAACAAAGCTTGCTTTCTTTTAAGTGCATGGAAATGGGGTTAGAATTCCAAGATTGACTACCAAGAGGCATTAATAGTTTCAATCACAACAACTAATCTGAGAAAACCACATGGTCTTACTCTAATTCAAAACCATTGTAGTGGCGGCTTTCACGCTATTACACTTTGAAAGGCGCCTACTTCTTTTGTAAGGACCCCGGTAATAGGCAGCCTTTTCCACTACACAAATGTAATTTTTTTTGTTTTTGTTTTATTTTTTGTTCCTTTTTTTTTTTTTTTTTGATCCCTGGCTTGTCCCTTTTCTCATTTAATTCAAATTTCTTCCTAAGCCATTAGGATATGGTTCATTAGAGTCTCAAACAATCGAAGTATAAATCAACCAATAATGACTCAATGTAGTCTTTCTAGGCCTTCCGATTATGTGTTGTGTGTGTTTAAGCAAAACTCTTAACATCTTTCCCTTGGTTTAACAACTAAATAAAATGGATAAATCCCTCTTTTGACATATACTCATATTTGCACTACATTCCACATGTTCCATTACTTCAACAAATTTTTTTTTTTTTTTTTTTAGTACTAACACATCTTCAACAAAAAACTTCAACAGAAAACTCTCCCCCCAACTAAATTTGACATTGTTCTCAATGTTCAGCAAATGAATGTTCGACAACATATGTTATGCAGGTATGAATTGAAACAAGATAAACACTGCAGAACATATATTGAAACGAAAGCGTAAAGAGGAAAGATGTCACCTGAAATACTCAGGTTGTTGGTTGCTAAGAAGATACAAAAATCTTTTCGGTGGATCCGTCCGTGACCCGACAAGTGTGGCTGGAGATTTGAAAAAAAAAACGCCTGATGTTGTTGACAAACGGGATTGAAGGCTCCGGACTTGTTCTTTATGCTCTCTCTATAAAATCAGTCTCAGAGTTCATTCAATCCGCATCAAGTTTTCTTCTTATCTCTATCACTCATCTGCATTCCTTCAACANTGACATAAGGAAGTTTGTTCTTACGCTGTCCAAGAACAGCTCCTATAGCAAAATCACTTGCATCACACATGATTTCAAAAGAAAGTGACCAATCAGGAGGTTGAAGAATCGGAGCAGTGGTTAGCAAAGTTTTAAGCCGACAAAAAGCTTCTTGACACTCGGGTGTCCAATCAAATTTTACATCATTCATCAATAGCTTACATAGAGGCTTAGAAGTAGAGCTAAAGTCTTTGATAAATCTCCTATAAAAACCCGCATGCCCAAGAAAAGATCTAATGTCTTTCATTGACTTAGGTGTAGGAAGTTTAGAAATCAAATCGATTTTTGCTCTATCTACTTCAAGTCCTCTAGATGAAACAACATGTCCTAGAACAATGCCCTGTTGCACCATGAAATGGCACTTCTCCCAATTAAGTAGCAACTGCTTCTCTTCACACCTGGCCAAAACAGCTTGTAAATTGGTTAAACAAACCTCGAATGAATCACCAAATACAGAAAAATCATCCATAAACACTTCTAGAGTGTTCTCAATCATGTCAGAAAAAATGCTAAGCATGCATCTTTGAAAAGTTGCTGGTGCATTGCATAAACCAAAAGGCATTCTCCTGAAAGCAAAAGTACCAAAGGGACAAGTAAAGGTGGTCTTTTCTTGATCCTCTGGTGCTATTTCCAATTGATAGTAACCGGAGAACCCATCTAAGAAACAATAAAAAGCATGTCCAGCGACTTTTTCTAACACTTGATCAAGGAAAGGCAAAGGAAAATGATCTTTCCTAGTGGCGGCATTCAACTTCCTATAATCAATACACATGCGCCAACCAGTAGGAATTCTTGTAGGAATCGATTCATCTTGATCATTTTTAACAATGGTAAGCCCAGATTTTTTTGGAACTACATGAATGGGACTTACCCACTTGCTATCCGAGATGGGGTAAATGATACCCACATCAAGCAATTTCAACACCTCATTTTTAACCACTTCCTTCATTGTGGGATTCAACCTTCTTTGCATTTCCCGAGAAGGTTTTGCATCATCTTCTAAATAAATCCTATGGGTACACTCCAAGGGACTTATACCTTTTATATCAGCCATTGTCCATCCAATAGACTTTTTATGCTTCTTAAGCACATCTAGCAATTTATCTTCTTGTTCACTAGTTAAGTGAGAAGAAATTACCACAGGGAAAGTGCTTTGTGGTCCTAAGAAAGCATACTTCAACTCCAATGGAAGAGGTTTGAAGTCCAAAGTTGGGGATTGCTCCTCCGAAGGTTTGAGAGTTGATGTCAATGGTGGAAGTTGCTCAAATTTTGGCCTCCATGGTGGTGTAACTTGCTGACCTATTGAGGAAACAAGAGATGAGTCATTAATATTATCAAATATTTTCAAATCTTCTTCAAATTCCTCTAAAGAATCAATAAGTTGAAAGTAATGTGCAGAATTGTCATCAATGAAATTTTCCAGTAAATTCACTTCATGAACTTCTTCAACTTCTTGCGGTTGCCTGCAAAGATTAAAAATATTTAGCTCCAAGGTCATATTTCCAAAACTCAATTTTAAAACTCCACTTCTACAATTTATGAGTGCATTAGAAGTGGCCAAGAAAGGTCTTCCTAAGATAACCGGTGCTTGGAAAGTAGAATGATTAGTCAATTGCATGTCGAGTACGACAAAGTCTACTGGATAGTAGAATTTGTCTACTTGAACCAAAACATCTTCCACAACACCTCTAGGAATCTTTATAGACCTATCTGCCAACTGCAATGTGATAGAAGTAGATTTCAACTCACCCAATCCAAGCTGAACATAAACATTATAAGGCAATAAGTTCACACTGGAACCTAAGTCTAATAATGCTTGGCCTATTTTTGAGTTCCCTATCATGCAAGCTATGGTAGGGGATCCTGGATCCTTGTATTTGGGAGGAGTGTTGGTTTGGATAATAGCACTAACCTGCTCAGTAAGAAAAGCTTTCTTTTGCACATTTAATTTTCTTTTCACAGTGCATAAATCCTTTAAAAATTTAGCATAGGTAGGAATCTGTTGAATAGCATCCAATAATGGTATATTTATCCTAACTTGCTTAAAAATTTCAAGGATTTCAGCGTGATGTTTATCTTTATGCAAAGGGATTAACCTTTGAGGAAAAGGTGCAAGTGTAGTGCTTGGGACACTTTTAGATTCCAAAGGACCATGAGCCTCATTTTCAGAAGGAGGTTTAGAAATGTTACCATTCTTTTCTACCTCTTGATCTGGGATGCCGATCACCTTACCACTTCTCAAGGTTGTAACAGCCTTGACTTGCTTGACATTTGGATCTCCTGCCATACCTTGAAATTGCTGGTTTTGGCCTTGTGGATTAGGCTGAGATTGTGCAGGGAACTTCCCTTTCTCTTGAGTGCTCATGGTTGTGGTCAACCTTGTGACTGACCCTCGAATGTCAGCAATTGCTTGTGAATTTTGACTGTTGATAGCAGCTTGGCTTTGCATGAATTGTTGAAAATTGGTGGACAGCTGCTGAAAATTGGTGGATAATTGTTGGAAATTGTCTTCAAGGTTCTTTTTCTGAGCTGGCATCATGTGGTTGGCATATTGAGATGGTCCTGAACCTCCTGGGGTTGTATAGGGTGCAAATTGTGAAGGACTAGCTATATTGGTTGCAGGTACAGCAGCTTGTTCACCCCTCCAACTGAAATTAGGGTGATTTCTCCATCCCGAATTGTAAGCGTTGGAGTATGGACCTGAAAAAGATTTAGCAACCATATTAACTGCATTAGATTGATCCAAAAGAACTTCTTTAAAAGCTGGAATGGTTGGGCAATCATTAGTTGAATGCCCTTGGCCCTCACAAATATTACAGCTCAAGGTAATCTGAGGTACAGCTTGTACTTCATTCACTTTCTTCAGTTCTATGGTTTCTAATTTCTTAGAAATCATAGCCAACCTAGCATTCAAATCATCTACTTCCCTCAGATTATATTTCCCACCCCCTGAAATTGTCTTTGAACTTTCCGACCTATCATGAATATCATATGTATCACATGATTGTGCATTTTCAGCTAGATAATCAAAATATTCAAAAGCTTCCTCAGGTTCTTTGTTAAAAAACGCTCCATTACACATGGTCTCCACAAATTGTCTCATTTTTTGTTGCAACCCCTCATAAAAAAAACTGATGACCCTCCAATTCTCATATCCATGATGAGGACATGCATTTAAAAGGTTTTTGAATCGTTCCCAACAATGATAAAATGCTTCCACATCCTTTTGGCAAAAATTCATGATTTGTCTTTTCAAGGCATTGGTTCTATGCATGGGAAAAAATTTCTTTAAAAATTCAGTTTGCATTTCTTGCCAAGTCCCAATGGATCTTGGTCTTAAGGAATTCAACCATGTCTTAGCCTTGTCTTTTAAGGAAAATGGAAATAGTTTCAATCTTATGACCTCTTCAGTGCATGTTCTATCCATGAATGTGGAACACACTTCTTCAAACTCTTTGATATGCAAGTAGGGGTTCTCAGATTCCATACCACGAAAGTGTGGTAACAAAGGAATCATCCCAGGTTTGAAATTAAAAGCATTTGCATTAAGAGGTAAAATAATGCAAGAAGGTGTGCTAGCCCTAACAGGCTGAAGATATTCTTTAAGTGTCCTGTTTGGATTATCCACTTCCCTATCATGATGCTCATTTTCAGCCATGATGCTATCAATGTCAGCTGATGATTCAACGGCTGAATTAAGAGAAACAGATGATGCACTTGATGATGATTCAGTCCTAGCAAGTCTATATGTGCTATCTCTAGCCCAACCAGACATGCAACTTCAGTAGAAAACGAGATAAAAGTAAACAAGTAAAATGAGAGGTAAAGATATCACCCAGGCTGTGAAGAGGTTCACAGCTCCACAAACATCCTCTCAGGAAAAAAAAAATACTCTGATAAGCACCAGTTGTCGCCGGCAACGGCGCCAAAAACTTGACTCGGTTTCGAATGTGCTTCCAAGTGTAGAAGTGTAAAGTTATATCAAGGATAAGTCCAGGATCGTATTCCACAGGGACAATGAGTTATCAAAGCGTATAAGGGATTTGTGAGTAACAAATCAATTGAGTATGAGAGATAAAAATAAAATTAAAATGCTATGCAAAAAAAATAATCAAAGTTGAAATTAGAATTTCTAATCAAAAAGGAAAATTAACAAACACTTGGGTTGGGTTTGAGATTCTTTTATTTCATATTCTAGATAATTTCTCGATTAACAATCCAATCAAGGTATTGATATTCGGAAGATAAGAAATTAAGCTCAAGTTTTTGCAATATTTTCTCAAGAAATTCTCTAATTTACTAGTCGAACTTATATTTATAATCAATCGAAAGAAGCCTTGATAATTTCAAGCTTTTGTTGTGCCTTACGTCAACAACAAAACAAGAGCAAGAGCCGCAATCTATTTTCCATTTGAATCCGACTAGTAACTTAGTGAAATCAACATTAAACAACAAAATATTGCATTAAACCAGAATAAAAAATAAATTACATCTCATTCCACAACCCAAGCTTTAGAAATTAGTTACACATGATATTATTAGTAACAAAAATAAATCTAAGTGAAGCCATATCAAAAACTAAGAAAATACAAATAAACCTTAGAATGAAAAATAAAAAGTCTATAAAATATCAGCTCAACGAAATAAGACAAACTAGATTAAATAAATAAAGTATGAACACTAAAACGAAATCGCCACGCTCTAAATTAACAAGAACAAAAAAATAGCAGAAAATTAACATATAATGAGAAAAATAGTATGAAACTAAAAACAAAAAAAAATATTGCCTCCTTTATCAAGTCTGAAATGTAAACACTAGAAATGAAGATTTCAATCAAACAAAATGAAGTGCTGACTACTTCCGAAAAGCCAACGTAAGAAAGGCATGAAAGAAAAAAAAACTGAACTGACTCCTCTTGCAACGTGAAAATATGAAAGGAAAAAAATTCTGTTCCCAAGCTTCTAGCCCCTTGTGTGCTGCGGTCTGGACGAAAGAAAGAAAGAAAAAAAAACAGCAAAGGAAAAGAAAAACAGCCCCTGGTGTACTACGTAAACCGAAGGAAAAACAAGAAATAAATGCCTCTCTGCTCTAGGTAAACTGCAGAAAAAATAGTATATCCAAACTAAAAACTGCCCCCGATTTTATAAGGTGAGCTTTCATCTCATTTGCTGTCCGTGGTCCCCTGTGTTCAGCTTTCTGCATGTGCTTTTTTTATTTCTGCATTGAGGTGCCGTGTGCTGCATGTGTTGCTTGTTTTCCTGCATGTGTGAGTGCTGTTTCTGTTTTCTGCATTGAGGTGCCGTGAGTTGCTATCATTCTTTGCTGTCCACGTTTGATTTCTGCATTGAGGTGCCGTGAGCTGCATGTGTACTGAGTTGATGCATGTGTTTGTTTTGCCCTCCATCCGTGAGTTCATTTTCTGCATGTGCTGGTTTCTTTCCAGCCGTGATTATTGATTTATGCATGTGTGTGTGACTTTTCATTTTCTGCATGTATTTCCATCCGTGAATGATGCTTTTCCATTCTCTGCATGTGTTCGGTTTGCCGTGATTGTTGATTTCTTGCATTTGTGAGTGTTTCTTCCGTGAGTGATGCTGTCTAAAGATTGGTTTCTGCATGTGCTGCCCGAGTGATGCATCTACCGTGGGCCCAAGTGATGTATGTGTGCTGCCCGAGTGTTTCCTCTCCTCTGCATGTGCATGTGTTACACTTTATTTTCTGCATGTGCTTTGGTTTGCTGTTTTGTTTTCTTTCAACTTTCTGCATCCGTGAATGATGCTGTCCGAGTGTTGAATGTGAGCTGAGTGTGCTGGTTTGAGTTCCAGCTATGAGTGTGAGTGGCTTTCAATGGATTTCCTGCATGTGCATTAAAAATGTATTTCTTTCAAAAGCAAATATAGAATTTTATGTGTATAAAATATTGACATCAATTAATTTGACATTCAATATTAGAATTTGATGCATAATTAAGTGTTCAATCCTTATTTGATAAAATAAATCACTCATTTAAACAACTTAATTATGCAATTCTAACTTTTTATCAGTTGATTTTAAAAATATGCATGTTTGTTTTGAAAAGAAACCTAAAAACAACCTCAAGTTTGTGTTCTGCATGTGCATAAAATCTGTATAAGAGAATGTATTTTCTATCATGACTGATGTAGACATGAGCTAATTTTGTGCATTCTATTTTCTGAACTATGCAAAAAGAGCATTTGAAATTTATGAAAATTTTTGCAGTCTATTTTTAAATATGTTAAATCATCTGAATTTATCTCTGTACTCTGTATTCATATGATGTGGCATCTGAAAAACCTTTGGCATCACTTTCTGATTCTGTTCTGACTCTGATTCTGGTTCTGATATGGTGATTATGATTTTGTGTTGCTCTGATATATGGCCCTATCATGGGAGATAATAGTGATCTCTGGCCCTGTCACATGATATAATAGTGACCTCTGGCTCAATCATAGGATATAATAGTGACCTCTGGCCTTACCACGGAATATAATAGTGGTCTCTCTTCTGAGTACAATCGCTTTGATAACATGGTGATTTATATTTTGCTAGACTTTCAACAAAATGCACAACCCTACCACGAGGGTTCAACATGGTCTCTATTCTAATATGATGCTTTGATATGATATGATAAGATGAAGATGTTCAGTCATGTTGTGCCAAATGGGGTATTTGAATATAAAAAGTTGGTTTTTTGAATATGAACAGTTAAAGTGTCGCTTTGATTTTCTGATAATATGTATTTTTGAGATTTGCATATTGAAATTGAAATGTTTTGTTTCTGCATTTGAACTCTATATAAATGCTCATGTTTACATACTAGTATATGTTTTCTGCTTACTGAGTTGTTGATAACTCACCCCTTATCTCTACAATATTTTTCAGATGAAGTGAATGTTTAGATTGAGTATAGACAATAGAAAGTGGGTACAAGATTGTTAAGTGTAGGGAATAAATACTGAGATTACTGAAGGGTTGTTATTTTGTAGATTGATCGATTGTATTAACTAGATTTATTAGGATGTTAACAATTATGTTCAACTTTGAGTTGTCGTATTTATGGTTATGGAGTCTTTGAAAATGGATGAGGATATGTTTATTGGAGTCTTTGGAATTTTATTTGTGTAATGAAAATGGATTTAGGCAACATGTAGTAACTCTTCGACCTGATCTAGGACCAGGGTGTTATAGTGGGTTTACGATAGATAGACGCTTGTTGCCCTTGAATATCGACTTGGTCATTGTGGACTCCCAACTCCCTCTTTACATTCTATTTCCCTCTTTTTCGAAGATGATCTTCCTCCTTCCTTAACAACTCAAAAGCTCTTGGTACATTTCTCTGCTCAAACAAAATATGTAAGCTTTTCCATCACTAGCATAGAAATAAAATAGAGTGAGGGAAAAGGAGATCAAGATCAATAACTTGAACAATTTTTTTTTACTTTTTTTTGTTTGAACAATCCTTCAGAACCCACCACGAAGACGAAGGACAAGGTGAAGGGTCAAGATGCTTTAAAGACCTAAGTATATACATACAAGATCAAAAACCTTAAATTCAAGACCTAACTTTTGAAAACCACAAAATCATAATATATCCACAACACAAAATTAATCAACCTAAGTTTATTGAAACTACTCAAAGAGAGAGAAACCTATCACAAGGAGAACATTGGCCTCGACGACAAATCACAGAGAAGAGGGATTTGCAGGAGGTCTGTATTAGAGTTCGAAACAAAAAATGGGGGTTAAACGAAAGAAGAAGAGGACGACAGCTTAAGGTTAGGGTTCAGAACAAAAAATGGGAGCGGGATGGATTTAGGTGGAGGAGAGAATGAGAATCGATGGGAGAGAAGAAGAGAATGGAGGAGAATGGGGGGGGGGGAGAGAGAGAGAGAGAGAGAGAGAGAAGAAAAGAGAAGCCCTCGAAATTGTGCCCTATTTTTTAATGAAATGATGCGTTTCAACTAGGAACCTCCAAAACGAACTGTTTCGCTCTATACCCTTCCCCCACATTTCATCTCCTGCTATCATTTTTGTTTTAAATCTTTTCCCATCCAAAGCTCAATTCATTGAAGCAAAATAAAAATGCACCATTTCATTAAATAGTACAGGTGGATGATTGATGCGCAATCTAGGTCTTTGTCTCTACACTCAACTTTTCCTCAAGTGCATCTCTCTTGTTGTCTTGGTCTCGCAGTCGTAACTCCCTCACCCTCTCCCTCTTGCTCTCTCAAGGCTCTCTCTCTCTCTCTCTCATAACTTCGCATATGGCACCATAAATTTGTGGCACTAGCTCTTGCATTTTGAAAGCCCCTACAATTCTGTGAGCAATTCTATTTTTCTTCTTGATTGGACTTTTCTTCTAGATTACACTAGTTTTCCCTTTCAAACGAATAGTAGATGTTCAAAAAAAAAACTAGTAGATGGTCATATATATATATATATATATTAATATGTAATGGGAAGCTACTTTGCTAATAGAATTTCTTGTACAAACTTTTTATCCCAAACTAGCGAGAGTTAGTTGACAAAATTGTGTTTACTATGCTTCTTTTTTTCAACACATTAATCGGCATATGCAATTGCAAACACTTTTTACTATCTAAAAGAATAGATGATAGTCTGGTTGGGTGTAAAAAGAATTTAAGATTCTAATATTAGAAGATATTTCTCAAAGGCCTCTTAATAAACCTTGGATTTAGCACGGTCTCTCTAGATTTAAAGCCATTATTAATGAATCTTGTAATTTCCCCCCTACATCTTGCCTACCAAAACAAGATGAAGGAACACTTGCCATCATAATTTAATAGCCCAGAAAAAAAAATAGCATCTTATGCTTTTGGTGCTTTGTCTTTGTGTTGTAGTTCCGTTACATGAGTGTTTCTTCTTCTAATTGTTAATGATGCTTGCTTTATCTCAAATTTCAATTGAGTCTTATGGATATGAAACTTGAGTGAATGTCACTAATCTCAAATTGTAGTTGGTGCTTTGTCTTCATCTTGTAGTTCATGTTGTTTTATGTGTATCTTATTGTTGCATCACATGCCAATGGCACTTGACAAATGGATTTACAAAATTAGGACCCCATTTAACTTCCAGCCACCCCTTGTGATTTTATTCTATTTTTTTAATCAGCAAAGTAACTTTTCATTAACAATAAAANACCTTAACTTGCCAGGATCAAAAATCTTACTTTGGATGTGTTTGTTGGCTAAACATCTTCGAAACATTTGGTCAGAACAATATTTAAACAAGTAAAGGTCATCATAAAAAAAATTATTCAACCTCAAATTTGAATTTTCAAATGTTCTGAGTGCTCCAATGAGATGGTGTCTGTCATCTGAAGATGGTTTTATGGGTTCTGCACAAGGTGGTGACTCTTCAAACATTGGTTGCCAAAACACCCCATGCCCGATTCCTGCGAAAGAAGCATTAGAAGTATCATCAAGTATATTGACATTACTTAGCACACTTTCTAATGACAAATGTAAATCAGTAGAAGGAAGATTCAAGTGAAAGTCCTCATCAAGGATATTTTCCAGCAAATTAACTTCCTTAACTTCTTCTAAATCCTGAGGTTGCCTGCAAGTATTAAAGATATTTAGCTCCAATGTCATGTTTCCAAAACTCAATTTCAAAATTCCACTTCTACAATTAATTAATGCATTAGATGTAGCAAGAAATGGTCTACCAAGAATTACAGGAGCTTGGAAAGTAGATGGATTTGACAAGTTCATATCAAGCACCACAAAATCCACTGGATAGTAAAATTTATCAACTTGCACCAACACATCTTCTACCACTCCCCTAGGCTTTTTAATTGATCTATCAGCAAGTTGCAAAATGATAGGTGTGGATTTCAGTTCACCTAAACCAAGCTGTTCGTACACAGTGTACGGCAATAAATTGACACTTGAACCAAGATCCAACAGAGCGTGACCAATTTTTGAATTTCCTATCACACAAGCAATTGTAGGTGCTCCAGGGTCCTTGTATTTAGGTGGTGTATTACTCTGAATGATAGCACTAACCTGCTCAGTAAGGAAAGCTTTCTTATGCACATTTAATTTTCTTTTCACAGTGCATAAATCCTTTAAAAATTTTGCATAGGCGGGAATTTGCTGAATAGCATCTAACAAAGGGATGTTAATCCTAACTTGCCTAAAAACCTCAAGAAATTGATATCCGGAAGATAAAAATTAAGCTCAAGTTTTTGCAATATTTTCTCAAGAAATTCTCTAATTTACTAGCCAAATTTATATTCATAATCAATCGAAAGAGGCCTTGATAAATTCAAGCTTTTGTTGTGCCTTACGTCAACAACAAAACAAGAGCAAGAGCCGCAATCTATTTTCCATTTGAATCCGACTAGTAATTTAGTGAAATCAACATTAAACAATAAATATTGCATCAAACTAGAATCTAAAATAAATTAAATCTCATTCCACAACCCAAGCTTTAGTAATTAGTTACACATGATATTTTTAGTAACAAAAATAAATCTAAGTGGAACCATATCAAAAACTAAGAAAATATAAATAAACTTTAGAATGAAATAAAAATAAAAAGTCTATAATATCAACTCGAAGAAATAAGACAAACTAAATTAAAGAAATAAATAATCTACGAAAACTAAAACGAAACCGCCACGCTAACAAGCATAAAATTAATATTGCGAAAAAAAGAACTAAAGTTGCTGTGCTCTACTCCTAATCTCTACAACATGATATGTAAAAGAGAAAAAAGAAACAAAACTAAAAGAACAAGCCGGCTGAAAGAAAGAAACTACAACAAGGAAATAAAACTGAAAACTAACTCCTCTCAAACTAAAAAGTAGACTAACAAAACAGCAGAAAAATAATTGAAGAAGAAAACAAGAAAGCTTCCGCCTGGTTCTCCAAAGAAAGAAATAAAAAAATTGTTCGGCAGCTAACTACTCCAAACGAAAACAAAAAAACTGAATAAAAAAAAACTCTGTTCTGCTTCCTCTAAACGAAAAACAGTAAGAAAAGAAAAAAAAAAACAAGTCCCCCGGTTCTTCCGTCTGGAACTCTCTTTTATAGTGCTGCATGTGTGCTGCTTTGCATCTGCATGTGCTTTTTCTGTTTTCTGCATGTTCCTCTTGCCGTGTATGCTGCTGCATCATTCTGCTTCATGTCCTGCATGTTCGGTTTCTGCATGTGTGTTGTGTTTCTGCCGAGTTGTTTTTGCTGCTGCTTTTCTTCTTTTGCTTTTCTGCATGTTGTTTTGCTGTGTGCTGCACTGTCGAGTGCTTCTGCATGTGCACTTCCAGCCGTGAGTTTCTTTTTTCTGCTGCTTTATGTGAGCTGCCCACTTGCCAAGTGACTTTCTGCAGGTGCTGTGTGATGGGTTTATTCTGCTGCACTGCTGCACGTCCGAGTGCTTTCCTGCATGTGTAGTGCATGTGTGAGTTTCTCTTTCTGCATTTATTTTCTGCAAGTGTGGTGTGTTGATGCTGTTTTGCCGTGGCTTTCTGCATGTGTATTTTCTGCTTTATTTTTCTGCTTTTCTGCATTGAAGTCTGCTGTCCGTGGGTTTCATTCATGTGCTGTGCTGCATCAACTTTTCTGCAAGTGTGAGTGATGCCGTGAGCTGCTTTTGTGTTTTCGACTTCCCTGCATGTTCCAGCCGTGAGCTGCTTCATTTCCAGGTTGTGCTTTGCTTTTTCTGCATGTGTTTTCTGCACTTTCTTTTTGCTTTTCTGCATGTATTTTGCTCGAGTTCCAGCCGTGTGAGTGGTGAGCTGCTTTATGTGAGCTGTCCAAGTGATCTGCATGTTCCAAGTGATGAGCTGCTGCCTTGTGCATTTTTCTGCATTGATCCGGTTTGAGTGTTTGAAGTTCTTGGTGTGTGCTTGAGTTTTCCTGCATGTGCATGAGCTGTCTGAGTACATTCTTGCATTTTCTGCATGTGTAGTGCATGTGGCAGCATGTGTTTCAACTTTTCTGCAGGTGCGAGTTGCTTTCATCTTATTTTCCTGCTGCTTTTCCTTTCAAATCAATCAAGCACCGAAACATGCATGGCTCTCTACGTCCAAACTCTCAAGCTGAAAAATCCAACTCTCCCACGTCTCTTTTCTCTCTTTTCTTATTTTTCGGCTCTTTTTATCTTTTTGTTGAAACGTGGTTCCGTTTGCATGCAATTTCCATTTTGGTTTGCCGCGAAAGAAGCCTCCTTTCGTTTACTTTGTGTCGCATGTGTTTGTCCACCGAAAGCTATCCTTCCTTCTCTTCATTCCTCTCAATTAGTATGCGCTTTTGGTCAGATCCAATGTGAATTTTATTTAAGCTGTAATAAAGAAATAAAAATAACACTTGAAATAAATTAAAAAGAAAATAGATTATTAAATATGTGAGGAAATATTTTCTAATTAAATCATAGTTATAAAATTAAGCATAAACATGATATTAATCAAACAAAAATCACAACTCGAATTTATGCTTATTAACTATTTTTCCATCTAAAACCAATAATAATGTCACGAACCAGTTGAAATAAATTGGTTTTAAACAGTTAAAATATGCAATTTTTCAGCTCAAACAATCCACATTGGATTATTATGTGTTCAAGAAAATGTGGCTGACAGACCACCCATGGCTACAGTCCATGTTTAATAGCCACTCTGTTACTCGACCTACATCTCCTATGCACAGCACTAGATCAGATGTGTCTTCCCAATCGGAGAACGGTGTTGTTGTAACAACACTAGATAGGTGTTGATGTAGCACTGCGCCGCTATCCAAGCCTCCATAAATGAAGCTTCAACATCTGAGCTAGATGGAAGCTAGTGCGAATGCAATTCTACAGGTTCAAGATTCCGATACCCCCACCCCCTGTTTCTTTCTTAAATGTAGATGGTCATGCATTGGTGTGTACTTAGGCAGCAAAAATATATATGTTGTCATTTTCTTCATCCCAAATGTTTAGACATGATTAAACTGTTAGAGATAGTGATGATCAAGATCCAACTAATATCGAGATAATTGCTACTGCTACTTTGAATTCAAATGAAGATAACTCTGTTGAAGATCATATCAAGATTAGCTAATATATTTGTTGTATTTATCTATAGTCTACACTTATTTGTTATTCAAACTCAAACACTTGTACATTGTCTATATATACTTACTGAATGGAATACGACTGGTATCTCTTGATCCAGCCTTCACAATTACTATTTCTAACTTGGTATCAGAGCTTTCGAGCTCACGCTTCTTTCTTGATCCATAATGGCCTCATTATCTGCATCTGTTGTGCCTTCCATTGTCATTCCAAAAATCACCCCTTTGGTATCTATCAAACTTGATGGAACCAATTATCTCAACTGGACTACTCAATTTTTTCCAATTCTAAGAAGTCATGACCTCTTAAGCATTGTTGATGGCACTGAGGCTTGTCCTTCTCAATCCTTATTGACTCAAATGGTAAATCCACTTCTGATATCAACCCAACATACTTGGTTTGGCAGAAGAAGGATCAGTTCATTTTGGCATGGTTGAATGCCACACTAAGTGAGAAAGTTTTATCCACAGTGTATGGACTCATTACCTTTAAGCAAGTTTGGAATGCACTGGTCAGCAGGTTTGCTCCTCAATCACGCTCTCGAATTTCTCATCTAAAACTTCAACTGTAGACTCTGCAGTAAGGATCCAAATCTTGCTCTGATTATTTACTTACAACTAAGAGTTGGTCTGATCAACTTTCAGTTGTTGGTAAACCTGTTGATGAAGAAGATTTAATCTCAAATGTTGTTGGTGGACTTAATTCAGTCTTTAATCCCTTTATCACATCTCTCAGTTTTGCAACTCATGATAACCCTATTACTTTTGATGATTTTCAATCTGAGTTACTCAATTATGAGCAACTCCTTGAAGTCCAAAGCAAATCTCTTCCTTCTGAAGGTACTCAATTTGCCTTCTTTACTCCTAAACAAAAACCCCATCATGACAAAAAACCAAAATTCTCAAACCGGAAAAATCAGCACTTCTCTCGACCTCCCACCAAGTCCAACTCTCCTTCTCATACCTCTAAATCCCAGTCCTCCAGGACACCTTCATTCTCCAACAAATTTCCACCTTGTCAAATATGTGGCAAGACCAGTCATCAAGCACTTGATTGTTACCATTGCATGGATTTTTCTTATCAAGGTAGGCATCCTCCATCACATTGGCAGCCCTGGCATCTTATACTCATGTTGAACAAGAGAATGAACAGCCTTGGTATTTGGATAGTAGGGCTAATAATCACATCACTTTTGAACTTAAGAACTTAACCTTGCTGCAACAACCCTACCATGGAAGTGACAAAGTGACAATAGGCAATGGGGGAGGTTTGCTTATCACCAATATTGGTTCCTCTTTGCTCTCTAACTCCAAAACACACTTTCATTTAAACAATATCTTACACTGTCCTCATGCATCTTCTAATCTCTTATCTAGGCAACATTTCTGTAATGATAATAATTGTTACTTCATTCTCACTACCAATCATTATATTGTGAAGGATCTACAGACCAAGGAAATCCTCCTCCAAGGGCCGAGTAAAGCTGGTTTGTATCCTATGTACCTGAAGCAGCTCAAATTCAATAAATCACCTCCTAAAGCAGCTCTACTCTTCGCCTTTACTGCACTACTAGGTGTCAAAGCTCCTATTCAAGTCTGGCACTCAAGACTGGGTCATCCTTCAGAGTCGTTGCCAATTTCTAGTTCAGCCAAGTCCAAACAGTTATGTGAGTCGTGTCAAGTGGCCAAGAGTAATAAACTTCCATTTGTTGAGTCCAATAATAGGTCCACTTCTCCTCTTGAGTTAATACACTTGGATGTGTGGACCTCCCCTATAACTTTAGTTGGTGGTTGTAAATTCTATATTCTGTTTATTGATGATTTTACCAGATTCACATGGCTATTTCCATTGAAATTCAAATATGAAGCCTTTAGTTGCTTTATTCGATTTAAATGCCTAGTTGAAAATCAATTTTCCAGCACTATTAAGCAACTCCTAACAGATAATGGGGGTGAGTATTTATCTATTGCTTTCCAAGATTACCTCTCTAAACATGGCATTTTACATAAACTCACATGCCCTTACACCTCTGAGCAAAATGGCATTTTAGAAAGGAAGCATAGACACATCATAAAAACTGGTCTTGCCCTTCTAGCTCAATCACATCTTCCAAACTCCTATTGGGTTGATGCATATCTCACTGCCACTTATCTTATAAAGAGACTTCCCACACCTGTCCTATCCAATCAATCCACATACTTTACTCTCTTCCACAAGGAACCAGATTATTCCTTCCTTAAAACTTTTGGGTGTTTATGTTGTCCACTCCTCAAATCCTATAATCCACATAAACTAGCCTTTAGAAGTAAGCAATGCGTGTTCCTTGGTTATAGTGCCAGTCAAAAAGTTTACCGATGTCTTGATCCTCAATCTAAATGAGTCTATATTTCCAGACATGTAATCTTTGATGAATTGAATTTTCCTGCTCAGACTACACAGGCTACAGCTGCTATTTCTTCACCCTTGCAGGATCATTTTCTTGGTTCAATGACTCATCCACAATTAGGTTCTTCCTATCCTTTGTCCTCTATTTTTGTTCCTTCTTTTTCACCTCCTCACAATACACCCACATTGGATCCTGCAGAAATTGAATTACCCTTTTCACCCACCTATAACAATTCCCCTGCCTCAAAGTTTACTGTTGCCCCTTCCAATACTGACTTCCTTTCCAATGATAGTCCAGACAGTATGCCTAAATCTGAAACCAACAACACTCAGCCAGATTTTGCACCTACATCCAATCCTTCATCTAAAATCATAACTCGATCTCAGACCAACTCTTTAAAACCTAAGCAATTCCCAGATTACAAACTCTATTATTCAACTAAGCATCCTCTCAAAGCCTTTTTCACTCTCTCCTTGCCACCTGAACCTAGAACTTTCAAACAAGCAGTGAGGGACCAGCATTGGCTGAATGCAATGCAAGCTGAATACAATGCTCTATTGGCTAATAAAACTTGGACACTTTGTCCAAGGCCTAGTCATAAAAAGGTAGTGAGGAATAAATGGGTATTTAAAGTGAAACAAAAATCTGATGGTACTCTTGACAGGTACAAAGCAAGATTGGTAGCTAAAGGTTTTGACCAAGTTGATGGAGTTGATTTTAATTATACTTTCAGCTCTGTTATAAAACCTACTACAATCAGGTTGGTTCTAGCCTTAGCAGTTCATCATGACCGGTTTATTAGACAACTTGATATTTCCAATACCTTTCTCCATGGCTATCTTGAAGAGGAATTTTACATGGAGCAACCTCAAGGTTTTGAACATCCACAACGACTTGATCATGTTTGTCTCCTTCACAAATCAATATATGGTCTTAAACAAGCTCCTCGAGCTTGGTTCTTGCAGCTGTCTCAGTTTTTGTTGGAACTAGGATTCATTGGTTCCATAGTGGATACATCTCTATTTACCTTTCATCATAACAACATCCGTATCTTTGTGCTTATCTATGTAGATGACATCATTGTTACAAGCAACACATCCTCTTCTATTGATGCACTTATATCAAATCTCAGTTGTGAGTTTGCTGTCAAAGATCTTGGTTCATAATCATATTTCTTAGGGATTCAAGTCACTAATATAGCTAATGGTTTGCATCTTCATCAAGGTAAGTATGTTGTTGGCTTACTACATCGCATGAAGATGGCTGGTGCTAAACTAGCATCCACATCGTGCACTACAGGTGGCAAGTTATCAAAGCTATCAGGTGATCCACTTGATGATCCTACAGAATATAGAACAATGGTGGGAGCCCTTCAATATTTGACTCTCACTAGGCCAGATTTATCCTATAGTATCAATCAGTTGTGTCAATTTCTACACTATCCAAGAACCACTCATCTTACAGCTACCAAAAGAGTCCTACGATACATCAAAGGTACCCTACAGTTTGGTATTCAATTTAGCAAGGGATCTCTCCAACTCAATGGCTTTTATGACTCTGACTGGGCAGGAAGCCCAGATGATCGAAAATCTACTTCAGGTTACTGCATCTATCTTGGCCCATGCTTAATCACTTGGGCTGCTAAGAAGCAACCAGTTGTGGCCAGATCCAGTACTGAAGCAAAAAATAGATCAATGGCACTTACAGTAGCTGAAATTTATTGGTTGAGAATGTTGTTTAAAGAACTTCACATACCCCTGACCACAGTTCCTTGTCTATAGGTTGATAATATTAGTGCTGTAGCACTCTCTTTTATTCCAGTATTTCATGCTCGAACTAAGCACATCGAGGATTATCATTTTATTCGTGAGAAAATCTTCAACAGGGACATCCAAGCCAAATATGTTTCAACTGCTGCTCATTTTATTTGTGAGAAAATCTTCAACAAGGACATCCAAGCCAAATATGTTTCAACTGCTGCACATCCTTCTGATATTTTCACCAAAAGTCTTTCTTCATCTCAGTTTTAGTTACTTCATGACAAGCAGATGGTTTGTGACCTTCCCGTCACCTTGAAGAGGGTGTTAGAGATAGTGATGATCAAGATCCTACTAATACCGAGATAACTGCTACTGCTACTTTGAATTCAAATGAAGATAACTCTGTTGAAGCTCATATCTAGATTAGCTAATCTATTTGTTGTATTTATCTATAGTCTATACTTATATGTAGTTTACACTTGTACATTGTCTATATATACTTATCTGTAATTCAAACTCAAACACTTGTACATTGTCTATATATACTTACTGAATGGAATACGACTGGTATCTCTTGATCCAACCTTCACAATTATTATTTCTAACTTACACTTTAAATAATTACGTTTCCCTCCAGTAAATGTTGTTGGGGAGAAGTAATTAGTTCCCCTTAGAAATTCATTCACAGGTTGAATAAGAAACAATTCACAGGCGTTGTGATTAATTCCTTCCATTCATTTTTTCTTTTTATTTTTTTGTTTGAAATCTAATTCTTGCAATTTTTATCTAATTTTTTCTATAGTAAGAGAATAATTCTGGCTGGTCCGTCTGTTATCTCCCAAATAACAATTTTTAGTGGGTGAGTGCCAAGTAGCCCTCCCATTTATGCTCTCATGCAACCGCACAACAGTCAATAACGTACGGAAACAAAAAGCTTTGACCTCTCCCCCCTCCTCAAAAATCTCGAGAGCACCCCCTCCCCCTTCTTCAGCTCCCCTCTCCCAAGACCAGAAACCTCAAAGCGCCCCCTAGACCCTCCCCCTCTCTCTGCCAAAACCAGAAGCCCTATTAAGTTATGTCAAGATTGAAGCTGATACACATGTAATATAGTTAGGAGTTAGTTATATTGGTTAGTGGCTAGGAGTTAGTTATATTGGTTAGTGGCTACTGTGTGTAAATAAATAGAGACATTTCCTTCTATTAATTCAATTAAATACGATACAAGTTTTCTTTCTCCTTCTATTTTTATTTCCTCCATTTCTTGTATGATCAAGAATCTGATATGGATCAGAGCAATAAACTCTAATGACCTTAGCATCTTTTGCATCAAACTCTGCTATGGGTTCATCAAATCCTGTATTTTTGACAGAAGATTTTTCCAATCCTTATTTCATTCATCCTGGAGAAAGCCTTGGTTTGATTTTGGTTTCTCAGTCTTTAAATGGTGAGAACTACTATACATGGAGCAGATCAATGTTGACAACTCTCAATGCCAAGAACAAAACAAGTTTTGTGGATGGTACTTTCTCTCGCCTTGCGCAATCTGATCCATTGCTCATCTTTTGGTTTAGATGTAATAATATGGTCCTTTCATGGATCCTTAACTCTCTTACAAGAGAGATCGCTACTAGTGTAATTAGCACTTCAGTTGTTGAAGAAGTTTGGAGGAATCTGAAAATCAGATTCACTCAAGGTAATGTCCCTAGCTTATTTCAACTCAAGAATGATCTTGCTTCGTTGATTCAAGATCAATGTTCTGTAAGTTCATATTACACAAGATTGAAAGCTGTATGGGATGAGTTTTCTGTTACCGTATACAATTTTAGGAGTTTAGACATTTTAGGACTCTGTTATTATTAGCTGTATATATTATCTTACCATGTATATAGGCTAGATAATAGGAGATTAGTTAGGCTAGTGCAGGGCTTTTTGACCTACTTTCCTTGTAGGGAGTTGGTTGGGACGTTGATAATGAAAATGAAGCTGAAGAGGGACAGATGATTTTCAACCAAAAACATTCCCGTATTCTTGATTTTCTGCATGTTTGACATGGTATCAAGAGCAAGGTTGATAGTTTTGAATTTTTTTTACCTTTCTTGCATAAGCAGAGCCATCTGAGTTGCGTTTGGAGATTTTTGGCGCCATCTGAGTACTCCTTCAAGTGCTGTCTGCAGTGGATTTCAGAACAAGTGTCGTTCGGCATCATCTGGGTTTTGGGAAATGAAGACTTTCGGTGATTTCTATGCACGTTCTTGGCTTTGTCTGAGTTGAAGTTTGGAGTCCTTTGTGGATTTCGGTGTCATCAGCATGAGTTGTGGATTATTGTGGATTTCGGCGTGGGTTTCAGAGTGCATTCTTTGGCTTGTTGTGGATTTTGGATTGTTGTGCAATTTTGGTGCCTTCCGTGTGACTTTCTGCATTCTCCGTGAGTTTTTTTTTCTTGGGTTCTTCTGGATTTCGGCGCTGGTGCAGTGTTTCCTGGTTGGGTTTTTTGTTTTTCGGCACTTTCTATTCTGGTGCACAACCTTCTAGTTGGATTTTATTTTATTTTCAGTTCATAATGTCATCTGATAAATTAGACTCGTTCCCTATTCGTTTTACTGGCAAAAATTATTCTGCTTGGGAGTTTCAATTTCAATTATTTGTCAAAGGAAAAGAATTGTGGGGTCATATTAATGGGAGTGATCCCGCACCTAAAGATGGCGATGCTTTGTCTAAATGGGAAATCAAGGATGCTCGGGTTATGACATGGATTCTTAGCTCTGTTGAGCCTCACCTTGTTCTCAATCTGAGGCCTTGTAAAACTGCTGCAGCCATGTGGAATTATCTACACAAGGTTTACAATCAAGACAACACGGCTCGTCGTTTTCAATTGGAGTATGAAATGGCTAATTTCACACAGGGAAGTCTCTCCATTGAGGAATATTTTTCTGGTTTTCAAAATCTTTGGGCTGATTATTCAGACATTGTTTATGCTAATGTTCCTGTTGCAGCTCTCTCTGTTGTTCAAGCAGTGCATGAAACAAGCAAGAGAGATCAATTCTTGATGAAGCTTCGTTCTGACTTTGAAATTGCACATTCTAATCTGATGAATCATCATCCTGTCCCATCTCTAGATGCTTGCTTGAGTGAACTTCTTCATGAGGAGCAGCGTATAGTAACTCAAGCTGGCATGGAACATCGAGCCAATATTAGTGCACCTGTTACTGTGGCTTATGCAGTACAGGGGAGGAATAAGGGTAGAGACATGTGTGCTGTCCAGTGCTTTAGTTGTAAAGCTTTTGGTCATATTGCTCGGGATTGCCCCAAGAAGCTCTGTAACTACTGCAAGAAACAAGGTCATATCATCTCTACTTGTCCCATTCGACCTGAAAGGAAGCAGGGTACTGCTTATCATGCCTCCACTGGTGTCCCTAGTTCTGCTGCATTGCCTGATGCCTCGCCGATTGTTCCTATTCCTGCTCCTACAACCTTAGCAAACCCAAACACACTCACTCCTGAAATGGTAAAATAGATGATCATTTCTGCTTTTTCTGCTTTTGGGCTCTCAGGTAATCATAAAGTTTCTTCTAAGCCATGGTATTTTGACTCCGGAGCCTCTAACCATATGACCAATACTGTTGTTCCTCTTTCCAATGTCAGAAATTATGATGGAAATTTGAAAATTAACACCGCTGATGGCAGTTCTTTGCCTATCAGTGATGTTGGTGATCTTTCCTCTTCCTTAACTGATGTTTTTGTGTATCCTGACCTCTCCACAAATCTTATTTCTGTTGGTCAATTGGTTGATAATAATTGTAATGTCCATTTCTCCCGTTCTGGTTGTGTTGTGCAGGATCAAGTGTCAGGGCAGATGATCGTGAAGGAGCCTAAAGTGGGACGACTCTTTCCTCTTCACATTTCTCCTTCCACTATTATTCCTAATTTTCCTTTACTTTCCTTTGCATGTAATGTTGATGGTTCTAAAAATAAGATGTGGCATAGACGCCTAGGCCACCCAAACTCTGATGTACTTCGTACTTTGTTTAATTCTGGATTATTGGGAAATAAAACATGTTCTTCTCTTGATCTTTCTTTTGATTGTACATCATGCAAACTTGGCAAAAGTAAAGTTCTACCTTTTCCTCATCATGCATCTCGTGCCTCATAATGTTTCGATATTATTCATAGTGATGTTTGGGGGATTGCACCTATTGTTTCTCATGCACATTACAAATACTTTGTTACTTTCATTGATGACTTTAGTCGCTTTACTTGGGTTTACTTCCTTCGGGCTAAGGCCGAAGTCTTTTCTGTCTTTAAGCGCTTTCTTGCACTTATTGAGACTCAATTCTCTGCTAGCATCAAGGTCTTATGCTCTGATTCTGGCGGCGAATACATGTCTAATGACTTTCAAGACTTTCTTCAAAGCAAAGGGATCATCTCTCAACGTTCTTGTCCTTCGACACCACAGCAAAACGGTGTTGCTGAGAGGAAAAATGGTCACCTTCTTGATGTGGTCAGAACTCTTTTACTTGAATCCTCTGTTCCTCCTCATTTTTGGTGTGAAGCACTTTCTACTTCAGTTCATTTGATCAATCGTGTTGCGCCTAAACTTTAACTCAAATTAATGAACTAAAATTTAGTGCAGTTTTACCTGCAAGTATACAGGTGTTGTAGTACCTTACAGGATCGAATCCACAGGGATTGACTAATGTGAAAAATTCTCTCAAACAAATGAAAATAAAATACTAAAAGAGATGTGTGATTGAAACTAAAATGAGATTATAGAAATGATGATTTTTGTCGTGACAAAATAAAACTAAAATGATAAGCTGTATTGATATGGAAAAAGACTAAGGTTTTGAGGATCCGTTTAATAATTTAAAATATTGTTTCCGATCGAATTACTTCAATTAAACTAGAATAATGATTCCGTTTAATTGGAAGATTTAGCATTTAAGATCAAGAAAATAATTACTAATGATTGAGCATGAGCGATCGATGATTAAAATACTTACAAAACTCTTTTGACTATCACAGGGATTTCTCAAGCATTCACTGTATTCGGAAATCACAATGAATCAAGATAAATATATAGATAATCAAAATTTTCAATAATAAAATCCTTCAATCGATCAAACTCGCAAAATAAATTTGTCGACGATCCGAAAACAATTTCCAAATCATTAAACTTCACCTCTAACCTTAGTATGAAAATTTAGCCAATCATATTCATCACAAATGCTATAGAAATCACATAAATATTCTCCATTAGAAAACTAAAATAAAACACAAGAAATACTAGAAAACAACTTCGAAGTAATAAAATCTGGAAACCAAGCGGAAAACCAAATCCCGTCACACAAAAACGTAAGTATCACAAAAGCAAAACAAATAACTAACCGCCGAATGAAAACTGAAACAAAATAAAACAAACTGCAAAAAATTAAAAATAAAATAAAATGAACTCCCCAAAGAGCTTCACGCCGACTGTCCCAGTACACGAACTAGAGGAATAAATCAAAACTAGCCGTTCCTCCAAATGTCTGGACGAAGAAAAACACAAGATGTGCTCATCCCCACACTAAAAAAACTTTTTATTCTAACTGACACCCCCTTTCCTTCCCTCACCGTTCGACTTCCTCTAAGAAAATTAACCAATCCCAGCCGACCAACACTCCCTCAACTCCCCCCTTTCCAAGCTTCCAGCCCGTAAGCTTTATAGGGTCTGCATGTGTGTTTGCTGCCGTGATTTCAGCTTGTTTTTCTACATCTAATTTTCTGCATGTGTTGTCAACTTCCTGATTTTCTGCACTGCTGATTTTCTGTTGCAGGTGCCGTGATTTGCTGCTTGTTTTGCTGCTGTCCAGGTACGTGTGTGAGTTGTCCGAGTGATGCATGTGTGAGTTTTAATTTTCTGCATGTCTGAACTGCATTTCTGAACTGCATGTTTGAACTGCATGTGCCGTGGGCTCCAGCATTTCTGCATGTGTATGGCTGCATGTTTGTTTTCTCTTTTTTCTGCCGTAGGTTTCTGTCCAGGTGCATGTGTGCTGATTTTTTCTGCTTTATGTGCTGTCCTGCATGTGCTGTTTTTATTCCCAGCCGTGAGTTTCCTTTTTATGTGTTTGTATATTTTTCTGCAGGTGCAAGTTGCTGCTGCCATGGGATACTTTCTGCTGCAAGTGTGCTGTTTCTTCCGTGATTTTCTGCATTGAGGTGAAGGTGCCGTGAGTTGCTTTGCTTTCTGCATGTTGTGAGTTGAATTTCTGCTGCTTTGCTTGACTTTTCTGCATGCTGTGAGTGATGCATGTTTTCGGTGGAAATTCTAGCCGTGATGCATGTGAGTGATTTTCCTGCATGTGTTCTGCTTGTTTGGTTTCTGCTTTCTGCATCCGTGAATTGCTGCATGTTTTTTTCTGCTTTATTTTTTCTGTTTTCTGCATCTTGCCGTGTGAGACTTTTCTCAGTTTTCGGTGGAATTCTGCTGCTGGTTTTCTTTCCATCCTTTGTTGATGCAAGTGTGAGTGATGCATGTGAGTGAACTGCTGCACGTGTGAGTTCCAGCTATGAGTGATGCTGTCCAGGTGCATGTTTCAGCATGTGCTTTTGCCGTAGGTTGCTTCTAATTCCTGCATGTTGTGAGTAACTTTTCTTTTTCTGCCGTAAGTCCAAGTTTTCTGCTGCATGTGCTTAAAACAAAGTATGCGTGGAAAACTGATCATCTGAAAGGTTCAACAGGTGCAGATTCTTCAAGAAGAGCTGCAACCTCAAAGCATTCAGCAGCTGCTTTGCATGATAAAGTGCAACATCCAACTTCCTTTGCTCAGCATGTTCTAGGCAAAGATGATAAACAATGTATGGATCTCTTTTGAAATTTATTTAAACTGCAAATAAGGAAATAACACTCGAAATAAATTAACAAGAAAAAAAATTATTAAAAATATATTATATATGTGAGGAAATATTGTCCAATTAAATCATAGTTATAAAATTAAGCATAAACATGATATTAATCAATTAAAAATCACAACTCGAATTTATGCTTATTAATTATTTTTCCATCTAAAACCAATAATAATGTCACGAAGCAGTTGAAATAAATTTGTTTTAAATAGCTAAAATATGCAATTTTCCAGCTCAAACAAATCGCTTACCCTCTCCTACGTTAAATCATGTTTCTCCTTTCTTTAAGTTGTTTGGTAATTCTCCTTCATATTCTGATCTTCGTACATTTAGTTGTGTTTGTTTTGTGCATCTCCCTTCTCATGAATGACACAAACTTACTGCTCAGTCTATTAAGTGTGTTTTTCTTGGTTATGCTATCCCTCAAAAGGGTTATGTTTGTTATGATCCCCATGCTCGTCGTATACGGATTTCTAGGAATGTGATTTTCTTTGAAAATCAATATTTCTTTCCATCTCATGTTGAGCTGCCATCTGCATCTTTATCTCTTCTGCCTAGTTTTTCTGATTCCCCAACAATTGTGGAAAGGTTCAAACCTGGTTTTGTGTATGAAAGACGTAGTCGACATGAGTCTAGCTCCATTTCCATTATGCCCCCTCCCAATCTTGCCCCGGCGCCTGATCCTGCTCATGCTTCCACAACTCTTCGTCGGTTTACTCGTTCTTCTCTACTCCCTGATTGGTATGGTTTCTTCTCTCCTGTCTCTCTTGTCGCTACTTTATCCATTATTTCCATTCCCTCTTGCTACAAACAGGCCATCGAACATGAGTGTTGGCAAAATGCAATGCAAGCAGAACTTCAAGTAGTTGAGGAGAATCACACTTGGGATATTGTTCTTTGTCCTCCTATAGTCAAACCTATTGGTAGTAAATGGGTTTTCTCTGTAAGACTTCGTTCTGATGGCTCTTTGGACAGATACAAAGCTCGCCTCGTAGCTCTGGGTAACAAGCAGGAATATGGGGTTGATTATGAGGAGACATTTGCTCCTGTTGCAAAAATGACCATTGTTCGAACCATCTTGGCTATTGCCGCTTCACAGTCGTGGCGATTGCATCAGATGGATGTGAAGAATGCCTTTCTTCATGGTGATCTCCAGGAAGAGATTTACATGAAGCTTCCCTCTGGTATGACTAATTCTTCTCCTTATGATGTTTGTAAGCTAAGGCGTTCTTTGTATGGGCTCAAGCAGGCGCCCCAGGCTTTGTTTGAGAAGTTTCGCAGTACAATTCTTTCCTTCTGTTTTATACAAAGTCAGTATGATTCTTCTCTTTTCTTCCACATGTCTGTGTCGGGTATAGTCCTTCTCTTGGTTTATGTGGATGATATTATCACTACTGGCACTGACTGTGGTTTGATTACTAAGTTTCAGCAGCTGTTACATGCAACTTTTCATATGAAAGATCTTGGCCAGCTCACATACTTCTTAGGATTGGAAGTTCATCATCGGGCCAGTGGTATTTTCGTGAACCAGCATAAGTATATTCAAGATCTTATCACTTTGGCTGGTTTGGAGGACACTTCTTTTGTTGATACCCCTATGGAGGTAAATGTCAAATACAAGAAAGATGAAGGGGACCTTCTGGATGATCCTACTCTCTATCGGCGCCTGGTTAGGAGTCTTATCTACTTGACCACTACTCGACCTGATATCTCCTATGTTGTTCATCAGGTCAGTCAATTTATGTCTTCTCCTCAACATCTCCATCTTGCTGCAGTTCGTCGCATCATTCGCTATCTTCGAGTTTCACCTACTCGTGGGTTGTTCTTTCCTACTGGCTCCTCTCTTCAACTTGTTGCGTATAGTGATGTTGATTGGGCTGGGTGTCCGGATATGCGTCGATCTACGACAGGTTGGTGTATGTTTTTAGGTGATGCCTTAATTTCTTGGAGATGTAAGAAACAAGATCGTGTTTCTAAATCCTCTACTGAGGCTGAGTATCGTGCCATGTCTACTGCTTGTTCTGAAATTGTATGGCTACGCAGTCTTCTTGAGGAGCTTGGGTTTCCTTAGACTATTTCTACCCCTCTTCATGCTGATAACACTAGTGCTATTCAGATTGCCACCAATCCTGTTTTCCATGAATGCACTAAGCACATTGAAGTTGATTGTCATTCTATTAGAGACAACTTGGAAAGTCGGGTGATATCTCTTCCTCACATCTCTTCTGATCTCCAAGTGGCTGATGTCTTCACCAAAGCTATGACTTGACAGCGGCATCAATTTCTTGTTGGCAAATTGTTGCTGGTTGACTTACTAGCATCAATTTGAGGGGAGATGTTACCGTATACAATTTTAGGAGTTTATACATTTTATGACTCTGTTATTATTAGCTGTATATATTATCTTACCATGTATATAGGCTAGATAATAGGAGATTAGTTAGGCTGGTGCAGGGCTTTTTGACCTACTTTCCTTGTAGGGAGTTGGTTGGGATGTTGATAATGAAAATGAGGCTGAAGAGGGATAGTTGATTTTCCACCAAAAACATTCCCGTATTCTTGATTTTCTGCATGTTTGACATTTTCTACTATGAAGCCAATTCCCAATTGTTCTTGCAATCCAGGCTGTTTTTATGGAGCCTTAAAGACAGTGATTGATCAACATGAAAAAGAATATGTTGTTCAATTTCTAATGGGGTTGAATGATTCTTTTACTCATATTCAAGGGTAGATTCTATTAATGGATCCAATCCCATCCATTGATAAAGTTTTGTCACTTACTTTGCAAGAAGAGAAACAAAGAAAGGTTGTGGGATCATCTTTGATGACTAAATCAACTGCTTTAGTCAGCAAGACTGTTGTTGTTTCTGGAGCAAACAACAAGAATTATTCAAAGCAACGACCTAAGCCAGTCTGTACTCATTGTGGTCTCACTGGACATACAGTTGAAAGGTGTTACAAACTGCATGGCTACCCACCTAGAGATATCGTTAGAATTCAAGTACCAAATCTTCTGTAAATCATGTTTCTTTGTCTTCCAATGGTCTTGATGAAGCATCCATGAACTCAAACTCCACTTCTTAATTCCCTTTCTCCAAAGAACAATGTCGTCAACTTCTTGCCATTCTTCAATCCTCTTCTTCACAACCATCTCAACCCACATCAACGAATGCTATGGGTCATTCACACTATATTCAAAATACATTTAGTCTGCCAGGTATGACTATACCATCTGATTTTGTTCCTAGCAAATCTAATTCTTGGATAATTGATAGTGGTGCTACTGATCATATGGTCAGTTCTATTTCATACTTAACTTCAATTATCTCTCTTGTCAATACCTCAGTCAAATTGCCAAATGGTACATGTGTTCCTATTACACATGTTGGAACTGTAAAAATGTTGAATTCTTTGACCCTTCACAATGTTCTATATGTTCCATCTTTCTCTATTAATCTCATATTAGTCAAAAGACTTGGAGAAAATTCTTCTTGTTGTTTGTTGTTTCTTGCTCAATCTTGCTTTATACAGGACCTACACTCTTGCAAGACCATTGGAGTGGCTAAACAAGTTGCTGGTTTATATTTGTTGCAAGATGATTCTCAAGTTCCAGCTACCAATTCTAGTGTTTTTTCTGCTGTAATTCTTTCTTCATTCGATCTTTGGCATTTTAGGCTAGGACATCCTTCTTTCAGCAAGATTCAAACTGTGCAAAAAGTCATTCTTGATATTAGCACCTCTTCAAAGTTTACTTGTAATGTTTGTCCATTGGCAAAACATAAAAGATTGCCATTCAATATTAGTCATACTACCAAAAATAAAATTTTCAAATTGATTCATTGTGATATATGGGGTCCTACTCTGTTGAATCACTCACTGGTTTCCGCTATTTCCTTTCCATTGTGGATGATTATTCACATTGTACTTGGGTGTATCTCATGAAAAATAAGTCTGATAATCGTTCTCTAGTTCAGTCATTTTTTAAACTCATAGAAACACAATTTGATACATGTATCAAGCAATAAGGACTGACAGAGGAGCTGAGTTTGATATGCAAGAGTTTTATTCTTCTAGAGGAGTCTTACACCAACAAACCTGTGTTTCATGCCAATTTAGCTCTTGTTTTCTAGAGTGAATGTGTTCTCACAGTAGCATACTTGATCAATCGAACACCTTCCCCACTGTTATGCAACAAAACACCATATGAAATTTTGTTTTCACAAACACTAATTTATTTTCATCTTAGGGTATTTGGCTGCCTATGTTTTGCCTCAACATTGTCTCATAATCGTTCCAAATTTGCACCTCAAGCTAATCCTTGTATTTTTCTTGGATATCCTTATGGTACCAAGGGATACAAGCTTTATGATCTAGAAAAAGGTACCATTTTTTTGTCTAGAGATGTTACCTTTCGTGAATCTATATTCCCTTTCAAAACATCTAATCTTTTTCACAATCAGTTAATAGTTATACCTGTTCCTCAATCAGATGAGTTCTTCCTATTAATTCTCATACATTCAGATTCTCTCCTTCCCAGATTTCCAATCAGTCAGATAATTTATTTCCTATTGTTTCTTCATCTTTTATCACAAATAATTCTACTGCTCTTACTGAATCTCAACACAATTCTTTCACAGATATTCCTCATGTTGATTCTCAGTCAAGTCCTCATGTTGGTTGTCAATCAAGCCCACATATTGATCCTAAGCCTAAAATTTGAAAATTCACTAGAGTTCACAAAACTCCATCATATCTTACAGATTATCATTTCAATTTAGCTAATATAGCCACTACCACTTCATCTGATTCCTTGAGTAAAGCTCCTAATTCAGGTACTCAATATCCACTTTCTTCTATTGTTTCATATTCTGAACTTTCTTCCCCTCATAAAGCCTTTACTCTAACAATTTCTTCTAAAAAAGAACCTATATCTTTTTGACAAGCCATACAACATACTTAGTGGTGTGATGCAATGGCTGCTGAAATTAAGGCTTTGGAAGATAACAAAACCTAGTGTATAACTCACTTACCTCCAAACGAGCAAGTTGTTGGATGTAAGTGGGTTTACAAAATCAAATATAATTCTAATGGTTCTGTTGAGAGATACAAAGCTCGTTTTGTTGCTAAGGGCTATACACAACAGGAAGGATTGGATTATTTGGAAACTTTCTCACCAGTTGCCAAGTTAGTAACTGTGCATACTCTTTTAGCCATGGCTGCATCAAGAAATTGGTCTCTACATCAACTGGATGTCAACAATGCTTTCTTGCATGGAGACTTAAAGGAGGAGGTATACATTTCTCTCCCACCGGGTTTTCACTGCAATGCAAATGGGGCTTCTGCTCAGGGGGAGTTTTTTCCTTTTGTTTCTATCAAAGCTGATTCTTCAAGTCCTCCACTTGTGTGTTGATTGAAGAAGTCATTATATGGACTTAAACAGGCCTTAAGACAATGGTTTTCTAAATTCTCTTCTACATTGTTAGCTTATGGTTTTGTTCAATCTCAGCTGACTACGCTTTGTTCACTCAACAGAAAGATCATTCTTTTATTAGATTACTGGTTTATGTAGATGATATTATCATCACCAGTAATGAAGATGCTGTTGTAGTTGATTTGAAGCAATTCCTTCAATCTCAATTCAAACTCAAAGACCTTGGACCTTTGAAGTATTTCCTTGGTCTTGAGATTGCCCGTTCCATAAAAGGCATTACTATCTCACAAAGGAAGTATGCACTTGAAATCTTGTCTGATGCAGGATATCTTGGCTGTAAACCAGCTTCATTCCCAATGGACCAAAACATGAGATTGTCTAAAGCAAAGGGAAAACCTCTCTCAAATCCAGTTTGTTATAGAAGATTAGTTGGTCAAATTTTATACTTAACTCTGACTAGACCTAACAGACCTAACTTATCATTTTCTGTTCAGGTATTACGTTAGTATGTTGCAAATCCTAATGATACTCATTTGGTAGTTGCTCATCATGTATTAAGGTATATCAAAAGCAACCTTGGTCAAGGGATATTCTTTCCCTCAGCAAATGATCTACAATTAAGGACTTTTTGTGATACTGATTGGGCAGCATACAGAGACGCTAGAAAGTCCATCACTGGTTTTTGTGTGTTCCTTGGACAGTCTATCATCTCATGGAAATCAAAGAAGCAAGACACTATTTCTAGATCTACAATAGAGGCTGAATATCATGCCATGGCAACTTGTCAAGACCCCAACAAAAAACGCCCTAAGATAAGGTCCTAAACATGCTGGACAACTGTTGTCGGGCCACCTTGGCCCATGCAAGACTAGACTTTTTTTATTATTGCCATTTATTTTCTTTTAGTATTTTTCAATGGACCTTTTGGAGGTTTCCACTTTGTAATCTCTATATATAGGACCTTTACTCATTTCTTTCACATCTTTTGGCATAGTTCACATTGTGGACAGTTTGAGTGTGTTCTTAAGATCATTGTCGGTGCCTTTGCACTTGGGCTTCTTGGGTGCAATTCGTGAATCCCGGGGAAAGGATCATCATCTTGCAATTTGTGAATAGATGGTGATTCAATTCTTCACCTTGCAATTCATGAATAGGTGTTGAATCTCTTTATCTATCTATCTTTGTTTTTCCATATATCTTTGATCTTATATCTTTCCTAGTTGTTCATATAGTTTCCTAGTTGTTTTTATGTTTTCTTGCGTATCAAACATATCCTAAGCCTTAATATTCTTATTCTTTGATTTCTCGAAATGTCCCCAAATACCAAAAAGAAAGTCTTCATCTTCCCTTGTTGAGTTCAGCATCCCTTTGTTCATCAAAGTCCCAATCCACTTTCCACAAACGCATCCCATGCCTACTACTTTCCAAGACCATATTTTCCTTGTTCATTATTCACATAAGGCCTAGCCCCATCAACCCCAATTGCCATAGCCGAATTACCACTTGCCTTATACATCCCACCATTTTAAGCCCTTGCCTTCACCATTCCATACACCTATCTTGCCTTAGGAATCATTAGACCTAGCCTCCTTCCTCCATTAACCCCTAGCTGAAATTCCTAAGCCTCCATAAAGATTTCCAAAACTTTAGGAAACCCTAGCCACTCTCCATAATCAATTCCTACACTTTAGGAAACCCTAACCTAGCTCCATAATCAATTCCTACATTTTAGGAATATTAATCTTTCCTTTCATATACACATTCCTTAACTTTAGGAATCCTAATCCTTCCTTCCATATCCGCATCCCTCAACTTTAGGAATCCTAATCTTTCCTTCCATACACACATCCCTTAACTTTAGGAATCCTAATCCTTCCTTCCATATACACATTTGTTAACTTTAGGAATCCTAATCCTTCCTTCCATATCCACATCCCTACATTCTAGGAATCCTAATCTTACTTGCCATATCCAATCCCTATATTATAGGAACTACCCTAGAATCACTCAAACACTAAACCCCTCACCCGATTCTTAGCCGAAATACCTTAATCCCTAAATCATCTCCTACCTTTTAGGAACTCATCTTCCATCTTCCAATCCATCCAAATTCGAAATACATCCATTGCCTTAGTCAAACTCCAAGTCCTAAACAATTCCCATCGATCTTAATGCCCATCGATCTTATCATTTAGGATCAAACCCTAGGCACCTTACCCATCATACAAACACTATCTTTCATATCCAAACTCCTTAATTCTAGGAGTAACCCTGATGGGAACCAAGGTGGGCCTGCTCTTAAAGATCACGGGATTTCAACGGGTCTAGATTTTAATATAATCTAGGTTCTTGAAACAAGTTCCCAACGGGTCTAAATTCTCCATCGATAGACTTGAATTTGGCTTTCCTGGGTTGTTTTTTCCAATATTGTTTTGGGTCTCAAAGCGAGTCGATTGGGGTTCACATCAAACCCTAGACTCATTCAAACACTAAAGACCCTTCCGATCTTTGACCTAGCCAAAACCCTAAACTCCTAATCCATTCTTTCTAAAATTGTAATTCCCCTTAGACACCGTCCAAACCCTAGCTGCACTTCACCATACCAACCCTAATCATCGCCTAAGTGGTGCCAACGCCAAGGACCATCATCAAGTTGTTCCATATTACATCAAACTCACAAATTCAACACTTAGATCAGCCGAACTCATCATAATCATCAATTCCACCACTAAACACTATACCTTCATTAATCTAGGGACCCTTCATTGCCATTACTTATTCAAGGTCAAGCAAGAGGACAAGAAACATTCGGTCATCATAAGGCAAAGCGAGACCAAAAGATCATAGTGTTTAGGGACTTGACCAAGGTCCCTAACACAACTGCAACATGCAAGATTACTTGGTTATAACACTTGTTGCAAGATTTAACAGTCCCACATTCCAACTCAACAGTGCTCTTTTGTGATAATCAGGCTGCTCTTCACATAGCCGCAAATCCAGTTATTCACGAACATACAAAACATATTGACAGTGATTGTCATATTGTTCGGGAAAGATTGTTAGCGGGATCTCTAAAAACGTTACATGTTTCCTTTGTACATCAGTTGGCTGATATTTTGACTAAGCCTCTTGGTTATAATTCATTTTCTAATATTCTCTCCTAGACAGGTGTTCTTAACATTTACACTCCATCTTGACGGGGAGTATTAAGTTATAAGTCAAGATTGAAGCTGATACATGTGTAATATAGTTAGGAGTTAGTTATATTGGTTAGTGGCTAGGAGTTAGTTATGTTGGTTAGTGGCTACTGTATGTGTTTAAATAAAGACCTTTCCTCCTGGTATTAATTCAATGAAATACGATACAAGTTTTCTTTCTCCTTATATTTTTCTTTCCTCTGTTTCTTGTATGATCAAGAATCTGATACCCTTGAGCCGTTGAGGACAAGGTATATTCTCTAGTAGCCGCCACCGCCGACGTAACCGTCGAGGCCGTGACACTTCGAAGTCAGGATTGGTGCCGTTAATCTCTCAGCCAATGAGAATATCTGAGCCAACTAGATCTGAGATCTCTGGTATGCCCTTTTACTAGTTATAGCGATGCTACAAAACATTCCTTACTTCGAAGAGACATACCGTGGGCAGGGTGCTTTTGATGCTGTGCAGAATTACATTTGTTAATCATGACCTCACGTGTTAATAATTAAAGATAGTTAAGAAATTTCCCTCTTTAACAAAACTAAATAAATAAATAATGTACTCGCGTTTAATTAGAAAGAAGAACGTTAGAAGAAACGTAAAGAAGAAATAATAAGATGAATAGAACAAAATTACTTTATTTTGCTAAAATTTAGCAAAAAATATCATTTATCTATTTTAACTACTCACCTTGTCAAGACCATCTACATCTTTACTATCTATTCTTTTTCTATTCTATTAAAATAATATTTTTTTCTCTCTTTATTGTTTTTTTTAACTATAATTAAAAAAACACACTCACCATTGTTCAACAACCAGTTGACTAGAAACCAACCATTTCCTGAGATGCACTTTTGTTGTCTAGAAAAGAAGTAAACAAATAATGTTATTATGTTTCATGCAAACAGAATATGCAAGTAAAAAATTAACAACGCGTGGAGAAGTGGCTCTGATGAATTGTGGAACAAACAAATGGAAGAAATCATATGGGGAGTTACATTCAGTGGAGAAGTAAAAAAAGGATCCTACTATTGCAAAACTAAATTTATTCCCCCAGTATGACAAGCCATATGTGAAGTGACTTTTTGACAAAATTCACACATTTTTTACTCACTAGGCAGCTGGATGCTCTTTTACGAAATCTGATGCTTGTACAAATAATTTTTCTTATTGAAATAGAATGATTCGCATCCTTCATGTTTTGTACATTTTATTTTAATACGAGGGTCATCTCATCCCATCTCATCTCATATAATCAATACAACTTTCTCAAACTCCTACACAAAATATAATAAACAATTTAACTTTTTCAAATTCTAAAATAAAAATTAAATTAAAAAATTATATTCTAATAATATTTTATTAAATTTTTAAATATCATCTCATCTCATTTCATCTATGTAACCAAATGAGACCTAACAATACTACCATTTATCTATAATTAATGACCGTTAAACGTGAGAAACAAAAGCACTACCATTTATTTCTACTTGACAGAGCCAATGATTATCAAATCAAAACTTCGTTACACGGTGTAAATAAGTATATATATAATATCTTAGGGTAAAATTTGAAGAAATTTATGGGTCTAACTCTTTTAGAAAGCCGGTTCAATAAGAGATGGTTGTTCATTGCTTATAAACATGCTCAAGACCTTGTTTAGAAGCAATGTGAGATTTATTTCTCAACACCCTCCCTCACGTGCAGGCTAGTATTTTTCCTAGTCATTGTCACAGGATAAGTAGTGTGGGCCCCCATTCGTCCTATGGCAGGCTCTGATACCATGAAAAAATTCATTGGCCTAACTCTCTTAGAAAACCGATTCAACAAGAGAGAGTTACTTATTGCTTATAAACATGCCCAAGACCTTGTCTATAGATAATGTGGGATTTATTCCTCAACAAAATTGTCAACAATAATTTTAAAATATTTCAGGATGCTTGGCTCTTTTATACAAGAGAATGAGATGTTTTTGAAATTTAAGTAGATAAAACGTGAGTTGTTAGACGATTAACCCATATAAAGTCTTGCAATAAACCATAATGTGCAACATTACTCAAACACAAATATTTTTTAATTTTAGATATTTAATTTTTTCATCTAATCATTATTTTATTATTATAGTTTTTTCAAACTTTCAAACAAAACATAAAAAATAATTCAAAATTTTAAATTGTTAAAAGAAATTATATGCTAACTGGGCTTGAACAAAGAGCCAGAAAACCCGACCCGACCCGTTTTTCGAAATAACCCAATCCGAGAACCCAACTCGTTTATGATTAAAATAAAAAATGGGTATTACTCGTTACCCGATTTTAACATGTACTGATAAAGGGTTAGAATTGCATGATTAAGTTATTTAAATGAGTGATTTATTTTATCAAATAAGGATTAAATACTTAATTATGTATCAAATTCTAATATTGATTGTCAAATTAATTGATGTCAATAATTTACACACATGCAGAAAAGTTGGACAGTTTACACATTAAGCAACCCACGGCAAATGCAGAAAATAGAAAAGAGCAACAAAACACATGCAAAAAAATGCAACTCACGGGTCACATGCAGAAAGTGCAACACATGCAGATTTTTAAAACACATGCACACACCAAATTGGACAGCAGCTCACGTCTGGAACTCAAAGCAACACCTGCAGAAAACTCAGCAAGAAGCTCATGCAGAAACTAACGTGGGCAGCACCTCAATACAAACCAGCAAACACACATGCAGAAAGTTAACACTCAAACCAGCAGGAAAACAAGATGAAGACAGCAGCAGCAACTCATCAAACCAAACACATGCACATGCAGAAAGTGAAACATGCAGCACACAGCACACATGCAGAAGAAAATCACTCGGACAGCGGTGCAGCACACAGCAAACCGAACATGCATAAATCACGGAAGACACATGCACATGCAGAAAACAAGCAAAGCAGAAAACTTGGGCCCACAGCAGAAGCTTACACATGCAGCACTCAAACATGCAGTCCACGGATGCAGAAAATGAAGAAACAAATGCAAAAAAAATAAAGCAAACCAGCACAACCAGCTGGAACTCACGAAAGTCACGGCACATTTGCAGCAAGAAATCAACATTTACGGAAAGAGAAGGGGCATGCTGGTCTGGACGTATACGGGGAAGCACATGAATAAGTTGGCACCGAACACATGCATCATTCACGGATGCAGAAAATGGAAAAGGAATGACAGCACACAAGCAACTCACATGCACATGGTCTACAGGGAAGCTTATTCTTTTCGGTTATAAAAAGGCAGAGCTGGATGGGCAGAGGTAGACTGGTTTTTCTGCATAATACGTAGAGGAGATACGAAGGAGGGGAGTTAGTTTTAGTTTTTTTTCTTTCCTGTATCATTTCTTTTCAGTCGGCTTGGTTATTTTTTACTTCACTAGTTTTCATTCACTTGTTTTCATTCGGGCGCAGCAGAAGGAAGTAGTTCTTAAGTTTTAATTTCCTTGTTTCTTTTCAGTCGGCTTGGTTATTTTTTTTACTTCGCTTGTTTTTCTTTTGCTTTAGAGCACGGCAGCTTTGGTTTTTCTCATGTTAATTTCCTGCGATTTGTTTTTGTTCTTGTTAGTTTAGAGCGTGGCGACTTCGTTTTAATTTTCGTAGTTTATTTATTTCTTTAATATAATTTGTCTTATTTCTTTGAGTTGATATTTTATAGACTTTTTATTTTTTTATTTTTCTTCATTCTAAAGTTTATTTATATTTTCTTAGTTTTTGTTATGGCTTCACTTAGATTTATTTTTGTTACTAATAACATCATGTGTAACTAATTTTTAAAACTTGGGTTGTGGAATGAGATTTAATTTATTTTAGATTCTAGTTTGATGCAATATTTTGTTGTTTAATGTTGATTTCACTAAGTTACTAGTCGGATTTTAATAGAAAATAGATTGCGGCTCTTGCTCTTGTTTTGTTGTTGACGTAAGGCACAACAAAAGCTTGAAATTATCAAGGCTTCTTTCGATTGATTATAAATATAAATTTGGCTAGTAAATTAGAGAATTTCTTGAGAAAATATTGCAAAAACTTGAGCTTAATTTCTTATCTTCCGAATATCAATACCTTGACTGGATTGTTAATCGAGAAATTATCTAGAATCTGAAATAAAAAGAATCTCAAACCCAACCCAAGTGTTTGTTAATCTGTTTTTTTAGAAACTCTAATTTCCACTTTGATTATTTTTTGCATAGCATTTTATTTTTATCTCTCAAACTCGATTCATTTGTTACTCACCAATCCCATATACGCTTTGATAACCCATTGTCCCTGTGGAATACGATCCTGGACTTATCCTTGATACAACTTGACACTTCTACACTTGGAAGCACATTCGAAACCACGAGTCATGTACAAATCGATTTTGATTTCCTGGCCATCTGCCTATCTCCCCTGAAACCCTAACCCAACTAAGCGAGGCTACGAGAGGGAGAGAAGCAAGAACATGACAACCCGTTTCAAGAAGAACCGGAAGAAGCGCGAGCACGTCAGTGATGGGCACGGCCGTATCGATAAGCACAGGAAGCACCTTGGAGGTAGGGGAATTGCCGGAGGGATGCAGCACCACCGCATCCTCTTCGACAAGTACCATCCAGGGTACTTTGGCAAGGTTAGCATGAGGTATTTCCACAAGCTGCACAACATGTTCTACTTACCCAATCGTCAACGTCGACAAGCTCTGTTCGCCGAGAAGAAGATCAGGGAGGCTGGTGGGGATGTGGTTCTCACTGCTTAGGAGGTTGTTGGGTAATCTCAGGTTTTGCGTTGGTGAAGAATCTTGTTAAATCTTCATGGGTTTTTCTTCTAGGTCTAGTCAATCTCTTTGTTTTTCTCTATTATCATCATATTTGGTATTCGGTTCCATCTGATTTCAATTTTTAGATGATTTTCATGGTTTTGATTGTGATTTGGAACTGGATATTGAGAGAAATCTCCCCCACCGCAACCCAAAAAAAAAAGTAATCAGGTAATCAATTAATGAATCATCGGTATGGAACATATTCAGGTAGGGTCGGAAATTTGTGTTTTCAATTCGGGTCGGGTCAGTGAACAGTCCTAATGCTAACAATATTTTAACTTTATAATATTTTTATTCTAACTTTTTCTCTTCTTTTTCCAAAACATAATAAAACATTCTTAACTCAAATTATTTCATTATCATTCATAGATTTCTCATCTTATCATCTCAACATCCAAATGAGGTCTAAATTTCGATTCGACTTTCCGATCTTCCACAACCATAGTACCACTCATGTCATGATCAAGATGAGAAGCTGTATTTATATTTAGATGCTTTGAATTAGTCATGCAATAAAATATGGTGGCATCAGATTCAGTTGGTCCACATAAAAAACTCGGATGTATGTAAGCTCATCTATTACTGTAGATCATGATTTGCTACGGGATCGAAACTGGGGGTTGGCTCCAAATTGCACAAGGGAGCCAACATGATTTTCTCTTCCCCATCGTTGGTTCGAGTATGAGAGAACTGAATGCCTGAATGCTGAAAAGTGAAAAGAAGGAAATGGAAGTTTTGGGTTTCAGCCAAGATATGTATATGTTGAGGGAAAAGTGAGTTGATTGGCATATTCTTGTAAAACCATGTGTAAAATAGTGTTGTAACAGAGGTTGAAGCGATATACCTTGAAAATGATTGAAGTGTGCTCATCATTGGTCAAGCAGAGCTAAACACAGAGAATTCACTCGACTAGTGCTCGAGTGAGACCCATACAGAGTGGGTCGCTTGACACTCGCTCAACGTAACGCTCGAGCGAACTCAGGCAGATTGGTTCGCTCGACTATCGCTTGACATAACACTCAAGTGAACTCAGGCAGATTGGTTTGCCCGACTGTTGCTCGACATAGCGCTCAAGCGAACTCAGGCAGATTGGGTCGCTCGATGTGCGCTCGACATGGCACTCGAGTGACTTCTGAAAATCAACATTCGCTCGACACTTCGCTCGAGCCAATGTTCTAGATCACTTAAAATTTAGGGTTTTGAGCGCCTCCTTCACTTGGGACTAGAAATAGAACAGCTCTCTTCTGTTCTTTGGTGTGGAGAATCAGAGCAAAAACCCTAAGGGCCTCCAAGAACTTTTTAGAGCAACCTCTCCCCCACTTGGTTGATTCTCTCTTGGATAAACAAATCTCCACCACATCACACTCAAAATCAATCTTTACATGAGTCCACTGAAGTGGACAAATTCGTTGGCCGGAACAGTCCGGAGCTGCTGTTGATGCAGAGGTCAAGAGGTTGCCTTGGGAAGCTATATAAAGGTTGGAGTTTTGATACTACATGCGTGTAGAGATCGAGTGGGTCACTTGTGGTGTTGCAAGCCAAGTTTAGCTACTGCAAAGGTTTTGTGAGTGTCTCTAAATTGGTTGTAACAAACTTATTTTTTATAGTGGATTTGAGGTGGTGTCTTACACCCAGAGTGGTTTTAGATTTTGAAGATGTTCTTCAAATGAGTTTCCACTCCGTGATCAAGATCATCTATTAATTATTTGTGTTTTTTAATTTATTTATTAACTGCTTGTTTGACTACTTTTCAAAAGACCTTAAAAATTGGATTACACCTATTCACCCCCCCTCTAGGTGTAGTGTTTGGTTGAACCACTGCTTTTTCAGTTGGTATCAGAGCGGGTTCACTCCGCTAGGATTCAGTTCTTGAGTGTGATCCTGCGGTAGTGGTTTAAATGGATAAGTCTCAATCACTCACATCTCGACCATATTTTGATGGAAACAACTACGCTTATTGGAAAGTTTGAATCAGAGCCTTCTTAAAATTTGTGGATGAACGAGTGTGGGTTCCAATAACAAATGGTTGGACAGAACCAGTGGCTATTGTTGAGGGAGTTCAAACCCCCAAAAGTGTGGAAAATTACTCTAGGGATGAAATAAATGAGTGTGGTTGGAATAGCAAAGGAATGAATGCGATCATGGCTGTGTCTAGGAAGAGTTCGAGCGGATCTTAATGTGTTAAAATTGCAAAGAGGCTTGGGATATTCTTGAGATTACCCATGAAGGTACAAAGACTGTAAACAATTCTAAGCTTCAAATGTTGACCACTAGTTTTGAAGAATTGAGAATGAAGGATGATGAAACATTTGATGCTTTCTATGCCATATCGTCAATTCTCGCTTTAATCTAGGGGACAGAATTCCTGAAAACAAAGTTGTGAGAAAAGTTCTCATATCTCTTCCCGAGAGATTTCGCCCTAAAGTTACGGCTATTGAAGAAAGCAAAGATGTGGATGCTATGAGAATTGAAGAGTTGTTGGGCTCCCTACAAACATATGAACATACTCTTCCTGTAGATAAGAAGCACAAGTCCATAGCCCTCAATACTATTAGAGAGGAGTCAGATGAGTCATCCGATGAGTTGGCTATGAGTGACAAAGAGATATCATTCTTTGCTAAGAAATTCAGGAGAATGTTTGTGGCTAGAAATAAAAAGAATCAGAGTTCAGAGAAGAAAAAGTTTGAAAAATACAACAGAGGCTCTAGTTCAAGGAACAAGGATAGAAACTCTGTGAAGCACACTAGAACAAATAGAGACAAGGGACAATCTAGTGTGCAGTGTCATGAATGTCATGGTTTTGGACACATTCGCCTTGAATGTGCAAACTACAAAAGGCAAAAGAAAGAGCAAAAATTGCATCCCTGAGTGAGAGTGAGTCAGAGTTAAGTGATTCCTCAAGGAACTCTTCCCCTAAAAGAAATCTAAACTACATGGCATTCACTATCTCTGTAGATAGCAAAAGTCAATACAGTGAAAATTTGTCAGATGATGAGATCATGTCCGAAAATGAATTTGGGTATGAAGATGAGTTGCAAGAAGTATATAAGAAGTTATACAAGGAATGTGTTAAATTGAGAAAACTCAACAAAGTGCACATTGAAAATATAGACTTCATCAAACGAGAAAATGAAGAGCTTCAAGGAAAAATAAATGAAGCCATTGTTCTAGTTGATTAGTTTAAAATGAAGAAGGTGTTTTTGGAAGATGAATTAAAAATTCAAGAAAGTGAGATAATTTTGCTGGAGGAAAAACTGAAATCCTTCTCCACCGGGAAACAAAAGTTGGATGAAATCCTAAGCTCTGGAAAGCCCCCTAGTGACAAGAGTGGACTGGGATATGATACAATGAAATCTGAGGCTACGACTACCTCAAAGGTCTCCCATAAAAATAAGAGGAAAACTGTGTTTGTTCGTGAATCAACTGCCGATGGGAAGGCTAACCCATCTGACAAGGGTAAGAAATCTTCATATGTCCAAATGGGTGTTTTGGCTCACGTGAAACCAAGAGCTAGAAATGCGAGTCATATTTGTCACCACTGTGGTAAAACTGGTCATGTTGTAACGGAGTGTTTTAAGCTAAAAAGATACATCACGTATGAACATACACCTCCTCAAAGCAAAAGTTTGCACCCTCCGAAAATGGGTAAACATCTCATAACTACTCCTAAGTATACCTCATCTTTTAGGAGACAAAGAGATAGCAAAGAAAACTATGTGTGTCATAATTGTGGTAGGGTTGGCCACATCCGACCAAATTGCTATGAGCTTAGGAAGAATCTCATGAGAGATGGATATAGACAGCCAAGAAGAGGGCATCTGAATCTTTGGGGTCAAGTCATGGCCATAGCTAGACTGAATGAGATGCTAAATGTCAAGCTAGACCAACTGTCGACTACCAAAAAAGGCGGTTCTCCAAAAGTTAGAAAGGTGTGGGTTAGAACTGGAGAAAGAAACACATGCCATGTGGCACACATTGCTCTAAAGACCAGAGACACCTATGTGTGGTATCTTGATAGCGGATATTCACATCACATGTCAGGTGATAGAAGTCTGTTTAAAACTGTTGAAGAGTACAAGTGTGGAACAGTAACTTTTGGAGATGGTGGAAAAGCTGATATAATTGGAATGGGTGAAATTGAAATACCTGGACTGCCCATCTTGAGAGAAGTGCTGTTTGTTGATGGATTAAAAGCAAATCTCCTTAGTATAAGTCAAATGTGTGATAATGGTGCTGAAGTTCGTTTCTCAAAAGAAATATGCATTGTTTCAGACAATGATGGAAACTGTATGATGCAGTAAACCAGGACATTTGACAATTGTTATGGCATCACTCCTAGCTTTCAGTACAGTTGCAATAGTGCTAAGAGTGAGGCTACAGACCTATGGCACCAAAGACTTGGACATGTGAATCATAAAAATCTGTCCAAGATTGCCAGGAAATAAATGGTGGTAGGAATGCCTGAGCTGGGTAAAGTGGAGACTCCTGTGTGTGGGTCATGTCAATTGGGAAAATAAGTTAGAACAACTCACAAGAAAACAACGGCTATCCTGACTGAACAACCATTGGAGTTATTGCACATTGATCTTATGGGACCCTCTAGAACTGAAAGCCTGGGGGGAAAGAAATACATACTGGTAATGGTAGATGACTTCACCAGATATTCCTGGGTAGAGTTTTTGAGAGAGAAAGCTGAAGCTCCTAATGTGATTAGAACCTTGTGCAAGAAGCTTCAAAATGAGCAAGGAAAGGTTATAGTCAGAATTAGGAGCGATCATGGTAGAGAGTTTGACAATGCAAATCTTGAGAGTTTCTGTGATGAAGAGGGCATCAGTCAAGAATTTTTTGCCCCTATCACCCCACAACAAAATGGAGTGGTCGAAAGAAAGAACAGAGTTATTCAAGAAATGGCACGAGTCATGATACATAGTAAGAATGTTCCTACCTACTTCTGGGGAAAAGCTGTGAACACAGCGTGCCATATTGTGAATAAAGTCTATCCAAGACCAAGCACTTCCAAAATACCGTATGAGATGTGGAAAGGAAAGAAACCAAGTGTGAAGTACTTCAAGGTGTTCGGAAGCAAATGCTACATTTTGAGAGATAGGGAAAACTTAGCTAAGTTTGACCCTAAAAGTGATGAAGGGATATTTCTCGAATATTTGAGAAACAGCCGTGCTCATAGGTGCTACAATCTATGCACCAAAACTGTAATGGAGTCCATAAATGTGGTAGTGAATGATGCTCCTGGAGAAAAATTGAAAAAGAATGAGCCATCTCACTCACCAAGCGAAACTGAAATAGAAGATGTTGATGCACTAAAAGAAAACTTGGAGTCCTCTTCAAATGAAAATGTGAATAGCCAAAAGGAGCCTTCTTCGAGAGTAAAGTTGAATCATCCTCAAGAAAACAATATAGGAAACATAGATGAAGGGATAAGACTAAGAAGAAAAGTGATAAATCAATGGGCTCACTCAAGCTACATCTTACAAATTGAACCAAAAAGGGTCGAAGAAGCGATAAATGATGAGAATTGGTTGAATGAGATGCATGACGAAATAAATCAATTTGTGAGGAGCAATGTGTGGTACTTGGTGCCAAGACCAGAAAGTCACAATGTGGTAGGCACAAAATGGATCTTCAAGAATAAGTCAAATGAGAATGGAACAATAGTGCGAAATAAAGCAAGATACTAGGCAGATTTTATGCAGTCTTCCGTAATATGTGTATGGCACAATATAACGCAGCTACCAGGGAAACTCCGAGGGCTCATTCGAACGGATAAGCTAAATCTTCCCTACTTACAAATTACATAGTTAGTCGTTGGAGTAATTTGTTTTAAGGTTGATGTTTTTGGAGTATTTTGTTTTTTGGTTTCTGTGTGGGTCCTGTAAACAAGGTTTTCTTGCGCCTTAAGTGAGGATCTATTCAATAAAAGGTTATCTTAAAAAAAAAAATCATGATATTCAAAATTTGTTCTTGTAATGTGATGTTGTCATTGGTAGAGAAATCGTTTAGACATGTTATCCATGGATGCCAGCTTGTTTCTTGGCTAAGAAATGTGCAAAAATGACTGTAATTAGAGCTTTCTAAATTAAATGGCCAACGCTCAAGCCCTCGTAAGACTGAAATCACCCAAGTTTTCATTACATACTTTTTAAGTTAAAACGACACAGTTTTAATTATTGTATATATACATATCTTTCAGTGGCTGAAACCCAAAATTTCCATTTCCTTCGCTTCACTTTTCAGTGTTCAGCCAATTACTCTCTCATACTTGAACCAATGATGCGGAAGAGAAAATCCTGTTGGCTCCCTTGTGTAATTCGGAGCCAAGTTCCAGAATCCCATAGAAAATCATGATCTACAGTAATAGATCATGAGCCTACGTACATCCGTGTTTTTTACGTGGACCAGCTAAATCCAATGCGACCATATTTTATTGCATGGATGACTAATGCAAATTAAGTATCTAAATATCAATACAACTTCTCATCTTGATCATGACATGAGATCTATAAGATGAGAAATCAATAAATGGTAATGAAATAATTTGAATTAAGACGTTTTATTAAGTTTTGGAAAAGGAAGAGAAAAAGTTAGAATAAAAATATTTAGCATATAATTTTTCTTTTAACAATTTAAAAATATAAATTATTTTTTATATTTTGATTAAAAGTTTGAAAACGTTATAATGATTAAATAATGATTAGATGAAAAATGAATATTTAAAATTAAAAAATATTTATATTTGAGTAATATAATGTTGCACATTATGGTTGATTGCAAGACTTTTATATGGGTTCATCTGACTCACGTTTTATCTATGTAAATTTCAGAAACATTTATCCATTCTCTTGTATAAAAGAGCCAAGCATAATGAAGTATTTCAAAATTATTGTTGACAATTTTTGCCAAAGATATTATATATACTTATATACACCGTATAACTAAGTTTTGATTTTTTTTTTTTTTTTGAAAGGAACAAATGTATTAATCACCAAAGGATTACAAAGAAGATGCAATACAAGAAGGGACATCCTCAATATCAACAAGGACATCATTAATGGTAAGTGCATCTCTAGCTAGACAATGAGCCAAACTATTGCAACCTCTAGGAATGAAATGAACCGAAAAGGAATCAAAATTCTGTAACAAATGTTTAACATCATTAATCAGTAGCCCAGATTGTTTCCAGCTTGCTTTGTTGTCTTTAATATCATTTATAACATTTAGTGCATCCCCTTCAAGTATGATCTATTTCAATCCAATGTCCATTGCCAATTTAGCAGAATGTAGAGCACCAAAAGCTTCAGCCATGTATGGATCAAGAAATAGAGGTCTACACATCCTCATACAAGCTATCACTCTTCCTTCCCAATCACGAATGATAGTCCCAACACCTACTTTGCAATGCAATTTATCCACTGCAGAATCCCAATTAATCTTGTATACATCAGCAGGAGGAGCAATCCACTGTAGAATCTGAGTGGTATTGAGAGTAGGATTCGTGACCTGATGAGATGAGAGGACAGCAAGATCTTCAATTTTCTGTGTAGCCTGTTTCATAACAAGATGAGGGCTAGAAAAAGTATGGTTAAAAGTAAAATCATTTCTTCTCCTCCATAATTTCCAAGCCACCACAGCCAGTTCAATTAAGATATCATCATTAAGATCCTGAACCATTTGTAGCACGAAGTTTCTAAAACTGGTCTGATGCACACTTTGTTTCTGCAATTTTGAGGAACTAAGATACCACACGTCCCTAGCTGCCATGCATTCCCACAACTCCACTGATTCTACTTGTTGGTAACAAATTGGGCATAGAGGATCATTAACAACCTTTCTCCTGAAAAGATTTAATTTTGTTGGCAGACTATTGTGACATGCTTTCCACAAAAATAATTTATCTGCATTTAACTTTGATCCTCCAAAGTTTGTTCCAATTTTCTTTGTTATCAAGAACATGAGAATTCTGACCTTTTTCTCTCTGATGGAGTTCAACTTGCAGATGATATGCACTTCTAACAGAAAAAATCCCATTAGAAGTACATCTCCATACAATTTTATCAGCACTGCTACATAAACTTATTAGAATTTGTCTAATTATCTCAGCTTCCCTTTGCAGAAAAACTTGATCAATCACTTCAGTTTTCCAGGTTTTAGCTTCATGGTCAATGAGAACTGCAACTGTATCCTCTGAATTCAGCAAACCTATAGGGCTTTGAACTTTGAATGAAGTAGGGATAGGCAACCATTTATGTTGCCAAATCTTAGTATCTGCTCCATTTCCAATACACCAAAATAAACCTTCATCTAATAATGGTTTTGCAGCCATGATACTCCTCCATATAAGTGATGGATTCCTTGTAATTGTTGCATTAAGAAACTGGCCATCAGGATAATATTTAGAAGACAGAACTTTTGCAGCAAGGGATTCAGAGAAATGAATCAGTCTCCATCCTTGTTTAGCCAGCATTGCCAGATTAAAATGTTCAAGATCTCGGAATCCTAGCCCACCCATTGATTTGGCCTTGCACATTTGATCCCATTGACACCAATGTATCTTTCTCTCCTCAGCTTTCTGACCCCACCAGAATTGTTGAATCATCCGACCAATTTCCAATAAAAGTGACTTAGGAATATTGAAAACACCCATATAGTAAGCAAGGATAGCTTGAATGATAGATTTGAGAAGGACTTCTTTGCCAACCTGAGATAAGTACTTCATTTTCCAATTGCTGATTCTTCCTCTGACTTTGTCTATAATACTTCTAAATGCTTTGGTTTTTGATCTACCAATCTCCACAAGAAGTCCTAAATACTTGTCATATGGTTGAGAAGACTGAATGCCTGCAATCTGAGTGATCAGATCTCTAGATTCAGCCTTAGTATTCTTGCTGAACAGAATTGAAGTTTTCTCCTTATTTAGTCTTTGTCCATTTGCCTGCTCATAAACTTCTAAAATGTGAGATAACTTGGACCATTCCAAAGGATTGGCCTTGCAGAAAAGAAGACAGTCATTTGCAAAAAATAGATGACTAATACTCACTTGATTTCTGCCCAAAGGAATACCTGTAATTGCACCGAAAACTTCAGCTTGATGGATCATATTACTAAGTGATTCAGCATAAAGAATAAATAGGTAAGGAGATAAAGGATCTCCTTGCCTAATCCCTCTTGATGGATTGAAAGGGCTTTAAGGAATCCCATTTAAAAGAATAGTATATGAAACAGAAGAAACACAACTTAGAATCACCTCAACCCATTTACAGTCAAACCCCATACGTATCATGACAGCTTTTAGAAATGGCCACTCAATCCTATCATAAGCCTTACTCATATCAAGCTTTAATGCCATGAAACCTTCTTTACCTTTCATCTAAGTTTGCATGGAATGCATAGCTTCAAAAGCTACCACTACTGTGACGCCCCCCAAATCCCACGTACGGCCACGTGGAAAATTGAGACGTCGGGATGATGACAACACGGTCACACATCCCATCGCCAAGTGTCCAAAGTGTGTGTACAAGCGGAATGTGTACAAGAAAGAACACGCAGCGGATAGATAAGTCATAAAACTAAGTACCAGAATTTTTCTCAGTTAAATACAAACCAGTTCAAAACATACATACTAAAATATTACAAGGTCAACATCGTTTCAACTCCAAATACATATTGCTAAAAACATTGCCAAATATAAAATATAATTAAAGAGCATCCAGCTACTCCGGCGGAGCCGCCTCCTCGGGCTCAGCCTCCACCTCATCAAGATCTGCATCAAAATCTACGGTACCAAAAAATGGTGCCGCAGGTAAGTAAAATCCAAACAACGCAAGATATAAACATATTAAAACCCAAACAATATGCATGAATTATGCCCAATGCACATGTCCCCAAAACCATATTTTTTCCACATACGCCAACAGTCCCATTTGGCCCAAAACCTCTCCTTTAAATTATAACTCTCCATTATCTCACATAATGGCCAAAATCAATCTCAAACCATTTTTCCATTTTTCCTTAATCGAATGCACCATGACCTCCCCTAGGGGTCATCCGCAAGCCCTGGCTTCATATCAAGCGATGCCGGTTCCGCGCCTCTCGCGCGTACGAAGCCAAACATCCTCTAACTCCCGCCAGCAGAGGGGCCACGGAGTCAGTGAGTCGGGCGATGCCTGGTTCCGCGCCTCTCGCACGTACGTAGCCAAGCACTCCTAGTCCCGCTCCCGTCGTCCAACGACGCCTCAGGGGACGTCACTCAGTATATTACGCTCCCGAGTGACCAGAGGAGCTCCACCGAGATAATAACCCATCCCGGCTTGGGCTCGTGATACACACGCACCCAAAATTTCATTTACACATGTAACACCATTTTTCAATGAAATGCGCATGATCATGTATGCTCAATGCCATACAATTAAAATCACATAAACTAACCAACACAACCCGAACATCACAAACAACCAACAAACAGCTCCGTCCTCAATTCCAACCGACCCCCAAACTCCTCGGACTCAGTCCGGAATCAACAAACCAACCAGATGACAAAATAAATTATTGTAAAGGCAATAATATATTAAATCTAAAACGAAGCTTGGGAAAATACTTACAGCGCTAAATAGGATTTTTAGAAGGTTCGGCGAGCAAAGAACGATGAGCGGAAAGCAACGTAACAGTGCAAATGCACTGTAGCCGTGGGTCGCAAAATACCCACTTTTGAACGGGAACGAACCAAGACCCCAAATTGATAGGGAATGGTCTAGGGATGATTATGAAGCTAGTGGAATCGAGTTTTGGCCGTGGGTGACGGCGAAAACGTCGGTTGAAGTCAAAAACGTGCAAATCGGAGTTAAGCTCGTGGGAGCTGCTCCGGTGACCGTTTGAGGCCGGGGATGGATGGGTTAGGTCGGCAAGAGGTAGGGGAAGAAGTGGTGAAGAGGTGGTGGCCGGAGGTGGAGCGACGGCGGCAGATCGGGCCTAAAACCGTGTGGCTTAATGGTGGTTTTCCGGCTAAACGGCCAGCCGGTTGGGGCTGGAAATCGGTGGGGGTGATCACCGGCTTTCCGTATGAGTCCAGTTCCAGGCGCCTAATTTATTCCACCAAATTTATTTTATTCTGCTTGAGTATCACGTACCACATTTTCAGCACCGGAGAATTACTTAAGTCCGTTTTAGCTGCACCAAGTTCACACTCCCACCAACCGTCCGAGAGCAAGCAAAAATAAAATAAAGAGCTGCTCCATGATTTTCTTGTTCTTTGCCGACAATTCTTTCAACATTTTCGGTTGCCCAAATCCACCGCTTTGAAACTCATATGGCATGCACCGTGGCTCAGAATCGAATCTCCTTTGAATTTTATTTATGCTGCAAATAAAAAAAATAAAAATAACACTCAAAAATAAATTAAAAAGAAAATAGATTATTAAAAATATATTATATATGTGAGGAAATATTTTTCAATTAATCATAGTTACAAAATTAAACATAAACATGATATTAATCAATTAAAAATCACAACTCGTATTTATGCTTATTAACCATTTTTCCATCTAAAACCAATAATAATGTCACGAAGCAGTTAAAATACATTGGTTTTAAATAGCTAAAATATGCAATTTTACAGCTCAAACAGGCCTTGTAAACAGGACCAAAGCCACCTTCGCCAATTTTGTTGGCACAATCGAAATCATTAGTAGCAGCTTTTATTTGTTTTAAGCTTTAAGTCCCCGTCAACGAATCTAGTTGTCTAGCGTCTGTACAAGGATGCACATAAGAACCAGTAAACCAAGGAATTCACTTTCTTTGTAATTACTTGCTCAGGTTACACTTGAGGAAATGCATGCATTAGTCAGCCCCACATCAAAATGCATGCATCTAAGTTTAATTAGGGGTAATATATTGTTTCGCATGTCAAAGAAAATTAATTCACATTATCTAACTAATACTCTTCTTTAAACTCATAAAGCACTTTTACTCAAGATATTTAAGAGTATTAATGTCACATAATTGACCATTTATCAAAAAGACTAAGGTTTCGAGGATCCGTTTAATAATTTAAAATATTGTTTCCGATCGAATTACTTCAATTAAACTAGAATAATAATTCCGTTTAATTGGAAGATTTAGCATTTAAGATCAAGAAAAATAGTTACGAATGATCGAGCATGAACGATTGATGATTAAAACGCTTACAAATTTATTTGACTATCACAGGGATTTCTCAAGCATTTACTGTATTCGGAAATCACAATAAATCAAGAAAAATATATAGATAATCAAATTATCCAATAATAAAATCATTCAATCGATTAAACTCACAAAATAAATTTGTCGTCGATCCGAAAACAATTTTTAAATTATTAGACTTCACCTCTAACCTTAGTATGAAAATTTAGCCAACCATATTTAACACAAGAGTTATAGAAATTAAATAAATATTCTCCACAAACAAAATTAAAATAAAACACCAAACTCGACACAAGAAAAACAATTTGACCATAAAGTAAAAGTGGAGAGAAGTTGTAGCCCAAAATAATCTCCCCGTGCAGCGTGTCTCAAAACCCAGAAAATAAATGGCCCTGTGTTCAAACAGCTCTCACTCTCCAAATACCAGGCCTCACGTCTCTCTCCGTCCAGCGTTCCTTCCGTCCTACCGAAAGTGTTTAGTGTCCAGCGTCCATCATCCAGCCAAGAAGAATGAAAAAGTCAGTACTCTCCCACATGAAACTCCCTGCTCTTTCTTTTTCCCGTTTCAGCTTCCCCGTTTTTAAGTGAAACCACTCAATAGCTTTCCTCCTCTTTTCACGTCTTTCAGCCTTTCCTTCCGTATTTTCAGTGCTGTCTAGAAACTCCAGTCCGAAGCTCCTCCTCAATTCTTCTTCTTGTTCGTTCTCTCAGTCCAACATTAAAAACATGAAGTCCTCTTTCTGTTTCATGTGCTGTACATCCTGCTCTACTTCTTTGCTCTCAAAACAGAATTGAAAGTCCAGCCTGCAAGATGAAAAGAAATAAACTGCAGTATATATCCGAATGGAAAGCTACTCACCTTTCAAAAAAAAATTCACTCCTCTGTTTTCTCACACTAAAAACAGAGCAACTCTCTCCTCAGCGTAAGCTCTTCGTTTCTGTCCGTGCCCGCAAGTCACCTTCCCTCCCTCAGCCGAAAGTTTTTACGTAAAACCAGCAGCTTCTTCTATTTTTCGTAAGCCCCTCTCTCCAAAAATAACAGACCTCAGCAGCCCAGCTTTCCCCTCAGCGACGGACAGAAACCAAGAAAAGGAAAACACCCGAAAAAGATGTCTGTATCTCTCTCCGTAAGCGTCTCCAGCTCTCCACTCAAAACACCAGAGAAAAATAATATGGATGACCTCTTTTGTGTTGCTCTGTTTCAGGGCAAACAGGCAGCAAACGCTGCTTGAAATGAAGACTGCAGCTGCTAGTTCTTTCTCTCTCCGTTGCTGCCTTCAGTCCGATGCTCAGCTTTTTTTTTGAGTTTCATTTCTGTCCGTCCAGCCAAGAAGTCCCTTCCAACCTTCTCCGTCTAAAGCCAAAAAAAACTCCGTAAAAACTAAAACGTAAAATACACCTGCATCAGTTCGTCCGAAGTCACCGAGTGAGAGCCCCTTCCGTAAAACCTCAGTTCTTTTTCTTTCTTTTTAACCCAGTTCCGTTTCTCTTTGCTCTCTATATTTTTCTCTTTTTTTTTTTTTTGTTTGTAAGCTTCTTTGTGAACACGTAAACTCCTTCCGCAAACCTCCTAAACCCCCTACGTAAACTCCCTACGTAAATTCCCTACGTAAACTCCCCTCAACTCCCCCGACACTAACTCTCTCATCAAAGCTTTTCAACCTCCTCTTCTGCTCTTCCAGCCCAGTCCCCCAAAAACACCAAAAGCTCCTAGACGAAGTGTATCGAAAATTCCTCCCTTTCAGTTCCCTTCGAAATCCAACCTCCCCCTGCTCTGTTTTCCCACTTTCCACGTAAACCCTTCAGTTCCGTAATCCTCTCCTTTTTTTTTTTGCTTTTTCGGTTTGGTATCTGTCTTCCTCTCTCACCAGACGAAGTGTCCCTCTCACCGAACGTCAACTTCTTTCAGCGTTTCCCTTCTTTTCTTTCTTCCGTAAATCTTGCCTTTTTTTTTCGTGAAGCTTTCTTTTTCTCCCCCGAAAATCCTCCTTCTAACTCCAACGCTGCACGTCCCAGATTAGAGCTTAAAAAAAAAATAAATACCAGCCGACACTTCCTCAAGCCAAGTCAAGCACGGCACTCCCCTTAACTCCAAACAACCGACCCTTACTTTCTCTCACACCAAGAAAAATTAATCCCACACGTCTCTCCCTCTTCAGCACCTACTTTCCTTCTCCAATTCTGCCCAAGTCAAACACCACCCACTCTCCCTTTCTTTCTTTGCCGTATACATCCAGACCAAGTCTACGTCTCTTTCTTCTTTCGGTTCAATCAAGCACCGACTTCTCTCCTTAATTTCTGCATGTGTGCTGTCTCCCCTTCTGTTCTATTTCCTTTCCGTATGAGTCCAGTTCCAGGCACCTAATTTATTCCACCAAATTTATTTTATTCTGCTTGAGTATCACGTACCACATTTTCAGCACCGGAGAATTACTTAAGTCCGTTTTAGCTGCACCAAGTTCACACTCCCACCAACCGTCCGAGAGCAAGCAAAAATAAAATAAAGAGCTGCTCCATGATTTTCTTGTTCTTTGCCGGCAATTCTTTCAACATTTTCGGTTGCCCAAATCCACCGCTTTGAAACTCATATGGCATGCACCGTGGCTCAGAATCGAATCTCCTTTGAATTTTATTTATGCTGCAAATAAAAAAAATAAAAATAACACTCAAAAATAAATTAAAAAGAAAATAGATTATTAAAAATATATTATATATGTGAGGAAATATTTTTCAATTAATCATAGTTACAAAATTAAACATAAACATGATATTAATCAATTAAAAATCACAACTCGTATTTATGCTTATTAACCATTTTTCCATCTAAAACCAATAATAATGTCACGAAGCAGTTAAAATACATTGGTTTTAAATAGCTAAAATATGCAATTTTACAGCTCAAACAGGCCTTGTAAACAGGACCAAAGCCACCTTCGCCAATTTTGTTGGCACAATCGAAATCATTAGTAGCAGCTTTTATTTGTTTTAAGCTTTAAGTCCCCGTCAACGAATCTAGTTGTCTAGCGTCTGTACAAGGATGCACATAAGAACCAGTAAACCAAGGAATTCACTTTCTTTGTAATTACTTGCTCAGGTTACACTTGAGGAAATGCATGCATTAGTCTGCCCCACATCAAAATGCATGCATCTAAGTTTAATTAGGGGTAATATATTGTTTCGCATGTCAAAGAAAATTAATTCACATTATCTAACTAATACTCTTCTTTAAACTCATAAAGCACTTTTACTCAAGATATTTAAGAGTATTAATGTCACATAATTGACCATTTATCAATTAAAACCCAAACAATATGCATGAATTATGCCCAATGCACATGTCCCCAAAACCATATTTTTTCCACACACGCCAACAGTCCCATTTGGCCCAAAACCTCTCATTTAAATTATAACTCTCCATTATCTCACATAATGGCCAAAATCAATCTCAAACCATTTTTCCATTTTTCCTTAATCGAATGCACCATGACCTCCCCTAGGGGTCATCCGCAAGCCCTGGCTTCATATCAAGCGATGCCGGTTCCGCGCCTCTCGCGCGTACGAAGCCAAACATCCTCTAACCCCCACCAGCAGAGGGGCCACGGAGTCAGTGAGTAGGGCGATGCCTGGTTCCGCGCCTCTCGCACGTACATAGCCAAGCACCCCCTAGTCCCGCTCCCATCGTCCAACGACGACTCAGGGGACGTCACTCAGTATATTACGCTCCCGAGTGACTAGAGGAGCTCCACCGAGATAATAACCCATCCCGGCTTGGGCTCGTGATACACACGCACCCAAAATTTCGTTTACACATGTAACACCATTTTTCAATGAAATGCGCATGATCATGTATGCTCAATGCCATGCAATTAAAATCACATAAACTAACCAACACAACCCGAACATCACAAACAACCAACAAACAGCTCCGTCCTCAATTCCACCCGACCCCCGAATTCCTCAGACTCAGTCCAGAATCAACAAACCAACCAGATGACAAAATAAATTATTGTAAAGGCAATAATATATTAAATCTAAAACGAAGCTTGGGAAAATACTTACAGCGCTAAATAGGATTTTTAGAAGGTTCGGCGCGCAACGAACGATGAGCGAAAAGCAACGTAACAGTGCAAATGCACTGTAGCCGTGGGTCGCAAAATACCCACTTTTGAACGGGGATGAACCAAGACCCCAAATTGATAGGGAATGGTCTAGGGATGATTATGAAGCTAGTGGAATCGAGTTTTGGCCGTGGGTGGCGGCGAAAACACCGGTTGAAGTCAAAAACGTGCAAATCGGAGTTAAGCTCGTGGGAGCTGCTCCGGTGACCGTTTGAGGCCGGGGATGGGTGGGTTAGGTCGGCAAGAGGTAGGGAAAGAAGTGGTGAAGAGGTGGTGGCCGGAGGTGGAGTGACGGCGGCAGATCGGGGCTAAAACCGTGTGGCTTAATGGTGGTTTTCCGGCTAAACGGCCGGCCGGTTGGGGCTGGAAATCGGTGGGGGTGATCACCGGCCGGAGGGGAGTCGACCGGTGGGGGAGGTGTCGACCACAGCGGCCGGACTGCAGTGGGCTGGGTGTTTGGACGGTGACGCCGTGGGTGAGGAGAGAGAGAGAAAGAGAGAAACGCGGGAGTGAGAGGCCGAACGGGAAGAAGAAAAAAAGAAAAAAGAAAGAAAGAAAAAAAAGAAAGAAAAGGGAAAAAGAAGAAAAAAAGAAAAGGAAAAGAAAAAAAGATGAAGGAAAAAATAAATGAGGTCCAGTCCTCATTTCGAGAGTCCAACGACTGATTCAAAAAGATAACTTTAAAAGCGATAAAACCAAGAAAACATTTTAAACACGTCGCAAAGCTAAAATATATTAAACAACAATTTTAAACTCAACAGAAAATAAGATCCAATTAAAATCCGATAATTTAAAATAAAAGTACTATAATATTAATTAAATCAAATTATTCCTTCAGTGAAAATACACGTAAAAACGGGGTGTCACATCCTCCCCCCCTTAAAATAAATTTCGTCCTCGAAATTTGCAAGCTCAACCGCCAAAACTAAAGCAATTCATAAAATTCCACTTAGACCAAGTTTAAGGAACATACCGCTGATTGTTCGAACAAATACGGATACTGCTCCCTCATATCCGCTTCTCTCTCCCAGGAGAAATCTTGAGCCAACGGATCTCCCCATGCGACCTTCACCAGAGGTATCGTCTTGGATCTCAACTATTGCTCTTTCCAATCCATAATCTGCGTCGGTACAACTTCATAAGTAAGATCAGGTTGCAGTTGAATACACTCTGGGTCGACAAAGCCAGGCTCTTGTTGTCCAAAACTTTTCTTCAAAGAAGATACATGAAATACATCGTGAATATCCCCAAAATATCCTGGCAATGCAACTCTGTAAGCGACGGACCCGACTTTCTCCAAAATTTGAAAAGGTCCAACATATCTCAGATCTAGCTTCTTCTTTTTCCCAAAACGCTTAACTCCTTTCATGGGAGAGACCTTGAGGTAAACCCAATCGCCTTCTTCAAAAGACAATTCTCTCCTCCTGGTATCCGCGTAACTTTTCTGACGACTTTGCGCTGCAGCCATCTTGTCTCTTATAATCTGAATCTGACCTTGTATTTCCTGAATTATCTCAGGTCCAAATACTTTCTTCTCTCCGACTTCATCCCAACATAAAGGTGATCTACATTTTCTACCATACAGAGCTTCATAAGGAGCCATTTGGATGGATGCATGGAAGCTGTTATTATAAGCGAATTCTATGAGTGGCACGTGATTTTCCCAACTCCCCTGAAATTCCATAGCACACGCTCGCAACATATCTTCAAGAGTTTGAATGGTGCGCTCTGATTGGCCATCCGTCTGGGGGTGATAAGCAACACTAAACTTTAATTTAGTACCTAGAGCCGCCTGCAAACTCTTCCAGAAATGGGAAGTGAACCTTGGATCCCGATCCGACACTATGCTCTTGGGTATCCCATGTAATCTCACTATTTCTTTTACATACATGCGAGTCAATTTTCCCAGAGAATCTGTATTATTGACCGGTAAGAAATGAGCACACTTAGTCAGTCGATCAACAATCACCCAAATTGAGTTCTTTCCACTGGGAGTCCTCGGCAAGCCCACCACAAAATCCATGGCGATGTCATCCCATTTCCATTCAGGAATAGGAAGGGGTTGAAGCAAACCTGCTGGTCTTTGATGTTCAGCCTTGACTTGACGACAAGTATCACACCTCTCAATATACAAGGCAATATCCCTCTTCATTCCTTCCCACCAAAAATTTTTCTTTAAGTCCCGATACATTTTTGTGCTATCAGGATGAACGGAATAGGGAGTAGCGTGAGCCTCTGCCATAATTCGCTCCTTAAATTCTGAGTCCTTAGGAATTACTCTACGATCTCGGAATCGAAGAATCCCATCTTTATCCAAACTGTAGTGCAATGGCCCTCTAGATTTTCTGACCCTTTTCTAATGTCCAAAAGCTTCGGATCTTTTCTTTGTAGAGTCTTCAATTCTTCAAAATCAACTACTTGAATGTCAAGAATTGAAGATATCACTTCCTCCTGTTGCGAACTTCCAAGGAGGAGCCTTCTCATCCCGCAAAGTATTGAATCCATTCCAGAAGATTCAGCTTCATCCTCTAAGTGTGACTTCCGGCTCAAGGCATCAGCAACTACATTTGCTTTTCCTAGACGGTATTTAATCTCACACTAATAATCACTTATTAGCTCTAACCATCGCCTTTGTCTCATGTTGAGATTCTTCTGAGAAAATAAATGTTTTAGACTCTTGTGATCAGTGTAGACTTCGCAAACAGCCCCATATAAATAGTGTCGCCAAATCTTAAGAGCAAATACTATTGCAGCCAACTCTAAATCATGTGTCGGGTAATTCTTCTCGTGGTCTTTCAGTTGATGAGACGCATAAGCCACAACCCGTCCTTGCATGAGAACACATCCCAAACCAAATTTAGATGCATCACTAAAAACTACAAACGGTTTATGTGGTTCTGGAAGTGCTAATACTAGCGCAGTTGTCAATCTGTTCTTCAATTCCTGGAAACTCCTCTCGCACTTGTCTGACCAAACAAACTCTGTATTCTTTCTAGTCAAAGCGGTGAGAGGTTCGGATAAACGGGAAAATCCCTCCACAAATCTTCTATAGTATCCAGCAAGTCCCAAGAAACTTCGAATTTCGCGCACAGTCGAAGGACGCTGCCATGATAAAATAGCTTCCACCTTACTGGAATCAACTGCCACACCGTCTCGGGAAATTACATGCCCGAGAAATCTGACTTCTTCCAGCCAAAATTCACATTTGCTAAGCTTTGCGTACAGCTGATGCTCCCGTAACTTCCCAAGCACTAAGCGAAGGTGATAAGCATGCTCGTCAATGTCCTGGGAATAAATTAAAATATCATCAATGAAGACCACCACAAAAGAATCCAAGTAAGGCCGAAAAACCCGATTCATCAGATCCATAAAAGCCGCGGGGGCATTTGCCAACCCAAAAGGCATCACTTTAAATTCATAATGCCCGTATCTTGATCGAAATGCAGTCTTGGGTATATCTCTATCTCTTATCCGCAGCTGATAATATCCTGATCTCAAGTCGATCTTCGAGAAGATAGCTGCCCCTTGAAGCTGATCAAATAATCGTCGATTCTTGGGAGAGGATATTTATTCTTGATGGTCACTTTATTAAGTTCTCGATAATCAATACACATTCTAAGTGTGCCATCTTTCTTTTTAACAAATAAAACTGGTGCACCCCATGGTGACATGCTTGGCTGGATGAATCTCTTGTCTACCAACTCTTGCAACTGGACTTTCAACTCCTTCAACTCAGCTGGTGCCATACGGTAAGGGGCTTTATGCACAGGAGCCACCCCAGGTTCTAAATCAATGGCGAACTCCAACTCGCGGACAGGAGGCAGCCCAGGCAAATCATCTACAAACACGTCGGGAAATTCTGCTACAACTGGAATATCTGCTAAGGACTTTTTCCCATTTGGCGTAGACACTACTTGAACCAAAAAAGCATCCGCTCCACAAGCAATATCTCTCTTCGCTTGAATTACTGATATGACCATCGGCTTTTCTTTTAATTTACTCCCCATAAACTCTAAATAATCACCATCTGGGAGTTGGAAACTGATTACACGACTTCGACAATTAATACTTGCACAATACCGATATAACCAATCCATGCCGAGAATAATATCAAATCCCAACAACTTGAATACAACCAAGTCGGCATCAAGTGTCCTTCCACCAAAATCCAAGGGACAACCCAACGCAACTTTAGAACAACAAACCATTTTTCCATTTGGAAGACTCACCACTAATGATTTTGGTAGGGGTCCCGTAACCAAATTACATATCCGTGCGAATGTAGAAGACACAAATGACTGAGATGCACCCGAATCAAATAATGTGCATGCATAAAAATCATACAACCGCACCCTTCCTGAACCAACCACACATACTCATGAAATCTAAAATAAAGAAAAATCACACCAAACCAAACATCAAATCCAGAAATTAGTTTAGAACCATACCTGTAATCACTCCAGCATCGTGGGTCGCTGGTGCCTCATCATCCACCTCTCCCGGTGTAACAGCATATACTCGAGCCTGTGCTACTTGCCTCTGATTAGTCCTTCCACCACGTCGTCCTCCACGGCTCTCTTGAACTCTACTAGGGCACACGCGAGCTAAATGTCCCTCTTGGCCACAGCGGTAACACTGGATCCTACCACTTTGCCAACATTCCCCTTCATGGGCTCTATTGCACCTTCCGCAAACGGGCATCCGACCTCCTATACGTACTCCTGAGGCTACTTGTGGTCGAGCCCCGGTCCGCTGTATGAATTTCTGAGGTGAGCCAGAGCTACTTCCTTCCCCAGAAAAACTCCTCCTTTTCTGACTTGTAGGAGAGCCCATGCTCAAATTAATTTCTCGTTCCGCAATGATAGCCAAATCAACCAATTCTTGGAAAACAGTAATCCGGAGGCAAACCACCATCCGGCGTATCTCGGGTCGCAGACCCTCTTGGAAGCGCTCAGCTTGCATCTCCTCCGTGGTGATCAGATGAGGAGCAAATCGCCCAAGCTCCACAAATTTTCGGGCATATTGCTCTACTGTCATATTTCCTTGAACCAGGCTGGAAAATTCTCTAGCTTTTTGCAGCCTCACATGTGCAGGAAAGAACCGATCATTAAATTCCTTTTTAAACCGCTCCCAAGTCACTGCGGCGAAAGATCCCAATTCTAGCATCAGCATCTCTCTTTTTTGTCTCCCACCACTCGGAAGCAGTACCTTGTAACAAATAACTTGCATAGAGCACTTGTTGTGCCTCCGTGCAGCCACAGACTTCAAATGTTTTCTCTATATCTCTGATCCACTTCCCGGCTCTAAGTGGATCTTCTTCTCCTGTAAAAGCAGGGGTGTGGTGCGCTAAGAAGCGCTCATAAGTGCACCCGGCCTGCACCGCTCTACTTTGTTCCCCACGCTGCAGGTACTCAGTCAGTCTGTTTAATTCACTGGTTTGAGCCTCTCTACTTTGCTCGCCTCGTTGTAAATATTCCGTCAAACGGTTTAACGCTCGAGCCATGGCGAAATTCCCATCGCCTCTTGGTAACTCATCCTGAGGTTCCCCAGAAGGCCTCCGCGGTCTCACCATTTTCCTACCAAAACACAACCTTCGACCCCGTTTAAACATCGGATAAAACAAACCAACCAACGATAAAACAAGCACACACATATAAATATATATAGGATAATTAAAAACAAGAACAAAGCTCCAAATAAAACAAACTCTTTAGAACACCACTTTAAAAACATTCTGGTACCGTTCCTATGGGACATGTGGTTTTACCCAGAGCCAAACCGCTCTGATACCACCTGTGACGCCCCCCAAATCCCACGTAAGGCCATGTGGAAAATTGAGACGTCGGGATGATGACAACACGGTCACACATCCCATCGCCAAGTGTCCAAAGTGTGTGTACAAGCGGAATGTGTACAAGAAAGAACACGCAGCGGATAGATAAGTCATAAAACTAAGTACCAGAATTTTTCTCAGTTAAATACAAACCAGTTCAAAACATACATACTAAAATATTACAAGGTCAACATCGTTTCAACTCCAAATACATATTACTAAAAACATTGCCAAATATAAAATATAATTAAAGAGCATCCAGCTACTCCTCCGGCGGAGCCGCCTCCTCGGGCTCAGCCTCCACCTCATCAAGATCTGCATCAAAATCTACGGTACCAAAAAATGGTGCCGCAGGTAAGTAAAATCCAAACAACGCAAGATATAAACATATTAATGACTCGGTTTCGAATGTGCTTCCAAGTGCAGAAGTGTCAAGTTGTATCAAGGATAAGTCCAGGATCGTATTCCACAGGGACAATGGGTTATCAAAGCGTATAAAAGATTTGTGAGGAACAAATGAATCGAGTATGTGAGATGAAAATAAAATTAAAATGCTATGCCAAAAAAAATAATTGAAATTGAATTTAGATTTTCAAAAAAAACAAATTAACAAACACTTGGGTTGGGTTTGAGATTCTTTTTATCTCGGATTCTAGATAATTTATCGATTAACAATCCAGTCAAGGAATTGATATTCGGAACATAAAAATTAAGCTCAAGTTTTTGCAATATTTTCTCAAGAAATTCTCTAATTTACTAGCCAAATTTATATTCATAATCAATCGAAAGAGACCTTGATAAATTCAAGCTTTTGTTGTGCCTTACGTCAACAACAAAACAAGAGCAAGAGCCGCAATCTTTTTTCCATTTGAATCCGACTAGTAATTTAGTGAAATCAACATTAAAATATATTGCATCAAACTAGAATCTAAAATAAATTAAATCTCATTCCACAACCCAAGCTTTAGTAATTAGTTACACATGATATTTTTAGTAAAAAAAATAAATCTAAGTGGAACCATATCAAAAACTAAGAAAATATAAATAAACTTTAGAATGTAATAAAAATAAAAAGTCTATAATATCAACTCGAAGAAATAAGACAAACTAAATTAAAGAAATAAAATTGAAACTATAACAAGGTAATAAACTTGAAACTATAACAAGGTAATAAACTTGAAAACTACAAAGGTAAAAACTCGAAAACAACAAAGTAAAACTTGAAACTAACAAAGTAATAAACTTCAAACTAACTCCAACAAGGTAATAAAATTGAAACCCCAAAAAACTCTCCACTGCCTTGATGCCCTTTCTCTTCTGAGCTCTCTCCTATTTATAGGAGAGAGCATCCTACCATTTCTCAAGAGTGGGTGGCCTAACTTTGAAGAATGGTGGAGTGGGTGGCCTAACTTGGGAGTGGGTGGCCTAACTTTGAAGAATGGTGGAGTGGGTGGCCTAACTTGGGAGTGGGTGGCCTAACTTTGGTGTGTGCTGTCCATTTTTCTTCTGCATATGCATGTGCTGCATCTTCCTTTTCTGCATGTCTGCATTTCTGCAGCTCCCTTGAGTTCCAGCCGTGAGTTCCATTCTCTTTTAGTATTTTCATAAATGCCCTGCAGTACATAAAAAATGTATTTCTTTCAAAGGCAAATATAGAACTTTATGTATATAAAATATTGACATTAATTAATTTGCATTCAATATTAGAATTTGATGCATAATTAAGTGTTCAATCTTTATTTGATAAAATAAATCACCCATTTAAACAACTTAATTATGCAATTCTAACCTTTTATCACACCCCCCAACTAGCTTTTTGCTAGACTCTAGCAAATAAAGCGAATGAATTCATGCAAAGGTCAACTTGAGAAATCTGAGAATCACATGCCATGAAAATAGATTTGTTGAGTTTAAGAACACTGGAGATAGATTAATCTGAATTTCGTATCAATTGAGAGATTTATACACAATTTAGTTAATCAACCAAGGGAATTACATGTAACAAGCTTGCTTTCTTTCAAGTGCATGGAAATGGGGTTAGAATTCCAAGATCGACTACCAGGAGACATTAACAGTTTCAATCACAACAATCAATCTGAGAAAACCACATGGTCTTACTCTAATTCAAAACCATTGTAGCGGTGGCTTTCACGCTATTACACTTTGAAAGGCGCCGACTTCTTTTGTAAGGACCCCGGTAATAGGCAGCCTTTTCCACTACACAAATGTAATTTTTTTTGTTTTTGTTTTTGTTTTTGTTTCTTTTTTTTTTTTTTGATCCCTGGCTTGTCCCTTTTCTCATTTAATTCAAATTTCTTCCTAAGCCATTAGGATATGGTTCATTAGAGTCTCAAACAATTGAAGTGTAAATCAACCAACAATGACTCAATGTAATCTTTCTAGGTCTTCCGGGTATGTGTTGTGTGTGTTTTAGCAAAACTCTGAACATCTTTCCCTTGGTTTAACAACTAAATAAAATCGATAAATCCCTCTTTTGACATGTACTCATATTTGCACTACATTCCACATGTTCCATTACTTCAACAAATCATTTTTTTTTTTTTAGTACTAACACATCTTCAAAAAAAAACTTCAACAGAAAACTCTCCCCCCAACTAAATTTGACATTGTCCTCATTGTTCAGCAAATGAATGTTCGACAACATATGTTATGTAGGCATGAATTGAAACAAGATAAACACTGAAGAACATATATTGAAACGAAAGAGTAAAGAGGAAAGATGTCACCTGAAATACTCAGGTTGTTGGTTGCTAAGAAGATACAAAAATCGTACCTGCAAAAAGAGAATACGAGAAAATTAGCAAAAGATTACTAAAAAAATTTTTTTTTTATTTTTCGGTGGATCCGTCCGTGACTCGACAAGTGTGGCTGGAGATTTGAAAAAAAACGCCTGATATTGTTGACAAACGAGATTGAAGGCTCCGGACTTGTTCTTTATGCTCTCTCTATAAAATCAGTCTCAAAGTTCATTCAATCCGCATCAAGTTTTCTTCTTATTTCTATAATTCATCTGCATTCCTTCAACATTCTCGCCTTAAATTCTCAATCCCTTTCTCAATGGCTCATTCTTCTACATCTCAACCTCCTGTCGTTTCTGCAGCTGCCATTGGTGCCATGTTGCAGCAAGAAAATAATAGCATGGCTAACAAGTCAGACTCCGATGCTATCTACGACTTGGTGAGTCTCGAAACTCGTTACTCATCCTCTATTGTTGCTTTTTCCCAGCGGGTACAAGCCAAAAACCATGAGGTTGAAAAGCTTAAAGAACAAATTGCTGGACTTCAACGCATTGTTCAAGAGTCTCACACCAGGGAAGGAATCCTTCAGCAGCAGAATAAACAGTTGAAGTCTCTATTGGATTCTTCATTCCGCTTGCCAGCTCCCATGAATAGGGCTGACATGATTTTGTATGAAGAGAATGAGCGTCTCCAATCTGAGGCTAAGAATCTCAACTTTATGTAAAAGCATCTTTATTTTTTTTTTTTTTTTTTTAACATTTTCCAGCATGAAAAATTCAAAAATGGGGAGTTTCATCTGCTTTCAACTCATTACTAGTATTCCCCAAGATGGACCAAAAGGCATGCAAACAGATAAATAACTTCTCTTCCACCCTCCAACTAGATAGTAGCATTGTCCTTAATGATGCAAGAGAAATGAAGGAATTTACACAAAGAGAGCAGTTAAGGGGCAAAACAACTAAAAGAAGAACTGAAAATTCAATGAAAAACTGAAGGAAAGAGGAAAAGGAAGTACCTGGACGGCTTTGAAATGAAAGCAATCAAAATAAAAATAAAAGCTGAAAAACAAAAGAAAACAATGAAAAGAACAGGATAAATCAAGAACCATCAATTAGGATCAATCGCACCATGAGGGAAAAATAGTTTGTACCACATAAGGCCCATTCCATCGAGACCTTAACTTACCAGGATCAAAAATCTTGCTTTGGATGTGTTTGTTGGCTAAACATCTTCGAAACATTTGGTCAGAACAATATTTAAACAAGTAAAGGTCATCATAAAAAAAATTATTCAACCTCAGATTTGAATTTTCGAATGTTCTGAGTGCTCCAATGAGATGGTGTCTGTCATCTGAAGATGGTTTTATGGGTTCTGCCCAAGGTGGCGACTCTTCAAACATTGGTTGCCAAAACACTCCATGCCCGGTTCCTGCGAAAGAAACATTAGAAGTATCATCAAGTATATTGACATCACTTAGCACACTTTCTAATGACAAATGTAAATCAGTAGAAGGAAGATTCAAGTGAAAGTCCCCATCAAGGATATTTTCCAGCAAATTAACTTCCTTAACTTCTTCTAAATCCTGAGGTTGCCTGCAAGTATTAAAGATATTTAGCTCCAATGTCATGTTTCCAAAACTCAATTTCAAAATTCCACTTCTACAATTAATTAATGCATTAGATGTAGCAAGAAATGGTCTACCAAGAATTACAGGAGCTTGGAAAGTAGATGGATTTGACAAGTTCATATCAAGCACTACAAAATCCACAGGATAGTAAAATTTATCAACTTGAACCAACACATCTTCTACCACTCCCCTAGGCTTTTTAATTGAACGGTCGGCCAATTGCAAAATGATAGGTGTGGATTTCAGTTCACCTAAACCAAGTTGTTCGTACACAGTGTATGGCAATAAATTGACACTTGAACCAAGATCCAACAGAGCGTGACCAATTTTTGAATTTCCTATCACACAAGCAATTGTAGGTGCTCCAGGGTCCTTGTATTTAGGTGGTGTATTACTCTGAATGATAGCACTAACCTGCTCAGTAAGGAAAGCTTTTTTATGCACGTTCAATTTCCTTTTCACAGTGCATAAATCCTTTAAAAATTTTGCATAGGCAGGAATTTGCTGAATAGCATCTAACAAGGGAATGTTAATCCTAACTTGCCTAAAAACCTCAAGAATTTCAGCGAGATGCTTATCTTTATGCAATGAGACTAATCGCTGAGGAAAAGGAGCAGGTATAGGACAATCAATTTTCTCATGCTCATCAGATACATGCTCTCCATCTTTTTTAGAAGGGTTAGAAACCTTACCAAAATTATATGGCTCATGTGCTGGAATGTCTACCACCTTACCGCTTCTTAAAGTAGTCACCGCTTTGACCGACTTTAAGTTAGGATCCTCACGTACTGCTTGCACTTGATAAGGCTGCCCTTGTGGATTTGGTTGTGACTGTGCAGGAAATTTACCCTTCTCTTGGGTACTTAAAGATGTAGTTAGCCTTGTGAGGGAACTCCGTATGTCATTAATCGCCAATGAATTCTGATTGTTGAGTGTTGCTTGACCTTGCATGAACTGTTGAAGTGTCACACTCAGCTGCTGAACCGTATCTTCAAGTCCCTTCTTTTGCATTGGAGGTGCTTGAATTGCCAGTTGAGAGGGTCCCGGAGCCAAGGTTGCTGGAGTTACATGTTGGTCATCCCTCCAACTGAGATTTGGGTGGTTCCTCCATCCTGGATTATAAGAATTAGAGTAAGGACCAGAATATGGTTTATGTATCATGTTTACAGCATTAGATTGGTCCAACAATACTTCCTTGAAAGCAGGGATCGTGGGACATTCATTAGTTGAATGCCCATGATCCTCACATATGCCACACTTCTCAGAAAATTTAGGGACAGCATGCACTTCATTTACTTTCTTCAATTCCATGGCTTCCACTTTTCTAGACAACAAGGTTAATTTAGCACGCAAATCATCATCTTCGTTTGAAGTATATTTTCCATGACTAGACTCAATTTTCCTATACCTATCATGCACATCAGTTGTGTCCCAAGATTGGGCATTTTCAGCAAGATGATCAAAATATTCAAATGCCTCTTCAGGCTCTTTGTCAAAAAATTCTCCATTACACATGGTTTGTACAAATTGGCGCATTTTAGGTGTCAAACTTTCATAAAAAAAACTAATCACACGCCAATGTTCATAACCATGGTGAGGACATGAATCTCATAGATCTTTGAACCTTTCCCAACATTGATAAAAAGTTTTAGAATCCTTTTGAGAAAAATTCATGATCTGTCTTTTCAAAGCATTTGTCCTATGTATTGGGAAGAATTTTTTCAAAAATCCTGCTTGCATCTCTTGCCATGTGCCTATGGTTTTAGGTCTCAATGAATTCAACCATGTTTTAGCTTTATGTTTTAAAGAAAATGGGAACAACTTAAGCCTAATAACCTCCTCAGTGCAAGTCCGGTCCATGAATGTAGAACAAACCTCTTCAAACTCTTTGATATGCAAATAAGGGTTCTCAGATTCCATACCATGAAAGTGCGGTAACAATGGAATCATCCCAGGTTTGAAATTAAAAACATTTGCATTAAGAGCTAAAATGATGCAAGAAGGTGTGCTAGTCCTAATAGGCTGAAGATATTCTCTAAGTGTCCTATTTGGATTATCCACCTCCCTATCATGATGTTCATTTTCAGCCATGACACTATCAGTGTCTGATGATGATTCAACAGAAGATGATGCAGAGCTAAAAGATGTCAATGATTCTGTCCGAAACAGTCGAGATGTATGGTCTCTAGACCAACCAGTCATACAAACAAGAACAGATAATCAAAGACAATGAAAAATAAAAAGAGAGAAGGGAAAAAAGATTAGATGTCACCCAGGCTGTGAAGAGGTTCACAGCTCCACAAACGTCCTCTCAGCAGTGGAGGAATGCTCTAATAAGCACCAATTGTCCCCGGCAACGGCGCCAAAAACTTGACTCGGTTTCGAATGTGCTTCCAAGTGCAAAAGTGTCAAGTTGTATCAAGGATAAGTCCAGGATCGTATTCCACAGAGACAATGGGTTATCAAAGTGTATAAAGGATTTGTGAGGAACAAATGAATCGAGTATGTGAGATGAAAATAAAATTTAAATGCTATGCAAAAAAAAATAATTGAAATTGAATTTAGAGTTTCTAAAGAAATGCTAATTAACAAACACTTGGGTTGGGTTTGAGATTCTTTTTATCTCAGATTCTAGATAATTTCTCGATTAACAATCCAGTCAGGGAATTGATATTCGGAACATAAAAATTAAGCTCAAGTTTTTGCAATATTTTCTCAAGAAATTCTCTAATTTACTAGCCAAATTTATATTCATAAACAATCGAAAGAGACCTTGATAAATTCAAGCTTTTGTTGTGCCTTACGTCAACAACAAAACAAGAGCAAGAGCCGCAATCTATTTTCCATTTGAATCCGACTAGTAATTTAGTGAAATCAACATTAAACAATAATATATTGCATCAAACTAGAATCTAAAATAAATTAAATCTCATTCCACAACCCAAGCTTTAGTAATTAGTTACACATGATATTTTTAGTAACAAAAATAAATCTAAGTGGAACCATATCAAAAACTAAGAAAATATAAATAAACTTTAGAATGTAATAGAAATAAAAAGTCTATAATATCAACTCGAAGAAATAAGACAAACTAAATTAAAGAAATAAAATTGAAACTATAACAAGGTAATAAAATTAAAACTATAACAAGATAATAAAAGTGAAACCATAACAAGGTAACAAACTTGAAACTCTAACAAGGTAATAAACTTGAAACTCCAACAAGGTAATAAACTTTAAAACTCAACAAGGTAATAAAATTGAAAACTCAACAAGGTAATACAATTGAAAACTACAACAAGTAAATGGAATTGAAAACTCAAACTAGGAAATAAACTTAAAAACTCCCCCCTTTTCGGCCTGCCTTCCCTTTCCTTTATAGGTGTTGTCCATGAGTTATACAAGTTGGAGACTTGCATGTGCCGAGTGATGGTGTGAGCATGAGTGTCATTGGAATTCCAGTTGTGAAATGTGGAGGTGCCGTGATTGTTGCTTCTCTTTGTTCCGTGTATGATTTTGCTTCTGTTTTCTATTTCCTGCATGTGTTTTGCTTTGCTTTTCTTCCTTTTGCATGTGCATGTGTTGACTGCATGTTACAAGTTGATGTCCATGTGATGCTACTGCATGTGCTTCTTCATGTGCGAAGTTGCTGCTGTGAATGTGAGCTGTCCATGTGATGCTACTGCATGTGCTTCTTCTATTTTTTACTGCATGTGTGCTGTCATTGCATCAACTTTTCTTTTCCATCCGTGAGTTCCACGTTTGATGCATGTGTAGTGCATGTGGCAGCATAGCTTTAATGTCCTAGGAAAAATTCCCCATATTCGTAGGAAAAATCATGCAAGATGGAGTACTTGTCCTTGTAGGCTGCAAATATTCGCGCAAAGTTCTCATTGGCGGATTATTTTGTGCCTCTTCATATTCTTGTTCATCATGAACACTACGATTGTCAGCCATGGTATTAGAATGAGAATATTTGGAATCACCAGACAAAGTATCAACCAATTCTCTTAAAACTATTTCCTCTCTTCTCAATCTACCCGTTTGATCACGTTGCCACGAGATCATTCATCATAGACGCTCAAGCTCAATACAAAAAAAATAAAAAGTATAGACAGGTCTAAAAATTATTTAATACATGCACCTATGAAAATATTTTTTTTTCTTTTTATAAACTAAATGCAAAACAAGCAAGAAAGTAAAATAATAAATAAAAAAAATTGGATTGAGACTACCAAATGGTGTGAATATGGAAGCAATGTTTCTTGATCTCTTTTCCGTAAAAAAAAATCGTACCTGCAAAAACAAAATATGAAAAACAATTAGCAAAAGATTACTAAATTTTTTTTTCTTCTTTTCTAAAAGAAATTATCACACGTTGCAATCCCCGGCAACGGCGCCAAAAACTTGTTGCGCCTAAACTTTAACTCAAATTAATGAACCAAAATTTAGTGCAGTTTTACCTGCAAGTATACAGGTGTTGTAGTACTTTACAGGATCGAATCCACAGGGATTGACTAATGTGAAAAATTCTCTCAAACAAATTAAAATAAAATACTAAAAGAATGTGTAATTGAAACTAAAATGAGATTATAGAAATGATGATTTTTATCATGACAAAACAAAACTAAAATGATAAGCTGTATTGATATTGGAAAAGACTAAGGTTTCGAGGATCCGTTTAATAATTTAAAATATTGTTTCCGATCGAATTACTTCAATTAAACTAGAATAATGATTCCGTTTAATTGGAAGATTTAGCATTTAAGATCAAGAAAAATAGTTACGAATGATCGAGCATGAACGATTGATGATTAAAACGCTTACAAATTTATTTGACTATCACAGGGATTTCTCAAGCATTTACTGTATTCGGAAATCACAATAAATCAAGAAAAATATATAGATAATCAAATTATCCAATAATAAAATCATTCAATCGATTAAACTCACAAAATAAATTTGTCGTCGATCCGAAAACAATTTTTAAATTATTAGACTTCACCTCTAACCTTAGTATGAAAATTTAGCCAACCATATTTAACACAAGAGTTATAGAAATTAAATAAATATTCTCCACAAACAAAATTAAAATAAAACACCAAACTCGACACAAGAAAAACAATTTGACCATAAAGTAAAAGTGGAGAGAAGTTGTAGCCCAAAATAATCTCCCCGTGCAGCGTGTCTCAAAACCCAGAAAATAAATGGCCCTGTGTTCAAACAGCTCTCACTCTCCAAATACCAGGCCTCACGTCTCTCTCCGTCCAGCGTTCCTTCCGTCCTACCGAAAGTGTTTAGTGTCCAGCGTCCATCATCCAGCCAAGAAGAATGAAAAAGTCAGTACTCTCCCACATGAAACTCCCTGCTCTTTCTTTTTCCCGTTTCAGCTTCCCCGTTTTTAAGTGAAACCACTCAATAGCTTTCCTCCTCTTTTCACGTCTTTCAGCCTTTCCTTCCGTATTTTCAGTGCTGTCTAGAAACTCCAGTCCGAAGCTCCTCCTCAATTCTTCTTCTTGTTCGTTCTCTCAGTCCAACATTAAAAACATGAAGTCCTCTTTCTGTTTCATGTGCTGTACATCCTGCTCTACTTCTTTGCTCTCAAAACAGAATTGAAAGTCCAGCCTGCAAGATGAAAAGAAATAAACTGCAGTATATATCCGAATGGAAAGCTACTCACCTTTCAAAAAAAAATTCACTCCTCTGTTTTCTCACACTAAAAACAGAGCAACTCTCTCCTCAGCGTAAGCTCTTCGTTTCTGTCCGTGCCCGCAAGTCACCTTCCCTCCCTCAGCCGAAAGTTTTTACGTAAAACCAGCAGCTTCTTCTATTTTTCGTAAGCCCCTCTCTCCAAAAATAACAGACCTCAGCAGCCCAGCTTTCCCCTCAGCGACGGACAGAAACCAAGAAAAGGAAAACACCCGAAAAAGATGTCTGTATCTCTCTCCGTAAGCGTCTCCAGCTCTCCACTCAAAACACCAGAGAAAAATAATATGGATGACCTCTTTTGTGTTGCTCTGTTTCAGGGCAAACAGGCAGCAAACGCTGCTTGAAATGAAGACTGCAGCTGCTAGTTCTTTCTCTCTCCGTTGCTGCCTTCAGTCCGATGCTCAGCTTTTTTTTTGAGTTTCATTTCTGTCCGTCCAGCCAAGAAGTCCCTTCCAACCTTCTCCGTCTAAAGCCAAAAAAAACTCCGTAAAAACTAAAACGTAAAATACACCTGCATCAGTTCGTCCGAAGTCACCGAGTGAGAGCCCCTTCCGTAAAACCTCAGTTCTTTTTCTTTCTTTTTAACCCAGTTCCGTTTCTCTTTGCTCTCTATATTTTTCTCTTTTTTTTTTTTTTGTTTGTAAGCTTCTTTGTGAACACGTAAACTCCTTCCGCAAACCTCCTAAACCCCCTACGTAAACTCCCTACGTAAATTCCCTACGTAAACTCCCCTCAACTCCCCCGACACTAACTCTCTCATCAAAGCTTTTCAACCTCCTCTTCTGCTCTTCCAGCCCAGTCCCCCAAAAACACCAAAAGCTCCTAGACGAAGTGTATCGAAAATTCCTCCCTTTCAGTTCCCTTCGAAATCCAACCTCCCCCTGCTCTGTTTTCCCACTTTCCACGTAAACCCTTCAGTTCCGTAATCCTCTCCTTTTTTTTTTTGCTTTTTCGGTTTGGTATCTGTCTTCCTCTCTCACCAGACGAAGTGTCCCTCTCACCGAACGTCAACTTCTTTCAGCGTTTCCCTTCTTTTCTTTCTTCCGTAAATCTTGCCTTTTTTTTTCGTGAAGCTTTCTTTTTCTCCCCCGAAAATCCTCCTTCTAACTCCAACGCTGCACGTCCCAGATTAGAGCTTAAAAAAATAAATAAATACCAGCCGACACTTCCTCAAGCCAAGTCAAGCACGGCACTCCCCTTAACTCCAACAACCGACCCTTACTTTCTCTCACACCAAGAAAAATTAATCCCACACGTCTCTCCCTCTTCAGCACCTACTTTCCTTCTCCAATTCTGCCCAAGTCAAACACCACCCACTCTCCCTTTCTTTCTTTGCCGTATACATCCAGACCAAGTCTACGTCTCTTTCTTCTTTCGGTTCAATCAAGCACCGACTTCTCTCCTTAATTTCTGCATGTGTGCTGTCTCCCCTTCTGTTCTATTTCCTTTCCGTATGAGTCCAGTTCCAGGCGCCTAATTTATTCCACCAAATTTATTTTATTCTGCTTGAGTATCACGTACCACATTTTCAGCACCGGAGAATTACTTAAGTCCGTTTTAGCTGCACCAAGTTCACACTCCCACCAACCGTCCGAGAGCAAGCAAAAATAAAATAAAGAGCTGCTCCATGATTTTCTTGTTCTTTGCCGACAATTCTTTCAACATTTTCGGTTGCCCAAATCCACCGCTTTGAAACTCATATGGCATGCACCGTGGCTCAGAATCGAATCTCCTTTGAATTTTATTTATGCTGCAAATAAAAAAAATAAAAATAACACTCAAAAATAAATTAAAAAGAAAATAGATTATTAAAAATATATTATATATGTGAGGAAATATTTTTCAATTAATCATAGTTACAAAATTAAACATAAACATGATATTAATCAATTAAAAATCACAACTCGTATTTATGCTTATTAACCATTTTTCCATCTAAAACCAATAATAATGTCACGAAGCAGTTAAAATACATTGGTTTTAAATAGCTAAAATATGCAATTTTACAGCTCAAACAGGCCTTGTAAACAGGACCAAAGCCACCTTCGCCAATTTTGTTGGCACAATCGAAATCATTAGTAGCAGCTTTTATTTGTTTTAAGCTTTAAGTCCCCGTCAACGAATCTAGTTGTCTAGCGTCTGTACAAGGATGCACATAAGAACCAGTAAACCAAGGAATTCACTTTCTTTGTAATTACTTGCTCAGGTTACACTTGAGGAAATGCATGCATTAGTCAGCCCCACATCAAAATGCATGCATCTAAGTTTAATTAGGGGTAATATATTGTTTCGCATGTCAAAGAAAATTAATTCACATTATCTAACTAATACTCTTCTTTAAACTCATAAAGCACTTTTACTCAAGATATTTAAGAGTATTAATGTCACATAATTGACCATTTATCAATTAAAACCCAAACAATATGCATGAATTATGCCCAATGCACATGTCCCCAAAACCATATTTTTTCCACACACGCCAACAGTCCCATTTGGCCCAAAACCTCTCATTTAAATTATAACTCTCCATTATCTCACATAATGGCCAAAATCAATCTCAAACCATTTTTCCATTTTTCCTTAATCGAATGCACCATGACCTCCCCTAGGGGTCATCCGCAAGCCCTGGCTTCATATCAAGCGATGCCGGTTCCGCGCCTCTCGCGCGTACGAAGCCAAACATCCTCTAACCCCCCCAGCAGAGGGGCCACGGAGTCAGTGAGTAGGGCGATGCCTGGTTCCGCGCCTCTCGCACGTACGTAGCCAAGCACCCCCTAGTCCCGCTCCCGTCGTCCAACGACGACTCAGGGGACGTCACTCAGTATATTACGCTCCCGAGTGACCAGAGGAGCTCCACCGAGATAATAACCCATCCCGGCTTGGGCTCGTGATACACACGCACCCAAAATTCCGTTTACACATGTAACACCATTTTTCAATAAAATGCGCATGATCATGTATGCTCAATGCCATGCAATTAAAATCACATAAACTAACCAACACAACCCGAACATCACAAACAACCAACAAACAGCTCCGTCCTCAATTCCAACCGACCCCCGAACTCCTCGGACTCAGTCCGGAATCAACAAACCAACCAGATGACAAAATAAATTATTGTAAAGGCAATAATATATTAAATCTAAAACGAAGCTTGGGAAAATACTTACAGCGCTAAATAGGATTTTTAGAAGGTTCGGCGCGCAACGAACGATGAGCGGAAAGCAACGTAACAGTGCAAATGCACTGTAGCCGTGGGTCGCAAAATACCCACTTTTGAACGGGGACGAACCAAGACCCCAAATTGATAGGGAATGGTCTAGGGATGATTATGAAGCTAGTGGAATCGAGTTTTGGCCGTGGGTGGCGGCGAAAACGCCGGTTGAAGTCAAAAACGTGCAAATCGGAGTTAAGCTCGTGGGAGCTGCTCCGGTGACCGTTTGAGGCCGGGGATGGGTGGGTTAGGACGGCAAGAGGTAGGGAAAGAAGTGGTGAAGAGGTGGTGGCCGGAGGTGGAGTGACGGCGGCAGATCGGGGCTAAAACCGTGTGGCTTAATGGTGGTTTTCCGGCTAAACGGCCAGCCGGTTGGGGCTGGAAATCGGTGGGGGTGATCACCGGCCGGAGGGGAGTCGACCGGTGGGGGAGGTGTCGACCACAGCGGCCGGACTGGCAGTGGGCTGGGTGTTTGGACGGTGACGCCGTGGGTGAGGAGAGAGAGAGAAAGAGAGAAACGCGGGAGTGAGAGGCCGAACGGGAAGAAGAAAAAAAGAAAAAAGAAAGAAAGAAAAAAAAGAAAGAAAAGGGAAAAAGAAGAAAAAAAGAAAAGGAAAAGAAAAAAAGATGAAGGAAAAAATAAATGAGGTCCAGTCCTCATTTCGGAGTCCAACGACTGATTCAAAAAGATAACTTTAAAAGCGATAAAACCAAGAAAACATTTTAAACACGTCGCAAAGCTAAAATATATTAAACAAATTTTAAACTCAACAGAAAATAAGATCCAATTAAAATCCGATAATTTAAAATAAAAGCACTATAATATTAATTAAATCAAATTATTCTTCAGTGAAAATACACGTAAAAACGGGGTGTCACAACTACATTATCAGTAATGAGCCTATTTGGTACAAATGCACTCTGTGTGTTGGAAATCAACTGAGATAAAAATAGTTTCAATCTGTTGGCCAAAACTTTTGCTAGGATCTTGTATATAACATTGCAGAGACTTATGGGCCTAAATTCAGTTACTCTTTAAGGATTTTTCACTTTAGGAATAAGAGCAATATGAGTTGCATTGAATTCTTGAGGCCACTCAGCAGATAGAAAAGCAGCCTTGACAGTATCACATATGTCAGCACCAATAACAACCCAATGATTTTGGTAAAAAAGAGCTGGAAAGCCATCAGGACCTGGAGAGCCAAGAGCATTCATAGAAAAAACAGCCCTCTCCACCTCTTCATTAGAAATATCTCGTGTAAGAACAACATTCATTTCAAGAGAGACCATTGTTTGCAAATTCTGAAGGCACTCTTCTATGTTGACAGGATTAGAAGAAGTAAAGAGGTGTTTAAAAAAAGATTGAAATAAGGAACTCACCTCTTCAGGATTATCAATCACACGATCCTCATCATTTGTAATACATTTTATAGAGTTGATCTTTCTTCTTTGAGAAGCACATTTGTGAAAGAACTTGGTATTTCTGTCACCCTCTTTAAGCCATTGTTGCTTTGCTCTTTGCTTCCATCTTAAATCTTCTTCCTCCATAATGAATCAACTTCCCTCTTGAGTTGGAAAATTTCAGAATTTCTATCCCCTTGATTAATACTTTGCAAATGTTGAATCTGGTTTCTCTTGTTAACAATCATGATCTTGTATTTTGGCCATTGATCTTGCTCCACTTAAAAAGCTCCTCCCTGCATCTTCTAAGACCTTGAGTAGATTCTTTAATTCTTGATGCTGAAGGAGTGTATTTCCCCATGCTCTTTTAATCACTCCTCACAACCATCTCTTAAATGCCAGCTAGCTTCATATCTAAATGGTTTCGAACCAGGACCTCTAACTGGACCTTCAGTGTTGAATGAAAGGAAAATAGGTGCATGGTCTGAACATTGGGCAGCAAGGGTCGAAATATTACAATCTGGGAATTCATCAAACCATAATTGATTACCCAAAGCCCTGTCCAGTTTCTCTTTAATAAAGGAGTTCCCTTCCCTTTTATTACTCCAAGTAAAAAAGTCACCATGAAAAGGAACCTCTCTCAGAGCACAATCTTCTATAGCACTTCTGAAATCTTCCATAAATCTGAAAGGCCTATCTGAGACACCAAATTTTTCAAAGCTATAAAGAACCTCATTAAAATCTCCAATGCAAAACCAAGCTAAATTTTCAGATGGCCTGATAGCCCTAGAAGCTCCCAACTAGCTGCCCTTCTAGCAACTTCTGGAAAACCATAAAAGCCTGTTAATAAGAAGGATTTATGTTCTCCTTCTGAATAAGTCACCTTCAGAGAAATATGGTGATGGGTGTAAGTTACTAAATCCACTTCCATCTGATCTTTCCACATGAAACAAATTCCACCACTTAGTCCCCTGCTATCAATAACAAAACTGTACTAATAACACAATTTATTTCGAATAAACTCCACCTTTTGTCTGTTACACTTTGTTTCCATTAGAAAAACAAAGTTTGGGCCCTTTGTACGCACCAAATGGTGCCACTCACGTATATATGGCTTGCTGTATGGGTGGGCAATGGGGCCCCACCCCCGCTGCCTGTTCGCCCCGCCCCTGTGTGGCGGGGCAGATTACCTCATCTGCATGGTGGTGGGCAGGGGATGCCCCGCTCATGGTTTTGTGTTCGTCGGGGGTGGGGGAGGGATAGGTGGAACCCCGCCCCGCCCTGTTTATATACATATAATTATATATATTTATATAATATATAATATAGTTTTTAAAAAAACACCTTCAGGTGACCAAAACAGCGTCGTTTTGGCACCTGGGTTTTTTTTTAATTAGGTTAGTAAACCCAGAACGGTGTCATTTTGGGTTTACCAACCTAACCCCCCCCCCCCCGAGCGCGATCTGAAGCCTACCCCTACCATATTATTATTCTCAGTTGTTGTTCAGTAATGCCATAGCACCCTCGACGCTAGTCCGTGTCACCGTGACCTTCTCTTTGCGGTCACAACCCTCTGTCGCACTGCAGTGAGTCATCAATCAGTGACCTCCTCGCCACCGTCTGTGCCCGCTATTGTCACCGAAGGTAAGTCTGGTTCCCGAATATCTCATCGACTTTTTTAAAAAAAATTTTGATATATTTATGGAATTAAATGGAGGATGGGATTAATGGAGAGGGAGGATGAGATTGTGAATTGTGTGTTGTGGAGGATTGATTGTGTATGTGTGTGAATTGTGATGGATCCAATTGTGATTTATTACGGTTTTGTGTGATTTATTTGGGTTTTGTGGTTTATTTTGATTTTGTGTGATTTATAACTGGATTCTTACTTACAATATGAAAACGGATTTTAAAATTGCGTATTAAAAAAACTTTAACCCAAGCACCTGTCTGAACCGAAAACGATCCAGTTAGCATCATAGAAAAATCCAATCTTATATGCTTGTGTAAAGAAAACAATTTAATTTGAGATTTGTTGTTTGCTAAAACTTTTCATGTTTGCTATAATTTCATATTTGTTTTTTGCTTAAGTTAATGGAAATGCCGACAAATTCTAGTCCGAGCTCTCCTATTCAGGGTATCCCTGCCTTTACCCCTACCCCTATCAGTATGTCTACCACTATGTCTACCATTAATGAACCTTGCCCCGCCCGCAAGCCCAAACAAGAAACCTGCTTCAATTGTTTGGTCTCACTTCACCAACATAGAGGGCAGTGATCATAATAACCCTCAAGCCAAGTGTAACCATTGTGGTAAAATTTATGGATGTCACTATAGGAAACATGGCACCTCACAATTAAAGGTGCACTTAGAAGAATAATGTAAAAATAGTTCAATTCTAAGATCTTTGCAAGAGAAGAGCTAATCTAGGCTAGAAATTGGACGTAAAAGAATAGAGGATGGGAGCAGTGGAGGTGCAATGTTGAAGGGGTACAAGAAGTATGATCGTGAGGAGTGTAGGATACACCTAACTCGTATGGCCATCATGGACGAGCTACCTTTTCAAATTGTGGATGGGAAAGGGTTCTAAGCATATTCTCACTACTTGGAACCAAGGTTTCAACTTCCTTCTCCCCACACGGTGGCAAAGGATGTAAAAAAAACATTGTCAATCTGAAAAAGAGAAGTTGAGAGGTTTTTTGGCAAATTAGTTTGTTTGCCTTACCACTGATTGTTGGACATCGGTCCAAAATTTTAATTACATGTATATGACTTGTCATTTTGTTGATTGTGATTGGGCATTGCATAAGAAATTTCTCAAATTTTTTCAAATTACCAATCACAAAGGTGAGACGATTGGAAGGGCCTTGGAAACCGCTATAAAGGAGTCGGGGTTGACACGCGTTATGACATGCACAGTTGACAATGCCTCATTTAATGATGCCGCAATGGGATATTTTAAGACCATTTTTAAAGAGCCAAATAAGACAATCTTGGTTGTGATTATTTGCATATGAGGTGTGCATCACATATCCTTAATCTTATTATCAATGGTGGTATGAAAAATCTTCATTACTTGATTACGAGGGTCAGGACTGCTGTGAGATGGGTGAGATCTTCTCCTGCGAGATTGGAGAAATTCAAGGTTGCTACGAGATCTGTGAGCCTAACATCAAAGAATGGGCTTTGTGCTAATTTGACTATACGCTGGAACTCAACATTTTTTATGTTGGGGGCGGTCCAGGAGTATAAGTTGGCATTTGCATTATTGGGTGAGAAAGACATCTAATATGTAAAATATTTTGAGGATCATGTACACTAGATTGGGGAAGCCTATGACTGAGAACTAGGATGTTGTATCTACTTTTGTGGATTTTTTAAGGCTTTTATAATAGGTTACCACGACTTTATCTGGTTCTTTGTATCCTACATCCCATCATTTTTGTCAATAAATATGTAAAGTAAAAGAAGAATTAGAGGAGATTATCGTGGGTGGTCACACTAGGCCGTGGGATATGGTATTGTTGATGAGGGAGAAGTACGACAAGTATTGGGGGGAGATTTCGATAGGGCTAATATGTTGTTATATGTAGTTGTTGTCCTTGACCCCCGATTTAAGGTGGATGGCATAGTATATGGATTGAGTATTGCCTACGGGTAAGTATGGGCGGAGCATATTCCATCAAGGGTTAGAGAAACCCTTGATAGATTATTTGATAAGTTTACCATCTTGCATGGTGGTAATATTGTGGCACCTACACCTATCCCCCCACTAGTTGTAGATCCCAAGGCTGAGAAAAAATGTAGATTGGACTAGGGTGATAGGATGGAGCAAAACCCCTTCACGAGGAGTGTTCCAGAGGCTAAATCAAATATAGACAGGTACTTCGCTGCGGATCTTGAACCATATGTACTAGACTTTGATATCTTATCTTGGTGGAAGATACATGTCCACAAGTATCCCGTCTTTGCACAAATAGCCCGCAGTATTTTGGCCATTCCTATTAGTACCGTAGCCTCAGAGTTAGCTTTTAGCACCAGAGGGCATGTATTGGATCCATTCTAGAGCTCATTAGATCCTACCACTGTAGTGGCTTTGATTTTCACCTCAAATTGGATCACGGGGAGTCCAATTCGTGTTCCAGATATTATTGATTATTGTCAGGTCGACGTCGAGGAGGAGGGCGCTGATGAACCTGGATCTGGTAATTTGTCACTTAAATTCAATTGTATTATTTTCATTTAATTGGTGTTAATTTTAAATTTAATTGTTGTAGTAATACCTGAGACGGTGTCTACAGCTACCACCTCTGCAGTATGACTTCATGTATATTAGAGTCTAGACCCACCATTGCTCATGGTTTGCACAATTAATCCATTAATTCTTTTTTCATATTTATAACTTTATATATATATATATTTCTAATTAGTTTAATTATTAACTTATTATTATTGCAGGTTTTATGATCTTGAATTTGATTCTCATAACACTCAAAAGTGAACACAACTCAAGTCTGAGACTGTCAATGAACTCACCACCACCCAAAATTGATCAAACTTCTCAACGTTATGATTTTGTTAATTTACAATTAGTTGTAACATTAATAGTATAACTTGTAGTATTTATTATTTTTATATATCTTTGTAATTTTGTAGTAGTTTATTAGTTGTCTTAATTTTTAAATTTGTAAAAGCTTAGTGCCTTAGTGATGGTTATTACTTAGTACTTAATAGACTAATAGTATTAGTTGGAACTAGGAACTTAGTAATTAGTATATAGTTAATAGTTTCTATTCATAATTTTTTTTCCAATTTTTTTAATATCTAAATATAGTTGTACTTAAATTTTAAACCCAAAAAAAGGTTTAAATGTGTTTCTAGGCCATTTTGGGTCCAAAAAATTGATATGGGCCCAGAATGGCCCCAAAAATCAAAATGGGCCAAAGGCCCAAATGGGTGAATGCGGGGGAGTGGATGTGGGGGCTGGGTAGGGGTGGCCCTACCCCGGGGGTAGCACCCCTAGCTTGCCATGGTAGGGGAATAGATTTGGTTTTGCAACAATAGGATCCTATTTTTACTTCTCCACTGTACGTAGCTCCCCGTATGATTTCTTCCATTTGTTTGTTCAACAATTCATCATAGCCACTTCTCCTAGCGTTGAAATTTTTTACTTACATATTCTGATTGCTTGAAACATAATAACATTATTTGTTTACTATTTTTCTAGACAACAAAAGTGCATCCCAAGAAATGGTTGGGTTTCTAGTCAACTGGCTGTTGAACAATGGTGAGTGTGTGTTTTTTTTTTTAATCATAGTTCAAAATAATAAAAAATAAAGAGAGAAAAAAAATATTATTTTAATAGAATAAAAAAAGAATAGATATTAAAGATTTAGATGGTCTTGGGTGAGCAGTTAAGATAGATAAATGGTATTTTTTGCTAAATTTTAGCAAAATCATGTAATCTTGTTCTATTCATTTTATTTTTTTCTTTACATTCCTTCTAACGTTCTTCTATCTAGTTAGAACATCCACATTGATTTCATTAAATTTTATTCATTAAAGTCATCTTTAAAATTTAATGAAATGTACATATTTTTTATAAATCCAAAACTTTCCTATCCATAACCCCACATTAGATTAGCCATTAGATTCATCAAAATAATAATATAATATTATTTTTTTAATAATAATATTTTTAATTTTTTTGTCATATTTTGCAATTATACTAATCATATGTACATTAATAATTTAATTTGATACTTAAATTATTGATTCCCAAATTGAAGCATTTATTTCAATTTAATTTTATTAATCCTCTAGTATTATTTGCACGTCTAAGGCATTATTATATGTGCACTAACATGATAATTGTAATCCCTATTATGATCATTAAACACTGGCAAGAAAGCACATTCACAAAAACTAGTTAAAAAAAACATTAATCTCCCACAGTGTACCTCGAACGTGACCGGTGCCCTCAACAAAGTATCAACCTTCAATTAAATGTAACTTTTTTTTTTTTTTTAGTTCTGTAACATTTAAACTAAGGTAAAAGAAGAAAATTTAAAATTGAATAAAAAATACATTTGCTTGATGAGCAGTAACTCCTTATATTTAAAGAAACCATAAGATTTAATGTAGCTCAAAACTTCTCATATATTCCTTTAACTAATCCAATTCAACTCTATTTTGATCAAATTTATCATATTTTGTATTTGCTTAAGCTTTTGATGAATCCAAGAATTCTGGAAGGGAAGGCTTTTTGTTTCCATGCGTTATCATCTGTTGTGCGGTCACATAGGAGCTGAAATGGGAGGTCTATTTGGTCCTCATCTGTTAGTTGGCAGATAACAGACAGACCGGCCATAAATTATTCTCTTACTAGAAAAAAACATTAGGTAAAAATCGCAAAAATTATATTTCAAACAAAAAAAGAAAAAATCAACAGAGGGAATTAATCACAACGCCTGTGAATTGTTGCTCGTTCATCCTGTGAATGAATTTCTAAAAGGAACTAATTACTTCTCCCCCACAACATTTACTGCAGGGAAACGTAATTATTTAAAGTTCAATCACGTCTAAACATTTGGGATGGAGAAAATGACTCCATATATATTTTTACTGCCTAAGTACACACCAATGCACCATCTTCATTTAAGAAAAAAAAAAGGGGGTGGGGGATGGGAATCTTGAACCTGTAGAATTGCATTCGCACTAGCTTCCATTAAAAGTTAGCGACCATCTAGCTCAGATATTGAAGCTTCATTTATTGAGGCTTGGACAGCGCTACTTCCACGCCTATTTGGTGTTGTTACCCCAACACCGTTCTCCGATTGGGACGACACATTTGATCTGGTGCTGTGCATAAGAAATGCAGGTCTCGAGGGTACTGGTAGAGTAACAGAGTGGCTATTAAACATGAGGACGACTGTAGCCATGGTTGGTCTGACAGCCACATTTTCTTGAACTCATAATAATCCAATGTGGATGCATCTCATTATTTGAGTTTTTGACCTGGCCTTTAATGTGGCATCTACAAGATTTGAGGTTGTCCCCTCCCTCCAATTTTTCCATGCCTGCAGGATGGTTACATTGGGAGACACCACAATAAGCAGAACATTCATTTATTTTTTCAACGTCATATGACTTCTATATTGTCGGACTTTGAGATAAAAAGGAAATGCATATAAAAAAGAAAATATTTGCACTTACATAACTTAGAAGGCCGCCAGCTTCATTCTCTCCCTCAAAACTAGAGTTAATTTTTTTACCACTCACTATCTCCAAAACTAACACGCCAAAACTAAACACATCAGATTTTATTGAAAATTGACCGTGCATTACATATTCTGGAGGCATGTATCCACTGCAGGTGAAAATTATCAAAAATATTAGTTTGATTTGACTGACATCATAGCTTTTGGTACTTGTACTTTTTTATGAACTTAACTCCATCTTAGTTATTTGAGATGGTTTTAAGGACCTCCTTGTTGTTTGTTTCTATGGCACAAACTGTAAGTGTTAATTGTATTTAGCATGCATGCTATATCCTTATTTGCTATAGATTATGTGGATATATTTACAAGGTCCCCACAATTTTGCTCGTATTGCCTTGAGTTTGATCTAGTACAAATAATCTTGCTGTCCCGAAATCTGAAATCTTTGGATTCATATTTGCATCTAACAAAATGTTGCTAGCCTTGAGATCACGATGAATAATACGAAGTCGCGAATCTTCGTGAAGGTAAAGAAGTCCTCGAGCGATGCCTTCTATAATTTTGTGACGCATTTCCCAATTCATTAGTGCACTCTTGTTTGGATCTACATATTCATGCAAATCATGTACTGTGAACATGCTGAAGCAACATACATGGAAGACAGGACAATTCCATTAAGATGTAATTACTATAAATAGAATTTGGGATTTGAGAGGAATGGCAAACATACCAAATATGAACTTTTCAAGGCTTGCATTAGGTACAAACTCATAGACTAGAAGTCTTTCCTTTCCTTCCAAACAGAATCCTAGGATCCTTACCAAATTCCTGTGTTGAAGCGTAGCCACTAACTCGACCTCATTCTTAAATTCTACATCTCCTTGTTGAGAAGCCTTGGACAACCTCTTCACAGCTATTTCTTGTCCATTTGGAAGCTCGCCCTGAAAGATATGAATATACCAAAATCTAGCATATATAATCTCAACGTTCATGATATTAGATTTAACTAATTAGAATGAGTAAAATGACATAAATTACGACTCAATTGGGTCTCATTACCTTGTAAACAATACCAAATCCACCTTTTCCAAGCTCGTTTGCAGTAGAAAAGTTGTCCGTAGCAACTTTAATTGTCCCGATGTCAAATTGCAAGGAATCGGCACTACTAATTTCATCCACGCCTTCTCGTAAGAACAGGTTATACATATGAATTAGACTAATGCATCGCGAGAATAAAGGGAATGCAACTTGCTAATTTAATGTGATGCATCTGATCATTATTTGAGTTGCTGAAGTACTGGTCTTGATTTCTAGAACGGATTGAATGTCTGACTGATGGTAGAAGATTTTGTTTTATATAATACGGTCCCCAAAGTAAAGCCAATGTTTTATATAGAAAGATGCAAGCAAAGATAAATCCTTAAAAGCAGTAACCGAAATTAGTTTAACCAATATTGCTTAGTACTTAGAGAAGAGATGCATCACGTCGAAGACATACAACAAGGTGTCTAGATATCTATATTTTCCCGGCTACTTAAAAGTAATGATACCAACAATGTAAAATAAACAAACACTAAACTTACTTTCAAGTTTCTCCCTTGGCTTCTTCACTCTTAAATAATAGAGGTAGAAACGTGACATGCAGAAGATTAGTACAGCAGAAACAACAACCGACACCACTATAGCAATTGTAGTTCTTGATAAATTACTTTCCTTCCCTGCAGACACCAGAGTTCTGCTTTTATCAAAACGAAACTAAAAGTTTAAAAGAGACTGATTTTGAATTAGATATCTGATGTTAGGTGTAAAAAAAATTGTATGATCGATCCAGCTTTTTCTTTTTCCAAATTCGACTGAAAGATATTAGCGATTTGCACGTACGATCCGACTATAGACGAGATCAAGGTATTCACCCTGCATAGTTTCGACACCACCCTAGCTAATTTTTAAACTACCAAGGCAAGTAGTTGAGGACCAAAAACAACTATGGATTCTTGCATTTTATTTCTTTTAAGTACTTTGTATAATGAAAAATCTGCAGTCACCAAGAGTTGGGTGCCGATGATGGGTCCCAACAATTTTTTTTTTCTTTGAATAAAATTACTTTGCCCCACTAAATGCACCGCTCCTATTGACCTCTCACCAAATTTTATATTTTTTTATTTAATAATTAAAGAAGGTTTTTTAATATATTGGTCTATTTTTTTTAAATATTTAAATATATTAAAAAAATATAAAATTAAACTAAAAAATATAAAATTCAAAATGAGCTAGCAGGCAGATCGAGGGGTCAAAGTTGGGAGGCACGCTAGCTTTACTCTTTTTTTTTTTTTACTTAGTAATTAAAAAAATTGTTTTCTTAATAACTTTATGATTTTTAAAAAAAAAATATTTAAGATTATAAAAAAGGAATGAAAACAAAAAAAATCATTTTGCACCCATCTTCGGACTACACCCTCGGTGGGACGCCTGTGACTCTTGTAGTGTTATTATTGTTGGTTTTCACTGAAAATAAATAAATGCCACTTATAATAGTATAATACAGGGGAGAAAGATAAGGAAAGATATATAATATCAAAGTCCCATATATGGGACAACTCATCTCATAAATAATCATATATGATAAATGTCCAAAGAGCTTGAGTTGGTGGAAAAAGAAGCTTAATTATTTAATTAATATTTTAACACTTTTCTCACTTTTTGATCAAACTCTTATTTAATTTATTAACTCAATGGGTTGAATACTTACTTTAAATAATAATGTTAAATATAGTTTTAAAATGTATAAATTTTATGTAAATTCTATATATATAAAAAAAGACTTACCATAAAAAGCAATGAACTGAACTATATAATTTTATATTCTAAAAATATAGATATGGAAATCAACCGGGCCAAACATGGACCAGATGGCATGCATGCCAGAGGCAATTTAGGGATTTAAGTTTTGAATAATAATAGGTTTATTACCCTCTTATCACTTTTTTACTATTCTTTTTATTTTTTTAATTTAATTTAATTTTTTAGGGAAATGAATATTAGTAAAGTTGTATCTTTTTTTTTTTTTCTTAATAATTAAGAATGTNTGGTGCTTTTATTCCTACAACGGCTGCCAAAGCATGTGATTTATTGATAGACATTGACTGCAAATGAATTGGATAGAGACCCCCTTCACTCTTGCCTTCCAGTAGTGTCATCCTCGTTTGCAAATGAATTATTACCAACAGCTACATTTTCTTGTCCTGTGTATGGTTGTTGCAAAGTGAGATGCTCTAGATTGGCAGTAATGTGCTGATTGGCTCCACTGTCAGCAAACCATGTCTCTTCCTCTTGCTCAGCATTGCTATGTGCCACCATAGCAGCTAACTGGGTTGGTGGATGACGACCCTGATATGCATAATCCATTCTGTGAACGCAATCTAATGCCTTATGACTTAACTTTCCACAGATTTGACAAGGTGACTTGGGAGTGGAAAATGAGTGCTGCTTCTGATTTGGCTGAGGCGAGGAAGGTAAACCAGAGGGTTGTGGTGAATATTGAGGACGAGGATGTGGTAGATAATGAGGACGAGAATTTTGTAAATATGAAGGCCGTGAATATGGTTTACTTGGGTTTTTGGGTTTGCGATTGTACTGCTGTTGATTGGATTTGGGAGTGAAGAATGCAAAATTATTGGTCTCAGGTGATACAGCAGTATTCTGATTTTCCAATAACAATTCATATGACAAGAGCTCAGCTTGAAAATCTTCAAAAGAAACATTCTTGTCTCTAGTAGCAAAGGATAGAGAGGTTATAAAAGGATTGAAGGAGGGGTTGAGACCACTCACGATATAAGACATTAAGTCATCATCCTCAAGTGGCTTACCAACTGCAGCTAATTCATCTGACACCAACTTCGCTTTTTCAAGAAAATCAGTGCACTTCATTGACCCTTGATGAAGAGTCTGCAGCTTTCGCTTTAGGTGGTGTACACGGGTTCTGGATTGAGAGACAAATTTGTTTGCTAGTGAACTCCACACCTCTCTAGCAGATGTGATGCCATAGACAGAAGCTAGCACCTTGTCAGACAAAGTGGCATTAATCCAACTTAACACACACTGATCTTTCTTATTCCAGAGAATATATTCTGGATTAAGAGAACCATCAAGAGACTTTGATGGACACGGCTCAGAACCATCCACGAAGCCCATCAAGTCATGACTTTTCAGCACTGGCACAATCTGAGATGACCATATAAGATAGTTTGAGTCACTCAGCTTGATCGACACCAGATGACCAATGTTTGGAGGAGCAAAGGTAACATTGGAGGAAGCGGAAGAAGAGGAGGCCATAGGTGAGAAGGAAAGGATCGATTGAAATTAGGCGTATGCCAATGTCTCTGATACCATGTAAAACTCTGTAAAATGGTATTGGCCTCAATGCCAAAAACCGTGTGACAATTCTCATTTATATACAATTACAGAAGAAGTTTTTAAATACAAAGATATATAATAACAGAAATTTAAATACAGTCAAGGGTTATCTCTTAAAGTAGATAAGTGTTTATTACTGGATGGTATCGTAACTGATCTGGTAGATAAAGATAAGGGAGAAGTCAAGGAAATCTCGGAGGTTTGAATTCTATGGTTATCATCCCCCCGCAAGCTAATGGGGAGAGAAACCACCATTAGCTTGTCACGAAGCAGACAAAACCGAGCTGAACTTAGTCCCTTTGTAAAGATATCAGCAGTCTGATCATAAGAACCAATAAATTGAAGGGAGATATCTCGATTAGCAACTTTCTTGCGGATGAAATGAAAATCAACTTCAATATGTTTAGTGCGAGCATGAAACACAGGATTAGAAGCAAGAGCAAGAGCACCACTGTTATCACACCAAATAGTAGGAGCTGTAGGCAAAGAAATATGAAGTTCTTTGAGAAGCATACGAATCCAATACAGCTCAGCAGTAGTAATAGCTAATGCCCTATACTCCGCTTCAGTGCTAGAACGAGCTACCACGGATTGTTTCTTGGCAGTCCACGAGATTAAGCAAGAGCCAAAGAAAACACCATACCCGGTAGTTGATCTTCGATCATCGGGATTACCAGCCCAATCCGAATCACAAAAGGCCTCAAGAGTTTGCTCACCCTTAGTGTACCACAATCCCAGATCAATGGTGCCTTTTAAGTAACGTAATACACGTTTTGCTGCTGTCCAATGAACAGAATTAGGACAATGCATATGTTGACATAATTGGTTGACAGAAAATGCTATATCAGGTCTAGTCAAGGTGCAATATTGGAGAGCTCCCACAGTTTGTCGATATTCTGTAATTTGAGAAGCTGTAAGTGGCTCACCAACATGAGTGGATAATTTAAGGCCTGTGGTACAAGGAGAGGCAGTAGATTTGGCCCCAGCCATCTTGGTACGATGAAGAAGATCCCCAATATACTTGGACTGTCGAAGATGTAGTCCAGAAGAGTCACGACTTGCTTGGATGCCGAGAAAATAGCCTAAAGGACCAAGGTCTTTCATCTTGAACTCGGTTTGCAGCTTCTTGATTAGAGACTGAATGAGAGAAGGATCTGTACCTGTAACAAGGATATCATCTACATAGATGAGGATAAACAGATGAATATTGTCCATATGATAGACAAATAAGGAGGCATCTACTGGTGAGGATNACACATCCGGCGTAACGTCTCCTCTACAAAATGCAATCGCGTTCACTTTGTCGGCATTTTCTCCGGCGGTGAAATTATAAAATCCGTAATCGATCTTCGTGTTGGAAGACATGGAGGCCAGGAGGCCAACGAGGTTTTCCCTGTAGGTACTGTTGCTGGTGTAGTTACCAGTTTCATAACAGTACCACTGAGCCGTGGGAGTAACAAAATGGAAGAGAACGATGCCGAGCAATAAAAATCGATTTGAATAACACATGATCTTCGTTGTTCCTCTCTCTTTGGCCTGCAAATCAAGGAACCAATATGATTAAGTTTTATGGAGAATAGGAAGGATGGACTTGCGCTGTACGTTAAAGATACCACCAATCTGGAAATTTGTGTTGCTTCTCTATTTGTAACATAAAGCACTTTGGAGTGCGGGCAATTAGATGTTGAAAATTCCAAGTCTCTGGTAATATACGCGTTCATTTGTCATTAACCTTCCAACTTTTAATGATATATTAATGGTATTAGCCATCAACTTTTAATCTTAAGTTTTTTTAAATAAAAATAATTTAAAGATGCTAAAAATATAATATTTTATATAATGAGACGAATATAAGACAATAAAGTATTACTCTACTGAGGGTAATGATATTTTTTTCTTTTAGCTATTTAAATCTACATTAAAAATTTTAGAACATGACATTCTTGCATAATCTAAAAATAAATAAATTCAATCAATCAACATAATCATGTAATTTTATTCAAAATAAATTTAATTTTATAAAAATATCTTCTATCAAACTTATATAATATTTTTATAATTTTATATTTAACTTTCATATCATTTTATCTGTTTAACAAAATGAAGCCTTGACTAATATGTTTAGAGTAATGGTAGATACAAGCTGCAAATCGACAAGTCTCTTATAATTTATTTGTAAAAAAGTAGGTCTCATTAATAAAAAAATATTTTTTAATACTTTTTTAAGATAGAGTTTTTTTTTTTCTTATAAAAATTTACATAAAATTTATCTATTTAAAACTTTACTCTCGTAACCCGTATGAGCGTGATTGAGCAATAACGTCTTAAACGATATTGCACTTGTACGGTTACGTTTCTTTTTTCTTTTTTCTGTATCGGTAAGGTTAGGTTTGGTATCGCGTGATGGGAGAGCATTTCATTTGTTTCCAAGCCGAGGTTATATGCGGAAAATCTGTACGCCTTTGCTGAAATTATGAAACAAAAGAATTAGGGATAAAGAAATGCTTACATTTATTTCATTTCATCTCAATATTTAAATATCATATACACAATTAATATTAATTCATCTTTTTCAAATCACAAAATAAAAATTATAGTCAAAATTAAATTTATATCATATTATTTTATTATTATATAATAAAAAAATAGTTAATCCAATATTGAAATTTATGTGAATGGAATTGTCAATATTTAAATGCATCTTATAGTTATTAATTAAAAGTGTTTTTATATATANTGTTGACATAATTGGTTGACAGAAAATGCTATATCGGGTCTAGTCAAGGTGCAATATTGGAGAGTTCCCACAGTTTGTCGATATTCTGTAATTTGAGAAGCTGTGAGCGGCTCAACAACATGAGTGGATAATTTAAGGCCTATGGTACAAGGAGAGGAAGCAGGTTTGGCCCCAGCCATCTTGGTACGATGAAGAAGATCCCCAATATACTTGGACTGTCGAAGATGTAGTCCAGAAGAGTCACGACTTGCTTGGATGCCGAGAAAATAGCCTAAAGGACCAAGGTCTTTCATCTTGAACTCGGTTTGCAGCTTCTTGATTAGAGACTGAATGAGAGAAGGATCTGTACCTGTAACAAGGATATCATCTACATAGATGAGGATAAACAGATGAATATTGTCCATATGATAGACAAATAAGGAGGCATCTACTGGTGAGGATAGGAAACCGAATTCAAGAAGAGTTTGAGATAGACGCATAAACCAAGCACGAGGTGCTTGTTTGAGGCCATAAAGTGACTTGGTCAGTTTGCAAACATAATCTGGAAAATCTGAATTAACAAACCCCTTAGGTTGCTCCATATATACATCCTCTAGCAAGATCCCATGAAGAAAAGCGTTAGATACATCAAGTTGTCTGATTTCCCAATCAAATTGAACAGAAAGTGTAAGAAGCACCCGTACAGTAGAAGACTTGATTACTGGACTAAATGTCTCAGTAAAGTCAATACCTTCTTCTTGAGCAAATCCCAAAGCCACTAATCTTGCTTTGAATCTGTCAACCTCACCTGTGGGTGTTTGTTTGACTTTATACACCCACTTATTTCCCACCACATTATGATCAACAGGTCTAGGACATAGCTTCCATGTCTCATTAGCCAATAAAGCATCATATTCCTCTCTCATAGCAGCACACCATTCAGGTAATAAAGCAGCTTGTCGGTAAGAGTTTGGTTCAAGTGGAGTCACATTACTAGATAATGCTTGGAGAGGATATTGGTGGAATAGAGTTTGAAATCTGAAAATGTGCGAGGTTTGAGGTTGCCTGTTTGGGAGCGAGTTGTCATGGGGTGATGAGATTGATTGGAAGAGGAGGAAACTTCGGGTATAGAGAGGATAGGAGTTGGACCAGGTATGGGAGAGGGTAGAGTGGAAATATTAGGAGAAGTGGGGGCAGGTAAGGATTCTAGAGGAGAATCAAGTGAATCTGAAATAATTGGAGATGTATGTGGTAAATTAGAAGGAGATAAAGAAAAAGAAGGAGAAGGTAAAGACGTACCTTGAGAGGAGACCACTGGAAGAGGTTCAGAGGACTGCAATCCATCCTTAGCAGGAAATGTATTCTCATTAAACACAACATGCCGTGAGATTAGCACTTTTTGAGTGATAGGATCCAAGCATCTATATCCATTTTGATGGGAACTATAACCTAGAAATATGCAACGTTTGGATCTGAACATTAGTTTGTGAGTTGCATATGGTCTCAATAATGGAAAACAAGCACAACCAAAGGTGCGCAGGGAGGTATAATCAGGATGCTTGCCAAATAATTTAAGATATGGTGTTTGGTTATCAAGAGTAGGTGTTGGCAGTCTATTAATGAGAAAAATAGATGTTAAAAAGGCATCAACCCAGAATTTAGTGGGCAAAAGCGACTGAGCTAATAGAGATAGTCCCATTTCCACCACATGACGGTGTTTGCGCTCAGCAACCCCATTTTGTTGGGGTGTATGAGGACAAGTGAGGCGATGTTGGATTCCATGAGAGGAAAGAAACGATTGAAATTGGTTGGACATGTATTCTCCACCTCCATCCGATTGTAATTGCTTAATTTTGCAGGAAAATTGGTTTTCAACTAGTGTTTTGAATTTAACAAAACAAGCATATACATCAGATTTATTTTGGAGAGGATAAAGCCATGAGAATCGTGAAAAATCATCAATGAATATAACATAATACTTGCATCCACTGAGAGATTTGGTAGAACAAGACCATACATCGGTATGAATTAATTGCAAAGGAAAGGAAGAAACACGAGTAGAAGGTTTGAAAGGAAGTTGTTTACCTTTGCCAAGTTGACAAGGTTCACAAAATTGCATTTTATTCACTGATCCTTCAACAGGTAAGGAATGTTTATTTAATAACTGAGATACAATGGGAAGAGATGCATGTCCTAATCTAGAATGCCAAACTGAAACTGGTGCTTTTATTCCTACAACGGCTGCCAAAGCATGTGATTTATTGATAGACATTGACTGCAAATGAATTGGATAGAGACCCCCTTCACTCTTGCCTTCCAGTAGTGTCATCCTCGTTTGCAAATGAATTATTACCAACAGCTACATTTTCTTGTCCTGTGTATGGTTGTTGCAAAGTGAGATGCTCTAGATTGGCAGTAATGTGCTGATTGGCTCCACTGTCAGCAAACCATGTCTCTTCCTCT
>QGSO01000795.1:156333-382011 GCA_011037825.1 Carya cathayensis | reverse complement strand
ATAATATTTTAAACACATCAATAAGCTAAAATAAAATAAATAACTAGTAAAAACCAACTATTTAAATTTTTAAAACCAAAAACAAGCCAAAATAAATTAAATCACAATTTAAATTCAACAGCCAATAAAATCCATTTAAAACTCGATAATTTAAAATAAAAGCACTATAAAATATTTAATTAAATTAAAATATTCCTTCAGTGAAAATACACATAAAAGCGGGTCATCACAATCAGTGTAGAACACCCTCTACACTTGCAATCACCTTACACGTCGTGATTCAACTATTCCCTGTGTAGAACACTTTCTACACCCACAAGGGTTATACACACCCTTTTACTAATACAAGAGCTGATAGTGGGTAGGTTATCAGAAAACACTCCTCAATGAGTGAAATAAGAACAATACAAGCACAAACTATATCTCTCAAAATGAACAAGAATTAAGGCTCAATACTTAGAGAAGAGAGAATGAAAGCTTTGAATGAATGTTGTATGCTCTTGGTGTTGTGAATGTGAAGCTCTCAAATGATCTATTTATAGGCATATGAGACTTCATATTCAAATTTAAAAAGATTCACATGTCAAAGACATCATCATTCATTTTTCAAAAATTTCAAATCTAATCTTTTTACTTTTTGCATATGACAAAAGGAGCACACTTTACTTTTCAAAAATTTCAAACCTAATCTTTTACTTTTTGCATATGACAAAAGGAGCACACTTTACTTTTCAAAAAATTCAAACCTAATCTTTTACTTTTTGCATATGACAAAAGGAGCACACTTTACTTTTCAAATTTTTCAAACAAAGACATCTTCCTTTTGCATAAGTCAAGAAAAGCATCAATCACTTTTGAAAATATTCAAATAAAACATGCACATGTGAAAGATGACAATCAATCATCTTTAATATTTTCAAAGTTCAAACCTTTAATCATGGCATGCACATGTGAAAGATGACAATCAATTATCTTTCAAAATTTTCAAATTTAATTTTCAAAATATTCATGCACATGTGGAAAATGTATTTTAATGCTTTTATGATAAAATATTAATTTTTGAGCTTTAATCCTAATTTCGAATTTTAAGAGATTTACAACATTACTCTATGACTTTAATGTGAATTTGTTTCCTTATTGCTCATGCTTGGTTCTTTGATGTGCTTGACTCCATTGTGTGGACAACTTGAGCTTGGAACTCCTTTATTCTTTGAATTCATTTGTTATCATCAAAATCCATATGTAGATTTATAATCACATGAAACTTGAAACCTTGGGTTCAACAATGGGGAAAACTATGCTTATTGGAAAGCTCGTATGAGGGCTTTTCTCAAGTCTTTGGATGAACGTGTATGGCATTCGATTGAACGAGGATGGACTAAACCCGAGACATCTATAGATGCTTGGACAAAAGATGAAATCAGCAATTGCAATTTGAATAGCAAAGGACTTAAAGCTGTTTTCATGGTGGTATCCTCCGAAGAATTTAAAAGAATCTCCATGTGTGAGATTGCTAAAGAAGCTTGGGATATTTTGGAGGTTACACATGAAGGCACAAGAATAGTAAAAAATTTGAAATTACAAATGCTAACCTCAAAATTTGAAGAGATTAAAATGTTGGAAGATGAAAGTTTTAATGATTTTTATGCTAAACTGAATGATATTGTGAATTCCAGGTTTAATCTCGGTGAGAAGGTGGAGGATTCAAGGATCGTGAGAAAGATTTTGAGATCTCTACCGGAAAGATTTCAGCCTAAGGTTACTGCCATTGAAGAAAGTAAGGATTTGGATACAATAAAAGTTGAAAAGTTGGTCGGTTCCTTACAAACGTATGAATCCTCACTTCCTCAAATAAGAAAAGGTATGTCTATTGCTCTCAAAACAGTAAAAGAGGATCAATATGATTTTTCTGATAAAGAAAATTCTAACAATGAGGATATAGATCTCATAGTAAGAAAGTTTAGAAAATTAATGTTTAATAAAAAGTCTAGTGAAAAGAAAAAAAGGGGTAAAGAATTTTCTGCAAAGAAAAATTATTTTGAAAAATGGAAAAAAGAAAAATTCGATAATAATGATAAAGTAAAGTGCTGTGAATGCTGTGGTTATGGTCACATAAGAATTGAATGTCCAAATTTCAAGAAAAATAAAGGAAAAGCATTGAATGTCACACTTAGTGACAGTTCAGAATCTGAAATTTCAAGTATACCATCTGATAATGACAATTTTTTTGTGGCTTTTCCTACTATTGTTAATGATTTTTCTGATATTGAACTAACAAAAGCTGAAAGTGAATGTGCCTTTAGTGATTCGGATGTAGCACTTGTTGAAGCTGATAAGGATTTTAGCATACAAGAAGCATATAATGACGTGTGTGAAGAAGTAGCCAAATTAAAGAAACTCAACAAAAAGTTGTACAATAGACTCACTACTATGGAAGGTGAGAAAAATAATATCTCAGAAGCACTAAAAAATTCTGGTGTTGAAGTATTAATATTAAAAGATCAAAAGGCTGCACTAGAAAAAGAGTTGGAAAAGTTTAAGGAGTGCCAAGAAAAAATAGCAACACAGAAGTTAGAAGAGATGTTGAGTGTTCAAAAATCTAGTTGTGATCGCACGGGTTTGGGGTATATGACTTCCAAAGTATGAAATTTAAAGGCTCATCATCTGCTGCCACTTCATCAAAAGATATCATTTTTGTTAAAGGAAGTCAAGATGAGGAAGCTCCAAAGAAAACCGAATCTGAAACTCATATTCAAGAGCCTCACATGATATATCAATGACAAAAAGCTCAACCAAGGTAAGTCCAAAGGTAAGTATATTCCTACTTGTCATTATTGTGGTGTTATTGGTCATATAAGACCAAATTGCTTTAAATTGAATAAAGTGCAGAAAATTAATGGTGAAAGAAATACACAAAGTAGAGAAAAGAACTTGGTGAACTAGTAGATTTTTGCTTCCAAAATAAAGAAAAAAACATACAAAGTGATGTTGATAAAAAGAATAGGCCAACATTTAAAGCAAAGTGGGTGGTCAAAGAAGATGCCATATCACATTAATTGATAGGACTACTTGCATGTTCTTGCATTCTTTATATTATTGCATTAGTCTAGGACATGTATTTTTTTTTCTATTTTGCTTTTATGGTTATGTTTTTCAGCTTTAAATAAGAAAAATATAATATAAATTTTTTTTCTAGTTTGGCTTAAAGCTTTTCTTTAAGAAAAGTGCATGCTTGATATGTCAAAGTTTGAACATTTATGTTCTCACTTAAATTTTTGAATCTATGCATCTCTTTATTTTGTGCGATTCACTTTGTGCATACTAATCCTATGGATTATCTTGGCAAAGTTCATTTTCAATGCACAGTAAGGAACCTATATGTATGCATTTTATAATTAAAGTTTTTTTTTTTTAAATGAGATGCTCATAAAAGAGGGAGTTCATGCCTTAAATTGACTAATACTAGTTGAACCTAGTACATCAATAAAGAGCTCTCCTCTTGCCAAATACAAAGAGTTGATCCATATAGAAAAAGTCGGTATTAATTCACTGCGAAAAAAGACAAACACTCTACACGGATCTACCACCTTAAGTTCTTACAAAAAAAATCGTTGCTCTAATTATTATGGAAAAAGATGAGTAACAAACATGAACACAAAAAGGAGGTGTACAAACTAGTGTTTGGAGGAGATGCTCATGTATCTAGGCTCTAGCATAAAGTTTGACTTTTAAGGTGAAGCAACAAACTCTTGTGAGCATCTATGAAAAGCAATCATTTATGAATAAAGGTATAATATATATATATATATATATATATTGAAGAAATTAGTTCATAAATATGCTATGGTATAAGTAAACTCATTCACACACTCACATGAACTTTGACATTGATGATCTTATGAGGAGTGAAAATCCATAGTGATTGTTGCAAATAAGAGGGTGTATTCTATTGAATTTGTTTTGTGAGTTACACTATGTTTGAACTAAAATACATCTAGGCATGTTACTTGCCCTATTGTCTATTTTTTTATATATAAAAAGAAAAAAAAAGTTCAAATTTTTTGTTTTTTTTTGTTTTTCTAATCTCTAGTTATTTTGTTTTATATAAAATAAATACATGGGAGTTGTTCATCATGCCTTTCTTAGTGTCTTCATCTTGGTACACATAAGTGATATTTATTCTATTTTGTGTCTTGTCAGATTAGTGACAAAAAGGGGGAGTATTGGAAGAGTAAATTGGAATATTTCGATATTGTGAAATTGAGGGGGAGTTTGAGTAAGTAGGAGTTTAATGAATTTGCTGAAAATAAAAATGTGGAGCAACAGAATATTGAGGAGGAGAACTATATACTTTAGGGGGAGTTGCAGAATATAGAAAGGGAGAACTAAGTACAAAACATGGTTATTGATGATGACTAGAACAATTTTTTTATAGATTTACATTATGTCTAACCTTTGATTATTATTGAGACTAATTTCAAAGAATGTTCTATGTCATTTCTTCTCATTATTGTATTAAGATTATCTTCACGAGATCTTGGTCTACTGGTTGTTTTTGTCTTAGGTACACACTATATTCATCAAGTTGGTTTTGTGACCAATCTGCCAAAGGGGAAGATTGTATATGCAAGACATTCATCAAGTTGGTTTTGTCACTAATCCGCCAAAAGGAAAGATTGTTAAGGCGAAAATTGGTTAGGATTAGATGACTAAATGATAAGGTTTATCTTATCATTATTTGACTAAATGATAAGTCTTATTTTATCATTATATTTGAATTTCTTGGATGAATGTAAAATAATTATTTATTTATCTCTAAACAATGTTAAGCTTATCTAGAAGTCTTAAGTGATGTTTAGATAAGTCTTTGAAGTTAAAATCGAGTCTTGGTATATTCAGAAGAAAGCTGAACAGATTAAGTCAATCCAGAAGATTGTTATTCGCGATATGTTAGCAGTCCGTCGGAACACGTCTTCGTGACTGTTGCTAACCGTCAGCAGAGTCCTACTGTGCCTGGAACTCTTTTCAGACTTTCTATTTAAAGGGATTCGGTTTTGTATCTTATTATGGACTTTGAGCCACGAATTTCAGAGAGGATATTCTGAGTATATGTGTGAGAAAATTCACTTGAGAATTTTCATGGGGTTTTTCATCTCTCTTTAAGTGTGATCGTGCTCCGGTGTTGGAGGATTGTGTGATTGGAATTCAGCCCCTAGAGTTCTAGGAGGAAAGACAACATTTGAAGATCGCCAGAGATTCTGGCTGCTACTGCGATAGAAGACAAACGGATCGTTTGTCTTGGCAAGTAAGATAGTCGAATTGCAAAGGTTTTGTAATTGATGATTGCTTATAATTGTCCTTCAAATAATAAGATTGACTTTCCTGGGTTTGGCTGCCCCGTAGGGTTTTACGTTTAAAGAGTTCTTTAAAGGATTTCACTTCGTAACCAATCATTGTGTCTTACAAATTTGTTTATTCTTTTTGAGTATTTTGATTCATTTATTAATTTTAGATATTGAGATATAATCAATTTGTTTAAGGAAATTAGTAGACAATTTCGTAATTTTACAGGGATACATTAGACTTTTCAGGACCAAATTAATGGCTGCTAGTGGCCTTATTCACGTGGTTAACAAGGATTACATCACCTCTGAGTACGACCCACAATCTTACAAATACCCAATTTATAATCAATAAACGTCACTGCCAATAACTACCAAGGATTTAGGAGAAGACATTTACTTTTTGGAACAAAAGGGTAGGATATTTACTTTTTGGAATCAGTCTAGCTAGTGAACTGCCAGATGAATATGTCCCAATTACGGACCTCATCATTGACCATGAGAGTGCTGTGCACTCGAGAATTTCACTGTGAATTTGCAATTAAATCTGGACATCTATCCCTAGAGTTTCTTTGGCTAATTAATCACGGGTTTCTGAGGTTACAACTGCAACGTGCAGCCTCCTTTTGAACCAACTTTTGTTCTTACAGTAATACGATTACAACTCATGTCCCAGCAATAAAGCTTGTTGGTTCCCTTTTTCTCTCATGTCAACTCACGTTTCTGCATCATGCACATCCTCAAATTATTTTAACCAAAAAGTCTGGAAAAGAATCACGATCATTGTAATGTACAAAGAAAAGGCACCACACCAATATATTATATCTCCCCGTTTTATTGTACTTGAAAAAGTATATGTACTGGCGGATATCGAATTTGCATGTTACACATTTTCTTTCTAAAAAAAATAGATAAATTTAAAAGTGACATAATAAAATTATTTTTTTAATCATAAATTTTCTTTATTTTTCAAAATAAATATGTAGGATTTACATGTGCCACCACAGAAAATAATGTTATTTTTTCAGTGTATTGACGTGTCTTCCGATTATTACCACAGAAAATAACTTACAGCACACACCGTCTCATTGCGACTTTTAGTTACAATTTAATAGTTTATTTATCAGACTTTTCAAAATTTGTTTCAAGTAGCTTTTTCTTAGTGGAAAACGAGTGTAAGCTAATTTTTTGCTACAAAATCCTCTTTTTATTTTTACTAGTATTACATTTTATTTATTTTAAAACGTCGGGGACTCCATCCTATTAAAATTTATATTATGGAACATTTAATTTTATCCATGAAACTACTCTATTTACTCTTTAGTTAGAGGGAAGACATAATAATAATAATAATAATAAATTAATTAATTAAAAAAAAAAATCAACCTGCAGGCTGCAAAAGGATATACGGACAATTAAAATATGGGTGGTTAAATTACGGGGCTGCAGTACCATTACAGCCTGACGTTACCTGACGGGCTTCTTTCTCTTTTGGCGGGGGGCATTATTCAGTAAAAAGTTATATTTGAAAAAAAAAAAAAAAATAGAAGAAGATAAAAGGGTTAATAATTAAGATTGTAAATAAAAATGAGAGAATAAATAAATAAATAAAAATGAAAATGAGGAATGAGATGTACGAGGGCTTTGAAACATAAATAAAATTTAATGATTAATTTAAAAGGATGTGATTTTGAATTAAATTATAAAATATTTTATGGAAAGCATCCTCTTACACAATGTTGAAACAAAGGAAAGCCATCCACCAATTGATTTTCCATTTTTAGGATATTTGACTTTCATATAATTTGTGTTAACTTTATAATTTATCATCATCTTTGATAATTGCGTTAAACTTAAGAGAATAATGAATGTCATTTTTCTTTATAAAAGTGTAGCAAACAATATTATAGATCGACCATCTAAATTTAAGATTGTCCCTTCCCTTAAGCTTCCTAGACCGTTGGGATCTTTTACAACTTTCATCCAACTACAAGTGACAAGCTGGTTACTCTACAGCTATATAAGGGAAAGTGTACGAGTTGCATATAACTAGGAACACCGAAAACCAGCAGTCGAGAAAGAAAGATATTAATGGAGAGTAACAGCAAACATAGCTCGGTCTCTTTTGTCAAAATCCCAACGATTAAGTTCACCAAGCTGTTCATCAATGGGGAATTTGTGGTTTTTAACTTCTCTCTCTGTACACGGTTTACTACTTCATATTTTTACTTCTTCTAGATCATATTTTTCACCGGGTACACCATTTTTAGTCTCGTCTGAGTTGTATTTCATGACTGAAGAGATTTGACTCTAGGACAAGCAATTTCTGTTACTTTGTGCCTAAGAGAAGATACGAAATTTTCTGATTAGTCTTGTCTGTGTTGTACTTCAATTGTTCTTTCACTCCCAAGTGGCTATAGAATCACGACAAAATATGAGAAGAAGAAGAAGAAGAAGAAGAAGAAGAGGGAAACGAAAACGACGATCTCTTTTACATGAATAGGATAATGACTTCCTATATTGAAACATCTTTTAGATAGTGCAAGGCATGTGTTGGAAGTAGAACAGAAAAATACAGGGGAGGACACAGTTCAGCCAATTCCTAATTGGCTGTTAAGATTTTTCGGCTTATTGAGAGATGTTCATATACATCTATCTAGCAAACTCTTCATACAGTACCGATGCTCTAGTGGACAAACTTCCACAGATATTCTATTGAAAGAAAAAGAAAGAAGGGAACGTGCATCCCCTTCCACAGAAATCTATGATGATTTTGAATACATTCGAGTGACTATATCACATCAGCATCCCCTTCCTTCTCTTGGCAACCCTCATACTAAACTTATTTCTGAGAAGACTGAACTAAACTCTCTCTCTCTCTCTACCTGTATAGTGGAAATTAATAGGTAATCCCAGAAATAAGAATTTCTCGTACTTATGCTTGTTTCCGTGTGATTTTATTTCATTCTAGTAATGATTCAAAAGCCTTCCATTTTCTCGGCTGGTTGTGGTAATTGTGGTAATGGCTCATATGCAGAAGCATTTCTCCTTTGTTAATATATATTTTTTTTTTATCACAAAATCAAATCATAATAGGGAAAACATTCGAGACAATAGATCCGAGAACCGGAGAGATGATAGCAAGGGTTGCAGAAGGAGATAAGGAAGATGTTGATTTGGCTGTGAAGGCTGCGCGACAGGCTTTCGACCATGGCCCATGGCCTCGCTTGCCAGGCTCTGTATGCGTACATTATTTTTGAAAATTTTTTTAAAACAACATAGTACAATGTTTTTGCAAAAACTACATGAAAACTCGCACTTCTATAGGATTGTAGGTCAATGTATCAATAACCCCCACAGCTATTTTAAAGGAAATTATAAAATTTGTTTTGACAAGTTTTATGGTTGAGTTTTATCAATCTTAGAAACTTCTTATCAAAATTTAAAGCCACATATGATGGGATAATGGTATAGTTATTGAATTGATTTCCCCTTATTAGGGCTGTTCATCCGGGTTCCGACTCGGGAACTCGGGTATATCCAAACCGAAACCCGGATTTGAAATCCGGGCCGGAACCCGGGCCGGATTAGTCCAGGTCAGATCTGGGCCGGAACCCGGATTAACCTGGGTTTTACAAAACCCAGATTCCGGGTTCCGGATTGAACCTTTTTTTTTTCTGAGGCTTTGAAAGCATAATTTTTTTAAAAAAAATAAAAACGTATATTATATTAAAGATTTTTTAAGAAAAATCAATGTTGAAATGTATAATTCTCTTTAGGTAAAAGCTTATATTTATTATAGAAATTTTTAAAAAATTGTTGAAAATCATACTCTTTTTCTTTTTAAAGCCTATATTTTGTGAAAAATTTTCTAAGAGGTAACGTTAAAAAGCATAACATTGTCCATAATAATAAAATATATAAAAATGAAAAACTAAAATGCATGCAATCCACTACATATTACATTACATTACATTACAAAATATAAATTGCAAGATATGAGTTACATATCAATAACATGGTCTTCCATGTGATTTAATCATGCCAAATAAAACTTCAAGTATATTTGCTGTAACCACCCAAATGAAAGACAACCGCCACATTGAATTCCTAATATGTCAAAACCAGCAGCATAAATGTATCAAAATCAAAACCAGAAACACAAAACGCAGGTTATGAAAAAGGTGTACTTAAGTGCAGCTCCCCAATGTCCATTTCCTGATAAATTCCTTGGTAAAGCTCTAAATACATGCCTTCTAGTTTGAAAAAGGGCAAAAACCATTATACACAATCAGGAAATCAGTTTTCATCAGCAAATCAAACCAATCATACCATATAGATGCAAAAACAGAGAAGAAAGAGCTAGTGTTAAGAGTACTTACTGTATGATACATGGTGCATGGAAATAGAGGAACTTACTAGATAATTACATTTTTCTCCAATAATTTGGACGTGCTGAACTGCATCTTGTAGTTATGGTACTGATACTAGAAGTTATTCCACAAATCTGGTCACCCATCTATATGGTACTCCTATGAACATGCTCATGACATCTTTCATATGACTATTTTCGCTAAGGAATAGATCTAGATACTCATCCTTAAAACGCTAGCTGTCAACATGCAATAATTCTCCAAGGTAAACTAAACTGACTTATGGTACTATAATTTCGAGTTTAAACTTGTCAGCCCAAATAGGATCATAGAGAGACATTTCAAAGCATCACACATAATAAATAACTCTGAGCTGATCCCTTATAAAAAAGAAAATCTAAATTAGTGGAATTTCTCAGGATCCCTGACCTTACCACATAATGTCATTTATAGTGATTACTAGATTGAACTTTTCCCCATTCTAAATGAAGTATATGAACTTTGTACTCCACGAAATTTGGAATGGGCAATGAATGGCATGAACACCATCCAGCACTTCAAACATAAAAAGAGAACCAGTAATCTTATCATACCAAAAGGATCTATAACCCACAGGAATTAAAATCACACTACAGGAATTAAAATCTTCAAGCAGCTCAGGCAAGAACATGGAATAATAAGAAAATCCTTAATGCTCTCATTAAAAGTATCAATTTGTAAGATGCAACCAACCTAATTTAACAAAAGAATCAAGTGTTTGTGCTTGCAATGCTCTTTCAAATGTCTCTCTAGATGGTAACATCTAGTACCTTGTGGGTCCCTTGCATCCAAAACCTGAAACACAAAAACAAACTGAATGAAACAAAAGAAAACTGGAGGTACTAGCAGTTCCTTCTAAAGAGGCACTAGCAGCATGTTTCTCCTCAAAGGCATCTAAGCAATCAATAAAAAGAATATTAAGTAAATAAATATTTTAAATTTGATTAAAATGAGTTATCATATCAGCCGCTATACAAAAATTTTCCACATCCGTCCCAACCATGATCCAGCCCAAAAAGAACAACCAAGTAAATGAAAAGAATAGGAAGAAAGGAAAAAGAGGGAGGGGAAAGCATTCATATACCCTGGAACCATCAGCTTTCTTAACCAATGACTCATAATCTGCTGCCAATAGCTTTGGGCGCTTCCTCTTAGTCTTAGGTCCAAATGCATCCTCAAAAGGCTCAGTATCAAGAAGATGAACTCTGGTTTGCTTCAAAGTTATATAAAATCCTCTTGACTCGAAAAGAAATGCATGGTAACTTCTGCAAAAACACTAAAGTTCTGCGTAGGAAGATTTCTTTAAAAGTAAATTATGTTAATGTTTAACTGAAGGTTCGCAATAATCAGCAAAAGAGGCCCAAGTTTGTCATAACTTTTTATTTTTTTTGCCAAGTAAGTTCTCATTGATTATATGAGACATTATATTATAACTTAATATGAGGCATTTTGTGACTTTTTTTAAGAACCTCCATTTACTTATAAAAAACCAAACTACAATGGAAGCAAGAGGCACGGTATCAAGGGAGAAATCGTATTCCCAACAAAATCATCACAGATCTCTAACCCACCGAATCAAAAATTAATCCTAAGATTCGAATTCCACCCAAACTCTAAAACCCATCACATCTGAATACTCCTCAAAATGTAAAAACTATGTTTTTATATTGATGGTGTCGTATAAATATCAACTAAAAATAAATTTGTGTGGTTTTTTTTAACAAGTGTAAGGGAAAAAACCATTATACCTAATTGGGCAATCAGTTTTCATCAGCAAATAAAACCAATCATACCATACAGATGCAAAAACAGAGAAAAGAAAAATACTCTTCTTTGATAAGTTACTCGAAGCTTGAAAAATACCCATCAACGGGGAGGAAGAGAAAAGAAACTCGTCAGAGGAAGGCTAGGGTTTCGGCACTTAACAGTCCAACCCTCATCTTCCATGACTCAAAACTCAAAACTCACCCATCACAAAACTCAAAACCCATCACACAACTCAAAACTCAAGCATATCGTGAAATACCGAAATTTCCCTGATGAAGCGAGATCGAAAAAGAGAGGTGGAGACGACCGAGTGATGGAGTGAAATACATGGCGTCGATGGCGATGGAGCGATGGAGCAAGAGCGAATAGCAGTCCAGAGAGGTCAGAGTGACTTGCGACTGCATTTTTTGGGGGGGGGAGACGCGGCTAGGGCATTTGTATGAAATGTAATAAAGCCGGGTACCGGATTTTAAAACCGGTACCCATTGTGATAAAACCGCATCCGGGCCGGATAGGCCCGGATTTGAATATGCGGGTTTCGGACCGGCTTGTATCTGGTCCGAAATCCGTAACCGGGAACCCGGTTATCCGGGTTCCGGTGCAGGCCGGGTGTATGAACAGTCCTACCCCTTATGCCTCTGATTACCATATTTTGCCATACGGGTGATGAAAATAGTAACTGGGTACTTAATGATGAAAGGCAAGAGCAAGGATACTAATGAAATTTGTGGACTTAATTAAGGAAAATGTAGAAGAATTAGCTGTCCTGGATACAATAGACGCCCGGAAATTGTTCAGTATGGGCAAGGCCATAGAAATTCCTATGGCAGCAAAGAACCTTCAATATTATGCAGGTGCAGCTGATAAAATTCATGGAGAAGTACTAAAAATGTCTCGTGAATTTCATGCATATACCTTGCGCGAGCCTATTGGTGTCGCAGGACTTATCATCCCCTGGAACTTCTCTAACGCCATGTTCATATAGAAATTAGCCCTGCTTTAGCCGCAGGGTGCACCATGGTTGTCAAACCTGCTGAACAAACTCCTCTCACTGCTCTCTATTATGCTCATCTTGCTAAGCTGGTAAGTTTGTATGTATGACCCTTTCTGCCTCATTGTCACCGTTTATGGTTTGTATGGGTGTCTCTTGTGATACTTTTATTTTACCCCTATTTGTTTCTTGTTCAAGGCTGGTATCCCTGATGGAGTGCTCAATGTTATAAACGGATATGGACCTATGGCTGGGGCTGCCATTACATCTCATATGGACATTGATGTTGTAATTCCTAATTCAGTTTAATATCTGTTCTTATTGATTTAGTCATGGCTCTCATTGTGGCCACTTGACACACTTCATTGCTTTGCATTTCCACTTAGAATCTTCTCTATGCATTTTCTTGTTTTTCAGGTCAGTTTTACCGGCTCCATGGAAGTGGGACGCAAAGTAATGCAAGCCGCAGCAACAAGCAACTTGAAAGTGGTTTCACTTGAATTAGGAGGCAAGTCACCCCTTATAATATTTGATGATGCAGATGTAGATATGGCCGCTCAGCTTGCTGTCTTCGGCATCCTATTAAACAAGGTGAAGCTGTTTTCTTTGTTCTGTTATCTTAATAAACGTAGCATTTCTTCTATAGATTTATTTGCTAGCTTCTTCAGAACTATACCTTGACTTTAACGCACTCTATTAACTAATACCATGTTATAATATTATACTTACGTGTAATCCACCAAGCTTCATTGTAACTTTGTTCCTTTTTTCCATTACTATATATAAGAATCATGCTCCTCTGTTCTCCACTAGATATTTAATTGTAGTATATCATTAGGGTTGTGTACCGACTCCATTAATGAGTCCACACATGTCATCCACGTTCTACCTACTGGCATTTGAATATTTGATCTCCTTTTTTGGTCATATGCAGCTAACCATTACTTTGTATATTTTTTTATGTTTTTTATTTGCAGGGAGAAGTGTGTGTCAAGTTCTCGTGTTTATGTTCAAGAAGGGATATATGAGGAGCTTGTGAAGTAATTAGCGGAAAAGGCAAAAGCTTGGGTGGTTGGGGATCCTTTAGATCCTAAAGTTCAGCAAGGACTCCAGGTATGACTTGAGGCTTTCATTGACGGTAATGGAGACTGTATCCCAAAAAAACTGGAATAGACCAGAATAATGATAAGCATAAGCATAAGAACAAACGAGTTACTAAATACAAGTTTTATATTACCTACAACATATTGTGGTATATTTATTTCTGCATATAATATACTTTTTGAATAATGTTGAATACAGTCCAAGAGTGTGTAAGTACCGGGCACTCTCTTTTAAAAACAATGAGGTCCACTTTTTCAAAAAGGGTGCACGGAACTTATACATTCTAAGACTATGAACATCATTTATCATATTTCTTGCGTAAACCTTTCTTATAAATTCAAAGAATTTAAATAGAATTAGTCTATCATTAATTCATGTATTTTTCATAATCATATTAATCTGATAAAAAATTTCAACCTAGTTTATACGAAACCCTTAATTGTTTTTTATGTGTAGGTCGACAAGAAGCAGTTTGACAAGATTCTTTCATACATTGAACATGGCAAGAGAGAAGGAGCCACCCTATTAACAGGGGGTTAGCCCTTAGATGGGAAGGGATATTACATTGAACCTACGATTTTCAGTGAAATTAAGGTATATATGTTGTTCACTTCACAACATGCATGCACGTCAGTGTCATAATTTGTCTCAGTTTTCGTATGTTGTTTTATCCTCAACGTCTAATTTGTTATTCTTCGGGAGTTGATGATCAGGAAGAAATGCTTATTGCAAAGGGTGAAATATTTGGGCCTGTTTTGGGGCTGGCAAAGTTCAAGTTAGTACAATTAATAATTTAATACTTGTGTGTTTGTATAATACAAGTCATTTACATTTCCAAGAAAAAAGGAAAAATGGTCGATGGTTGAGATAGATTTTTTGTCATGAATACAGAACAGTTGAAGGGGCGATTAAGAGGCCAAACAGTACTAGATATGGACTAGCAGCGGGAATCTTGACCAAGGACATCAATGTGGCTAACACTGTATCAAGATCAATCCGTGCAGGCAGTATTTGGATCAATTGCTTTGGTGCTGTCGACAATGACTGTCCTTTCAGCGGGTATAAGATGAGTGGATTCGGAAGTTCTCTTGGATTAGAAGCCCTTGACATTTTTCTTAAAGTTAAGTCGGTCCTAACTCCCATTTTTAATACTCCCTGGCTTTGAATGTATAATGTTTGCTGCATAGCATCATCATAACTATAATGATAATACTTCAGAATAAACATAGTCAAACTGTATTAGGTAGAGCCATTTGCTTCGGACAACATCCAAAGGTTACTGGGATTTTGGTTCAATTTTCATGATTATATGCCATCAATTATCCAGTTTCATATGTACCTTGCTACTAACTGATAAAACAACCTCCCAAAGGAGCTCATTTTCAAGTCCAGAAACTTATGATCAGGATTCAGGGAGTTGAGACTTTGAGACTTATAGATGATGATTACCAACGTTTTTTTTTTTTTTAACAGGTCATTACCATTTGTACCGTTGCTTTACGTTTGAATGTTTTTTCTCTTTCATTTTATCAGTTAATTTCTTACCGGCTCTTAGTTAATGGTCCTATGAAGTCGGTTTTTTCTTTTAAGTTGGTAATAACTAATTTCGTCTTTTCCAGAGGAAAACGTAAACTTTTCTTCAATTGGTTGTTTCATTTATTGCACGGTTACCAAATAAATTGAGGTTGGCGTCCAGAGTATAGTTTTTAATTAAGAGTGATGTTATTTCTCTGTTGAATTTAAGCAATGTGTTGTTCATTTTGAGAAAAAGAGAAGGAAAATTGTGTGTACATTTTTGAGAGATTTTTCAGATAATAGAGGAGTTTTTTTAGTGGAGCTTTGGGCTCAACCACTTGTGCAGAGTTCGTTCGGGCTGTATAACGATCAATTGAGCTGTTGTATCTTGGAGAAGTCAAGTCAAGAAGAGTTCTGATGCACCGGTGAATTTGAAATTTTGTACACCACAAAGGGCTTAAATCTCCTTAAAGAAAGCGAGATTTCCGTGCCTCAATCCAAATTAGCTTCGTTTCAATTTTAATTTTATTGTAATTTTCATTACATTATTATGTAATTTTACCAACAATTTTAAGGAGATTCAACATGGAGCCTACAACTAAAAAATCCACGGAAAGCATTGGAGATCTTAACAAGCCCTTCCATTTCAAAGGAGTCTATTTCAAGAGATAGAAGTGCAAAGTGCTCTTCTATCTAAACCTTCTCAATGTCTCTTATGTTCTCACTGCAAATAATCCTAGAAAGATCACCACCAATAACATAACTGAAGCACAAGTAAAAGCTCATGAAGAAAAAATTGAAAAATATACCAAAGATGAGTATAACTATCAATGCTATCTTTTAAATTGTCTTGCTGATCAATTTTATTATTACTACAATACCACTTGCACTTCTGCAAAGAAAATTTGGAAAGCTTTACAGAGTAAATATGATACGGAAGAAGTTGGAGAAAAGAAATATGCTATGATTCTCTTCTTTCGATATCAAATGATTGATGGAAAGTCCGTTGTGGAGCAAGCCCAAGATTTTCAAATGGTTGTAGCAGAAGTTAGACCCGAAGGCATCAAGATTGGAGATAATCAAATTGTTTGTGGCATCATCGACAAGCTACCACCTTCGTGGATAGAGTTTCAAAAGTCGATGCACCATAAACAAAAGGAGACTTCCTTGGATACATTAATCACGTGTATTCGCGTAGAAGAGGAAGCTAGAGGCCAAGATGCTTTGGTGTTTCAAAATGGTAATGAGGATTCCATGACAAAGGTAAATTTAATTTTTGAATATTATAGCTTGCCCAAAGGTCAAAATTCAAGAAATAGTTATTTGACGCCGCAAAGAAAAGATTTCAAAAAATTTAGTAGATTTCACAAAAAGGGCTTTCAAAGCCAAAATGATAAGAACCAAAGACCCCTATCACAAAATCAAGCTTGTTTTGTCTGTGGCAAAAGTGGACACTTTACTCAAATTTGTAAGTTTTGGAAGCGAGAAAATAATCCTCAAGTTAACTTAACTGAGGAACATTTTGTAGCTATGACTACAGACATTAACGTGGTTGAATTTGTTGAAGGGTGGTGGGCAGGTTCCATTGCCAAAGGCATGTTTGCTATGATATAGATTTGTTCAAAAATTTTACTCCCTTTGAAGAAGAGAAGACTATTATGCTTGTGATTCTTCTTTTAAATTGCCTTCCAAGTGTAGAAGGTGTTCAACTTGAGTATAACGGGAGTCCAAGGTCGATTTCACAGGGATCAAGGCATTTCCAGTTTTGTTTGCAACAAGAAAAATATTGGAATTAACATAGTCAAGAAAAATGGAGTTTTAGCTGAATGAAAATTCCTTAGAACCATGGCACAAGTTTAAGTGACAGTTTAGGAGTTAAAAATATTGACTACCACGGAACTTTGGAGTAAATTAGTCTGAAATGGAATGTCAACTGGAGGGTTTATACACAATTTAGTAAATAAACCAAGGGGATTAAATGCAACAAAGTTTGCTTCCTAGTAGGTGCATTGGAAAAGGGTTAGAATTCCAATATTGACTACCAAGAGGCATTAGAAGCTTCAGTCACAACAGCCAATATGAGATAACCACATAATCTTACTCTAACTCAAAACCATTGTAATGGTAGCTTTCACGCTATTACACTTGGTTATAGGCAGCCTTTTCCAAAACATAAATGTAAATCTTTCTCTCTTTTTTTTCTAGGTTTTCCTAGTGGGGGTCAGACCTTTGAATGTGCGCCTACCTACACTTTCACAAATAAGCCCTTATCACTAGGTTGCCGCACCTCTTGGTTTTCTAGTGGGGGTCAGACCTATGAATGTGCGCCTACCCACACTTTCACAAATAAGCCCTTATCACTAGACTGCTTAAAAGTTTTTTTTTTTTTCCATTCAATTCATGGCTTGTCCCTTTTCTCATTCATTTCAGATTTCTTCCTAAGCCATTAGGATATGGTTCATTAGAGTCCCAAACCACCGAAGTGTATATCAACAACCAATGACCCAATGTAGTCTTTCTAGGCATGCTGGACTTGTATTGTGTGTGTTTTGGTAGAGACTTTTAACATTTTTTCTCCTTGGTTTAAGAACTAAATAACATGGATAAGTCCCCCTTTTTATCTAAATTTTGATTGCACTCCATTTTAACTTCAACAAATCGTTTTTCAGCATGTGAGAATCAGAAATAGAATTTTTTATTTTTTTTAATAAAACAGAGAGATAATGCCAAAATAGAGAGATAATCCCCTCCCCCCCAACTAAATTGTACCATTGTCCTCAATGTGTGCAGGAAGAGTAAGAGATATTACTGAGGAGCAGAGCTTATCACTGAGAAAAGAAAAAGAAAAAAAAAAGGGTAATGCCTGCAATGCAAACTGGTTGATGAAGCCAGAATCTTGCAAGAAATAACCCAAAAATAATGAGCAAAGAAAGGAGGGGTAGGGAAAGAAGAATAGATAATAAAAAAAAAAAAAAAACAAAGAAACAACTAAATTAAGGTTGAAAAGTGCAAATGGCATAGGAGCTTGGTCAGTTGACAGTTGGTTCCTGTAATGGGATGGATGAAGTCTATGGTGCATAAGTTCCTAAGAATGGCTTTAATCTTTGGCCATTCACCTTGAAAGTATTACCATTCTGAGGGTTTGTTATTTCTATGGCACCATGAGGAGAAATTGATTTCACTAGGTATGGCTCACTCCACTGAGATCTTAATTTTCCAGGGAACAGATGAAGCTTAGAGTTGTAGAGTAGTAAGACTTGCAGATTAGGTTTAAAATTTTTTCTAAGAATGCTCCTATTGTGTAAGATCTTCATGTGTTCCTAGGCTAGCTTAGAATTCTCATATGCATCCCTTCTAAGCTCCTCTAACTTAGACAAATGTAGTCTTCTCAAAGAACCAATCTTTTCCATATCAAAGTTGAACTTCTTCACTGCCCAGTAAGCCTTGTGCTCAAGTTCCACAAGGAGATGGCATGCCTTGCCATTAACCAGTCTGTATGGGGACATACCAAATATAGTCTTATAAGTAGTCCTGTATGCCCACAAGGCATCAACCAACCTCAAACACCAATCTTTTCTTGAGGGATTAACAGTTTTTTCTAGAATGTGCTTGATTTCCCTGTTAGCTAATTCCACTTGGCCATTGGTTTGTGGGTGATAAGGGGTGGACACCTTATGATGGATCCCATACTTTTTAAAAAGTGATTCTAGTGATCTTTTACAGAAATGTGTTCCATTATCACTGATAAGGGACCAGGGCATACCAAATCTAGACACTATGTTGTCTTTTAAGAATTTGAGCACCACTTGGTGATCATTCTTTTTACAAGGGATGGCTTCCACCCATTTAGAGACATAGTCAACCGCCACCAAAATATAAATATACCCAAAAGAAAGGGGAAATGGGCCCATGAAGTCTAGACCCCAACAATCAAAGATTTCCAAGACTAGAATAGGGTGCAGGGGCATCATGTTTCTCCTAGTTATTCCTCCTAATTTTTGTCATGGTTCACACTTTTTGCAAAATTCTAAGGCATCTTTAAATAAATGAGGCTCCTACAAACTAGATTGTAGGATTTTAGCCACTGTTTTCTTTACAAAAAAGTGACCGCCATAAGGCCTACTGTGACAAGCAGACAGGACAGCAAAAATCTCATTGTCAGGGACATGCTTACAGATTATTTGATCAGAGTAGTATTTGAACAGGTAAGGGTTGTCAAAGAAGAAATACTTTACCTCTGCTTTGAACCATTTTAGATCCTGAGGGTTCCAATGTGGAGGTGTTTTCCCTGTCACCAAGAAATTAACAATGTCAGTATACCATGGTGCACTCTCAATTAAAAGTATTTGCTCATCAAGGAAGGATTCAAAGATTGGCAAAGAAGAATCAGTTTTAGTGACAGTTAATCTAGACAGGTGGTCAGCCACCACATTCTCCACTCCCTTGGTGTTGTAAATTGTGATATTGAATTCCTGCAAAAGCAACACCTACCTAATCAGCTGTGGTTTATCATCTTTTTTTGTAAACAAATATTTCAGGACAGCATGGTCTGTAAAAACAACTACAAGTAACCCAATGATATAATTTCTAAATTTCTCTAGAGCAAATACAATGGCCAACAGCTCCTTTTCTGTCGTGGAGTAATTCTTTTGAGTTCCAATCAAGGTTTTACTAGCGTAATAAATGGCATAGGGTAATTTATCCCTACGTTGGCCTAAAACAACCCCTATGGCAAAGTCGCTAGCATCACACATAATTTCAAAAAGGAGGGACCGATCTAGGGGTTGCATGATAGGGGCTGTAGTGAGTATGTGTTTGAGCCGATCAAAGGCTTCTTGATGTTCTAATTTCCACTCAAATTTAGTGTTATGCATAAGCAATTTACACAAGGGTTTAGAAATGGAGCTAAACCCTTGTATAAACCTTCTATAAAATCTAGCATGTCCTAAAAATGACCTAATATCCTTTACAGTTTTTAGGGTGGGAAACTTAGAAATCAGGTCTATTTTTTATTTATCCACTTTAATACCCTTCGAGGACACTATGTGTCCTAATATTAAACCCTGCAGAGCCATAAAATGGCACTTCTCCCAGTTGAGCAGCAAGTTTTTCTCTTCACACCTGACCAAGACATCTTGCAAGTTAGTCAAGCATTTTTCAAAAGTGTTCCCAAAAATAGAGAAATCATTCATGAAGACTTCTAAACCATTCTCTATTAAATCACTAAAAATACTAAGCATACACCTTTGAAAAGTTGTTGGAGCGTTACACAACCCAAAAGGCATTCTTCTAAATGTGAAAGTCCGAAATGGACAGGTGAAAGTGGTTTTTGCTTGGTCCTCGGCTGCTATTTCAATTTGATAATAGCCTGAGAACCCATCCAAAAAATAGTAAAATGCATGCCCAACTACTTTTTCCAAGACTTGGTCAAGAAATGGCAAAGGAAAATGGTCTTTCCTAGTGGAAGCATTAAGCTTCCTATAGTCAATACACATTCTCCAGCCTGTAGTTACCCTGGTGGGCACTAACTCATTTTCTGCATTTTTAATTATAGTCAGCCTAGATTTTTTTGGAACCACTTGAATGGGGTTGACCCATCTACTGTCAGAGATGGGGTAAATAATACCCACATCCAAAAGTTTAAGGACCTCTTTCTTAACTATTTCTTTCATTGAAGGATTAAGCCTTCTTTGCATTTCTCTAGAAGGCTTAGAATCCTCCTCCAAGTAAATCTTGTAAGTGCAAATGAAGGGATTTATGCCCTTAATGTCAGCCAAGGTCCAGCCTATGGCATTCTTATGTTTTATAAGGACCTGTAGTAGCTCTTCTTCTTGTCTATTGGTTAGGCAAGAAGATATATCTACGGGTAAAGTGCTATTAGGTCCTAGAAAAGCATACTTGAGTTCTGTGGGTAGGGGCTTAAGTCCAATGTTGGGATCTGCTCCTCTGATGGCTTTACTGTTGCTGTCACTGGAGGCAATTGTTCATCCTTTAGCTTCCACTACATCTCAGTTCGAGCACCTACACATGAAACAGAGGAAGTTTCATTAAAAGTGTCATTTGAGTCTAGATTATTCTCTAAATCAAGCACTGAGTCAGTAAGTTGGTAAGACAGTAAAAGGGTTTCTGAGATGATGCTCTCTAGCAAGTTTACTTCCTGCACTTCTTCTACTTCTTGGGGTTTCCTGCACAAATTGAAAATGTTCAGTTCCAAGGTCATATTTCTGAAGCTAAGTTTGACAACACCACTTCTACAATTTATTAGGGCATTCGAGGTAGCAAGAAATGGTCTTCTCAAAATTATAGGAGCTTGAAACGTGGAATTTGTGGAAAGTTACATATCAAGGACGACAAAGTCCACTTGGTAGTAGAACTTATCTACTTGGACTAAAACATCCTCCACTACCCCCTGGGTATTTTTATGGATTTATTAGCCAACTGCAGTGTGATCGAGGTGGGTTGCAGCTCTCCTAATCCTAGTTTCTCATACACAGTATAAGGCAGTAGGTTCACACTAGCCCCTAGATCTAACAATGCATGCCCAATCTTTGAATTTTCAATTATGCAAGCAATGTTAGGCGACCCTAGGTCCTTATACTTGGGGGGGGTGTTGCTTTGAATGATAGCACTGACCTGCTCGGTGAGAAAGGCTTTTTTTTTACATTCAATTTTCTTTTGATGGTACAAAAGTCCTTCAAAAATTTGGCATATGTGGGGATTTGTTGGATAGCATCCAACAAGGGTATGTTGATCCTTACTTGTTTAAAAACTTCAAAGATTTCAGCCTAGTTTTTATCTTTGTGTAAGAAGACTAATCGTGTGGGGAAAGGTGCAGGTGTTGTGCAATGTTATGTTTCAACTTCTATACAAGGTGGGGTAGAAGTCTTACCAATGGTGTCTTGCTTAAGAGTGGGGTTTCCCAGAGTTTTACCACTTCTCAAAGTTGTGATAACTTTTACTTGCTTCAGGCTTGAGTCTTCAGCCTTTTCTGACACTTGATGAACATGTCCTTGAGGGTTTGGTTGTGGTTGTATAGGGAATTTCCCTTTCTCCTGCACACTCAACGTTGTGGTTAGCCTTGTTAGTGACCCTCTAATATCACTAATAGCCTGTGAGTTTTGGCTATTTATGGTAGCTTGCCCTTGCATGAATTGCTGAAGGGTTGCTGCCATTTGGGGACTGTCTCTTCAAGGTTTTTCCTCTATCCAAAAGTTGGTGCATGATATTGAGATGGCCCTTGCCCCACTGAGGTAGGTGTGTAATGATAAGGTCCAGGTGCTTGGGAGGAGGATTGAGCTAGGTGCTCGTTCCTCCAGCTAAAATTTGGGTGATTCCTCCATTGTGAATTGTAAGTATTTGAAGATGGTCCTGCAAAAGGTTTGGTCACCATGTTAACATCATTAGGTTGGTCCAAGAGGATTTCTTTAAAAGCTGGAATAGTAGGACACTCACCAATTGCATGCCCTATATCCTCACAAATTCTACATGTTTTAGGGATTTTCTGGACAGCTTGGACCTCCTTGGTTCTAATCACATCTAGGGTATCTAGCTTTCTAGACATTACTGACAGTCTAGCATATAAATCATCACCCTCCCTTAAATTGTATTTACCCCCTCCAGAATTGGTTTTCAGCGATTCTATTCTATCATGAACATCTGAAGTGTCCCAAGATTGAGCATTCTCAGATAGGTAGTCAATGTATTCAAAGGCTTCTTCTGGTTCTTTATTTTTTAAAAATCTCCATTGCACATTGTTTCTACAAATTGCCTCATCTTGGATTGTAAACCCTCATAGAAGAAACTGATTATTCTCCAGTTTTCATACCCATGATGGGGGCAAGCATTAAGTAAATCTTTGAACCTCTCCCAATATTGGTAAAAAGTTTCAGTATCTTTTTGTGCAAAGTTCATGATCTGTCTTTTTAATGCAGTAGTTCTGTGCATGGGGGAAAATTTCTTTAAGAACTCAGTTTGCATTTCTCGCCATGTTCCTATGGTTCTAGGCCATAGGGAGTTCAACCAAGTTTTGGCTTTGTCCTTTAATGAAAAAGGAAAAAGCTTAAGCCTAGTTACTTCTTCAATGTAAGTCCTATCCATGAATGTGGAACACACTTCCTCGAATTCTTTGATATGTAAATATGGGTTTTCTGATTCCATCTCATGGAAGTGAGGTATCAAAGGAATCATGCTAGGTTTAAAATTTACATTATTGGCATTTAAGGGTTGGGTGATGCATGAGGGTGAACTAGTCCTGATGGGTTGTAAATATTCTCTCAGATTCCTATTAGGGTTCTCTAATTCCCTCCCATTGTGGTCCTCTTCAACCATGGTACTAAGACTTTCAGAGGATCACTCAAATGACAGTGATTCACAATCTGAGTATGTCACAGATTCTATTCTAACTAGCCTAGAAGAAGGGTCACGACTCTAAACAGACATACAAATTCCCAACAAAAGCACCAAGATAACACCAAAGTTGGTGTAGAATAGTAGCAGGGCAGTTTTCAACCACACGCAATTGCTTTTTAATTATTACTCTAAGTTAATATGGGGCAAACATAGCACATAATAGATAGAGGAAAAAAGAGAAGAAAAAGAAAAAGAAAGAAAGAAAAAAATCATAATGATAATAGAAAGAAAGGAGTTAGGGTTAGAGATCACCAAAGTGTGAAGAGGTTCACACTAAAACACCTCTTGAAACGTCAGATTGTGTCAGCACTGAAAATTTGCCATTAATCCCCGGCAACGGCGCCCAAAAATTGGTTCTTCTTCTAAATTGCCTTCCAAGTGCAGAAGGTGTTCAACTTGAGTATAATGGGAGTCCAAGGTCGATTTCACATGATCAAGGCATTTCCAATTTTGTTTGCAACAAGAAAAATATTGGAATTAACATAGTCAAGACAAATGGAGTTATAGCTAAATGAAAATTCCTTAGAACCACGGGACAAGTTTAAGTGACAATTCAGTTGTTAAAAATAAAGTTTGCTACCCCTCTAGAAATGCTTAATGGGAACAACATGTGGTGTATTCAATAACATTATGAAGTTTATAACTTAAATAGCCGAGAAGCCAAGCTATGACCATGGACAAAAGAAATCAAGTGAAGTATTTAGAACTAAGTTTCTCAAGAAAAATTTAAACAAGTACCTAGGCTACGGGTTCTCTTTGCACCGAGGGATTTCAATGGGGTTTGGCATTTATAAAAACCATCACATGCCATTTCAATCAAGAACAAAGCATGTGGAGAATGTATATGATTTCAGCACTAACAAACACTTTCTGAATAACCTCATAGATTTCATATCAACATCAAACATTTAGTAATCCGAAATTAGGGTCTGTGTCCCTTAAGCACCCACCGTGCCCAAAGTCAACAATGAGTCAAAAAGGATTACAGATGAACCTCTAAACTCGATTTCTAGGATCTCTCTCACATGGGGTACACTCCATGTGCACTCCCTTCACAATACACTATGCCACATCACCACTATAGCACATACTCCATACGATACATCTCTACCACATGGAGTATGCTCCATGTGTACTCCCTTCACAATAGATATGGCACGCACTACTACGACATATGCCACATGGTGCATGCTCCACTACATGGAGTACTCTCCACGTGTACTCCCTTCACATTACGCTATGCCACTCAGAGTACACCTCATGCGTACTCTTTCCAACAAGAGTACATTCTACGTATACTCTTTCCATTCCACACTACGCCATGAGAGTACACTCCATGTGTACTCTCTACATCCACACTATGCCACAAGAGTAACTTCACGTGTACTCTCTTCACAATACACCATGCTACATTACCACTACGCTACATGCCTCATGACCACATTTCATAGCATAGTGCACAACACAACTACTCAGCACACTACACAACTACTCCCAACACTTCACGTACATAGCATACCACATCACCACACTACACAGCGAACTCCACAAATATTAATAGCACAGTCCACAACCTAATCAACCAACTAACACCGTCAGGATAACTCATGCATTGCTCGTTGTATGACACAGCTAGTGGCATTGAAAGCCATTAGTTTGGGCGATGACAGTTCCGTCGTGGTCCTTACAATGGGACTATCTTGGGGGACTGGATTTAGGGTTCTAGCGGGTGGATCTAGGCTGTGCGAGGGTGGCTGACATGGCAGGGTGTTCATGGGTGGGGGCTGAAGCTTGTACAGTGGTTGTTTGGGCATTGGGCTAGGCTATTAGCCATTGGGTTGAGGTCTTAGGGTGGTGGCCTCGTGGTGTTGCTGAGGTGGCATGCGACAGAGACATGGTGGCTCGTGGAAGAGCTTAGGCCGTGGGTCTCAAATAAGGGAAATGTAAAGAGAGGCTCAGCTGGGTGTTGAGTTGGCCATGGAGAAGCTTAGGGAGGTTGGTGGAGCTAGTGGTGGTACGGTGGCTAGACGGCAGTAGATCTAGCTGTGAGGTGTAGTAACACCTATGAGAGAGTGAGGGAGCATGGGGAGGCTATAGGCTTTGGTTGGAGGAAGGGAGGCTACGGGGAGGTCACTGGTGAGAGGGGAAGCCATTGGTGGTGGTGTGGTGGCCGTGGGTGGCTAACAACTGCCCATGGGTGGAGAACCCGTGTGTCAAAACCCATTTTGGGAAAGAGAGAGGGGGCTGCTGTGAGGGGTTGGGTTCAGTGGGGTGGTTGTTGGCATAAGGTGGAGCTCGATGGTGGTGGCTAGGCTGAGCTGCGCTAGCGCATGATGGTCGAATAGGTAAATAACCCGTGGAGAGCATTGCTCAAGTGAGAGCATCAGGGCAGCTGCACCAGTAGGTGACGCTGTCGGCACCACAGACTGGGTCGGCGCAGAAGCAATTGATGGGGCAGGAGGCTGACACGGAAACTCCGCCACAGAGATCAATATGTGGCAGAGGAGTGGTCATCCCAATTTCCTTCTCGTATCCCACAACTCTCCTTTTAGCCTCTCTTCGTCCATCCTCTCCAATGATTCTGCTGCACTCTCTCTCTAGGTTGTTACTCCCTCCATTCCATGCGGTTCTGAGGTGTGGAGTCTGCAATGTAGAGTGACAAGGGTTAGGGCACTTCGAGAAGGCTCAGCTTTTTCCCATTTCTTCTAAGGGTCGGGTGAAAGTTAAGTGGCAGAGTGAAAATGCACCTTTTTCCCATTTTGACCCTGTAATACTTCTTCTGAAATGTGGGGTATGGATGTGCATAAGTGACTTTTTAAGACCAAAAGACCTTAGTTTTCATGCTAAATTTTCATATTATTTCCACTCAATCAGCTTGGTGGTTCAAGTAAAACCAAGGTCATTGGGAGTGGTGAGGTTGATCTGAAATTCACCTCTAGACGTACATTGAAAAGATGCACTCTATACACTGTCTATGAGAAAAAATTTGATGTCTAGTTTTTTCCTCAACAAAGTGGTCAACCTCCAAAAAAACTCTGGAATCTGATCAATATGTAATTACAAAAAATGGAGTTTTTGTGGGCAAGGGCTATGCTTGTACTGGAATGTTTAAATTGAATATTGAGAATAAAGCATAGAATGTTTCTCTTTATATGCGTTCTTCTTTAAAAAAAATTTGGCATGTATGTTTATGTGATGTTAATAATAGATATGTTGCAATCACAAGTAGATTATGATTAATTTCCAAATTTGATAAAGGTTATTTGTCTAATATTAAAAAAGCGATCATGATTGTGGAGATTTGACACAGGTTATCCGATGCTCGCATTTCACTCTTCAATTTTCAATGGAACAACCTTGTTTTTCTTACATATGGAATAAAGAAATTTTCCATATTGAAAAAATGATTTTTTATTGAGATGTTTTATTTTTATGAAAAAAAAGATTTTTTTAAATCCAAAAAATTAGTGGGGGCCGGTCAAGTTTTTAGAAAAAAATTTCAAAGGATTTTTGGCTTGTACGTCTTTCTTCATTTTTTTTTAAAGCTTTTTTTAATAAAGCCGAGTAATATTAAGTTTTGGTGTTATAGGTTTTAGTGCATTTAGATGCAACTTATCCAAATGGTTTAATATTTATATGGGGTACATCTATTATCTTTATTGGATTTGTTTAAAACGTATATGGAGTTAATCTTTGGACTGTTTTGGTTGTAGTCTTATTGCTTAAGCCATTTTAGAATCTAAGAGCTTTATTGCATGCTTTGGTATTTTTCCTAAGTCAACTATGGAGTTGAAATGCTTTGACTTCAATAAAGAAGCAAATTAGTTGAGAGATTTATTCCTTTATGGGAAAAATCAGTTTCATTAGTATTAATTTGTTGTGATAGTACTACTACAATTGGTAGAGAACAAAACCATTATTGTAACGGTAAATCCAAATTTTTAGAAGAAAAACACAGTACTGTGAGATTTTATTTGATTGATGGTGTTATTAATGTGGATTATTTTAAGTATTGTGATAATTTTGCAAATCCACTAACCAAGACCTTGATAAAAGAAATGATCTGGAATACATTGAGGGGAATGATATTAAAACCCATAAATTCATGAGCTATATATGAGGATATCCAACTTGGGGACCAGTGATCCTGAGAACCAAATTCAATGGGAAAAATGAATCATATGATGGACATAAGAAATGCACTATTTATTTTATTTCTCATTCCTAGGATGTGAGTGCATTTATCCTGTAATGTTGTGAATGATGAGTTTTTGAAAAAACTCTTAATGAAATTATGTAGCTCTTATGAGTAGGGTGTAAGAATTACAAGAGCACCCTTTATAGATTTCATCTATATGAGTGTGGGAGTGGGGTCGGTCTCTATGAGAACCGAGTTTATTCTCAAATACACTCATGAAATCGGGATTAGCACAAGGCTGTAATATGCTGGCTAATAAAGCTCATGTCAACACCTGGATTGTTATGTGTGAGTAATAATTCTTTATTTCCCTTAAGCAGTCATAGTTCAAGTCTAAGACCACTACTGACTCTGGAGCAAAGGTTGGTATTTCATTAAGTGAAGGTTCAATGTAAAGCATACCTTCATGATACATAATAATCATTCTTTGTCTGGAAATATCTCTCTTATTTATATTATTATTTTATTATTAAAAAATAGTGGGGGAATGTTGGTATTTTTTAATTAATAATATTTATTAATTACGTTTCTTTTTAGAGATGATGATTACCAACGTTTTTTTTAAGAGGTCATTACCATTTGTTCCGTTGCTTTACGTTTGAATGTTTTTTCTCTTTAATTTTATCAGTTAATTTCCTGCCGGCTCTTAGTTAATGGTCCTATAAAGTCGGTTTTTTCTTTTAAGTTGGTAATAACTGATTTCATCTTTTCCAGAGGAAAACGTAAACTTTTCTTGAATTGGTTGTTTCATTCATTGCATAGTGACCAAATAAATTGAGGTTGGCGTCCAGAGTATAGTTTCGAATTAAGAGTGATGTTATTTCTATGTTGGATTTAAGCAGTATGTTGTTCATTTTGAGAAAAAGAGAGAGGAAATTTGTGAGTATATTTTTGAGAGATTTTCCAGATAATAGAGATGTTTTTTGAGTGGAGCTTTGGGTTCAACCACTTGTGCAGAGCTAGTTCGGGTTGTACGATGATCAGTTGGGCTGTCATATCATGGAGGAGTCAACTCAAGAAGAGTTCTATTGCACTAGTGAATTTGAGACTTTGTACACTACAGAGGGCTTGAATCTCCTTAAAGAAAGCAAGATTTCCATGTCTCAGTCCAAACTGGCTTCATTTCAATTTTAACTTTATTGTAATTTTCATTACAGTATTGTTTAATTTCACCAACCGAAAAGAATGTGTTTTGTTTTGTTGCACTGAAAAACTGTCCTATGGAGAAGAATTTGAAGATACTGGATCTAATGGCCGATTCAGTGCTTAGGAACTGGGAGCATGAGTTTGTGTTTCTAGCAATACAAGCAACTCCTCTTCAGAGGAAAATTCAGGAGGGTCTTGGATTTGCAAACTTTGCAATGAATTTATTTCTTCAATCCGGGGAAGCACTTAGAGAGACCAACTTAGCTCTGCTAGAATAGATATGAAACCATGCGATTCTAGCCCCTCAAAAGAGCTTCACACTGGCTGAGGAATTGGATTTCACTTCATCCAACTGTATTAACTGTTTTAACCTTGTGTCCCTTTTGCTGTGGTCAGCGATTTACATGAAAAAAAACGTCAAAATAGTTGGAAGGGAGAAGTCAGGGAGGGAAAGGAGAAGTATGGAAGGGACTCTAAAGATTGCAATGGAGGTCTTGAAAGGTGAAGGAAAAGGCGATATAGTGCAGAGGGAATGTGATATTTTCTTGGAGATTATCTATGTTTAGATACAATGGATAGCTCCTTCACTCAAGGAGGAACTGTTTCCTGAAGGAAAATGAAAATTGACAGGATTGTTTGGTCAAGTTTATGGGCAGCTATAGAGGAGACAGGCTATTGTTCTCCCTCTTTTCCTTCTACAACAATTTTGGTTTTTATGTTTCATGTTTTTTTTTTTTTTTTGGGTTTTACTTTTCCATTTTTTCCATTAGATTGTCTGAGAGAAAAAAAAATGTCCATCAGTCTTATCCCACGTGCACATTAGATATTAAATTGGTTTTATTTGTTGCTTGAACTTCTCATATGCACCTACTCATATTACAATTCTGACTCGTAGTAGATAAAACTTAAACTCCAAGTTGACATCATTTCCCCCTGCCACTCTCCCAAAGGAGAGGATATAATTAAGAAAAATGATAGACACAGTCCCAGTTCAGGGCTTGCATGCGAACGAAGTGAAACGCTTCATTTCATTTAAGTGAAAAAATGCATAGAAGTAAAAACCGTCATTTAACTTGGCTATTGTTTTAATTGTTCAAGCTCTTCTCCTGAGTCCTAAATTGCTCTGCAAAACTTGATTTGTTGCTCTATATCTCACAGTCAGTACCATGCATCATCATTTGTAGAAGCAAAGGCGACACAAGAACAATTCTTCAAGCACAGTGCCAGGCAATCAGAAAGACTTGGGTTGTCACTTTTGCTGAATGTGAATCCATCTGTAGACATCATACCCAGTTTGTGAATGGTATTTTTCAGATAGAAAAGGCTTTTAGAGAAGGAATAGCGCACCAAAATACACCTAACATCTTTGTTTGCCTTGCACTGAAACTGCTGGACGATCGTGTTCATGTTGTATGCAAAGAAAGCATCACATTAAAAAATGTTCGGAGTCAAATCGCACTCCTCTTCATCCTGATGTTACAAAGGAAGAATCGTATGAAGGTCCAAATAATCTCCTCAGCTGCTGAGATTCAATTAGTGAAGGCGATACTATTCAATTTAGGCTTGGATCTCTTGATATTCAAGATGATTTTTCAAATGGGTATATTAGTTCAAGAATGCAAGATCGCTCTTATGATTGTCCTGATGGGGAAATTACCAATGGGAAAGATTGGAATGATTCTTTTATAGATGAACATTCAAGTTTTTCTCGTTGGAGACTAAAATTTCGGAAAGAAATTCAACTGGATCCATCTTTGAAGTGGTCTGATTTTAAGCATCTATTTTTTGGAGGACGAGATCTATTTTTAGAGCACTCAAATGCTTCGAATGAAATTATACATGCCGATAGTGGTGGAGGAGATGCAGAGAGAACTCAAATGGTGGAGATATGTTTTCAAGCATTCAAAAGCAAGGCCACTTTGTTTTGGGTTGACGTATCTGGGCTCATGTTCTGGGAAGAGAGATAAGAATCGGTGCAGAGTTATGTCGCATTGCTTGAGGGAAGAAGATAAAGTAAGGGGGTATTTTTGACATTTGATTAAAATTATAGGGGAAATGACATAAATATCCATTTTGTGCGCATGCAAGTCCCCTACGGGGACTGTATGTAGCACGTCTCAGTAATTAATCATGAAACCTTTGCCTTCACCTTTTCTTGTTTAGCAAGAAAACTTGCATTAAACCACCCTCATTTACAATAAAATAAATACATGGAGCTCAACAAACAACCCCTTATTTCTCTTGGGAGGTCTTATAAAAAAAAAAAAAGGAACTCCTTAGAAAGGCCCTTTGCTAACCTATCAGCAACGTGGTTTATATCTCTATATATGTGACTCAACTCTACATGTAATCAATCTTTGACGGCAAACTAAAAACTCCGCCAAATAATCCAACAAAGACCAATTAATCTCACCCTTCCTACACAACTAGTTTACAAGCACCAAGAAATCAGACTCTACTTCAACAACACCAAAATAAAACTTGCAACATAGTTGTAGCCCTTCCCAAATTGATCACTCAGATCTTCTCTATATTTACTCTTTGGAATAAAAGGGAAGGATATTTACTTATTGGATATATTATGGATTGAGAACCAGCTCTAATTCATAGAGTAGCTAAGCTCCACAACAAAATGAAAACCACATGACCAGAAAAATAAAGATACCTAGTTTTTTCATACATAAATGCTACGTACAACCGGCATATACAACCTTTGTGTAACCGGTTGATCAAATGGGTCCCATCTTATCACTTTCTTCCTCCCTCTTTCTCTCCCCTTTCATTTTTCCGTCTGTCAATGAAAACTTAGAAACTTGATTTAGTGCTTCTCTCTTACAAGATGAACTCTGTCTCTGCACTTCATCACCCAGTCGTTCTTTTCTGCAAAGTGTTCCGGCAACCTCAACTCTCTCAAACAGCTCTCTCTCTCTCTCTCTAATACTCAATTCGAAGTATTCCATTACTCATGAGAAAAATCTAGCAGACGAGAATGAAAAACAATGGCAGCAAACAAAAAATGATAATTTGTAAATGATCTTCAAACATTAGAAGAAAAAAAAATTCATTCTGCTATCATTGAACTCAAGTTTAAACATTACATAGAACTAAAACTGAAAATCAAGAGGTTCTTCGAACTTAAAAACCACAAATCATATCATGCTTCAGCCAAAACCTTTGCTCTTGTGGAACATACAGACCAAACCCTTCAACAATACTGCAAGGAAAAAAAAAAAGAATCCACCCAAAATCAAATCAGATTAGCAAACCAACATTCAAAGTAGGACAATAAACTCAATAGAAAAATATAACCTTAATGAAGCCAATTTCCTTGGCGTTGCTGCAGAAGTATTGCCTATCAAGCAAAGAAAAAGGCAATGCAAAGCTAAAGTCAGTACCTTCAAACTTTTTAAGCAAATCCCAGATCATATACAAAATCACAACTAGAAGGCATGAGCCCTAAAAATCCAATCCACAGAAACTAATTCCTTTTAAATCCAATGCATGAGCTTGTTCTGTGTCTCAGCAAAAGGAGATATTGGAGAGAGCAGCTGAAGCAAGAGGCTTTGAGAGAGAGGAAACGAAATGGAGAGGGAGAGGGAGAGAGAGAGAGAGAGAGAGAGAGAGAGAGAGAGAGAGAAATGAAAATTTTTATTAAATGGGCAACCAATTGCGCGCCGGTTTCACCAGGCGGTTGTAATAAGTATTTCTCTTTTCATATGACCAGAAAAATATCCAAAGTAAATACGTTCCAATTAAACATAGTGTGCAAGCCTTCAAACCAGATGCAACTTGAGTAGATGCAAAGAACAAATTAAGAAATATAATTATAGTCAGTATTCACAATTATCTAAGAACTAATAACAAAAGGAAATAACATAAAGGCCAAAAATAATAGAAATAAAAGTCTAAAATTAAATAATATGACCCTTAAAGTCATTGGCTGAGTTGTTTTCCAAACCAAAACAGTTCCAAATATAAATCTAAAAAATCTAAAGCTAGGCGCACAAGGCTCGCCATCTATTCAAGGCGACAACAACATGGCAATGGGCAAGGCGTTCGACATAAGGGGGTTTCACAATGGTGAGAGTGGCGTCAGGGTCTAAATGGTTTTTCGAAGGAGGAGCCCTGAGAGAGAGAGAGAGAGAGAGAGAGAGAGAGAGAGATGATTGGGATGCCATGAACGGCAACATCAGCAAGGGGTAAGGAAGGTTCAGTGACGACGTGTGGCTACAGCAACGACATCAGTGACGAGTTGGGAAAGAGGGAGGAGGGGAAAGGCACGGGAAGAAAGGGAGGGGGAGGGAGAGAGAGAGAGAGAGAAGATGTGACGCATTGACAGTGTGCCACATCAGTTTGTGGATCCCTTTGTGGTATCCTATTGTATCTAAGGTAGGGGTGTAAAATTGGGCAGGATTTTTTTCCCGATCTAATCCGAAACCCAGAAATCTGGGCAAATAACCACCTGGATCCTGTTAAGAGTCGGGTTTTAACCCAGTTATCCATAACCAGTTTCCTTTTTTAAAAACAAACTTGTTGCCCAGATGACTAACACAAGAGGGAGGGTGAATTGAGTTGTATTTAAAAAATAACAATTATAAATCAAATATGAAACAGAAATAAATATAAAGAGTAAGAGTAAGAGAGAAGCAAACTCAGTATGTTAACGAGGTTCGGCCCCACTGCCTACGTCCTCGCCTCAAGTTACCCCTTGAAGATCCTCAAATTTACTATTCAACCTCCTTCAGGTGGAGATAGAAACCTATTACAATTTTGAACAACACCGCTACAAAGGATCCGTGTAGAACACCCTCTACACTTGCAATCACCTCACACATGGTGATTCAACTATTCCCTGTGTAAAACACTTTCTACAGGCACAAGGGTTATACACACCCTTTTACTGATATAAGAATTGATAGTGGGTAGGCTATCAGAAAACACTCCTCAATGAATGAAATAAGAACAATACAAACATAAACTATATCTCTCAAAATGAACAAGAGTTAAGGCTCAATGCTTAGAGAAGACAGAATGAAAGTTTTGAATGAATATTGTATGCTCTTGGTGTTGTGAATGTGAAGCTCTCAAATGATTTATTTATAGGCATATGAGACTTCATATTCGAATTTAAAAAGATTCACATGTCAAAGACATCATTATTCATTTTTCAAAAATTTCAAACCTAATCTTTTTACTTTTTGCATGTGACAAAAGGAGCACACTTTACTTTTGAAAAATTTCGAACCTAATTTTTTACTTTTTGTATATGACAAAAGGAGCAACTTTACTTTTCAAAATCTTCAAACAAAGACATCTACCTTTTGCATAAGTCAAGAAAAGTATCAATCACTTTTGAAAATATTCAAATAAAACATTCACATGTGAAAGATGACAATCAATCATCTTTAATATTTTCAAAGTTCAAATCTTTAATCATATCATGCACATGTGAAAGATGACAATCAATCATCTTTCAAAATTTTCAAATTTAATTTTCAAAATATTCATGCACATGTAGAAAATGTATTTTAATGCTTTATGATAAAATATTAATTTTGAGCCTTAATCCTAATTTTGAATTTTTAAGAGATTTACAACATTACTCTATGATTTTAATGTGAACTTGTTCCCTTCTTGCTTATGCTTGGTCCTTGATGTGCTTGATTCCATTGTGTGGACAATTTGAGATTGAGACTCCTTTATTCTTTGAATTCATTTGTTATCATCAAAATCCATCTATAGATTTATAATCACACAAAACTTGAAACCTTGGGTTCAATAATTTCCCCCTTTTTGATGATGACAAATACTTGATAGAACCTGAAGCCTGTATTAATACTTAAGCTCCCCGTGAGAATGTGCGTTAGTTTTTCAAGCAAAAATATAAATATAATTCCAAGCATATATAACAAGTTTAGCAATATTTAAACTATGTTAATGTTATAGTCTAAAACTTCTCCCCCTTTCGGCATCATTAAAAAGGATCGGCAGCAAGTAAATAGACTGAAGAAAACGGTACGTTAATAGACACTGTAGATAGTTGAAAAAGGGAGCCGTCCATGACCCGACAAGTACTGCAAAGCCTCGAGGCCTAACTCTATGAATTTAGTGCGGCTGAAGATTTTAACAATCGCCTGATGTTGTTGATAAATGGGATTGAAGGCTCTAAGTTTCTATAAAAAAATAATCATTTTCACCTATCGGATACCAAAAAAGAAAAAACATCGCTTCTTGACCTGAGTTCTGTTTTTCCATAACGATGGAATGGCCGAACAATTCTCTTCCACTAATGTTTCAGACTTGAATCAGGAACCCTTGATGCATTAACCATCAATCTTCTCTCCTGAGGCCGTCAATATCATGATAGGAGCAGAGAACCGTTTTTCTAATAGGGCTGATTCTGAGATTATTGCAGAATCAAGAATGCTCAGTAGTCAATATGCTACCTCTGTTACAATCATGTCTCGGAGGTTAATGGCGAGGGTGAATGAGATTGATCATCTTAACATCCAAATATCTGAGTTACGACAGAAGCTTGCTAATAAGGATAGAGAGAATAAAAGGCTAAACCAAGAAAACAAAGAATTGAAAAAATTTGCAGATTGGTATGCTCATGATCTGCAACCACGAATAAAGGAGCTGGAATGAGAAAGGGTTCAGATACAAGGTCAACATTGGCAGATAACAGCAGAGGTTCATTGTTTACTAGAAAAATAGGGACAATCTACTGTTAATCTCACTAGCTTAGTAAGAAAACTTTTGACAATGTGTGTCCAGCATATCTTGTATTTCTTTTGACTAAATAAGATTTGAAGAGACAATAGTTTGTCTTGTTCTTTACACTATCTCTATAAAATCAGTTTTAAAATTCATCCGATTTGCATCAAATCTTATTCTCATCTCTATAACTCATATGCATTCCTTCAACATTCTCGCTTTAAGTTTTCAATTCTTTTCTCAATGGCTCATTCTTCTAACATTCCTCTAGATCCATCCATGAGGTATTCTACACCTCAATCTTCTGTCCTTTCTGCAGCTACCATTGGTGCCATGTTGCAGCAAGAAAATAATAGTTTGGCTAATAAGTCAGATTCCGATGCTATCTACGACTTGGTGAGTCTTGGGACTCGCTACTCATCCTCTATTGTTGCTTTTTCCCAGCGGGTACAAGCCAAAAACCATGAGGTTGAAAGGCTTAAAGAACAAATTGTTGTACTTCAACGAATTGTTCAAGAGTCTCACACAAGGGAAGGAATCATTCGGCAGAAGAATAAACAGTTGAAATCTCTATTAGATTCTTCATTCCGCTTGCCAGTTCCCATGGATAGGGATGACATGATATTGTATGAAGAGAATGAGAGTCTCAAACATAAGGTTAAGAACCTCAAGTTTATGTAAAAGTATTTAAAACAAATATCTCTCTATTTTTATAAACTCTGGTCTACCTTTTTAGAGATATTCATAACATGCATCATATATATTTCTCTTCTAATCATACATAATCTATCTTCTAGTAAAGGTTTTGTGAATATATCTGCTAACTGATTGTGTGTGTTTGTGAACTCTAGTACTATATCGCCTTTCTGCACATGATCTCGAAGAAAATGATATTTTATTTCAATATGCTTAGTTCTAGAATGTTGTATTGGGTTCTTTGAAAGATTTATAGCATTTGTATTATCACATTTGATTGGAATGTGATTATACGGAATGTGATTATACATGAGTTTAAAATCTTCAAGTTGTTGCTAAATGTAAAGAACTTGAGCACAACAACTACCCGCAGCCACATATTCTGCCTCAACAGTAGATAGTGCAACAGAATTTTGTTTTTTACTAAACCAGGAAACTAGTGCATGACTTAAGAAGTGACATGCTCCACTAGTGTTTTTTCGATCTATTTTACAGCCAGCATAATCTGCATCCGTGTAGCTAATTAGATCGAAAGATGTGTGCTTAGGGTACCATAACCCTAAGTTAATTGTACCACTAAGATATCTAAGAATGCGTTTAACTGCAATTAAATGTGATTCTTTTGGAGATGATTGAAAGCATGCACATAAGCACACACTAAACATAATATCTGGTCTATTAGCTGTCAAATATAATAAGCTACCAATCATACCTCGATATACCTTCGAGTCAACTGGTTTACCGAATTCATCTTTATCAAGTTTAGTGGATGGTCTCATTGGTATTCCAGTTTCCTTAGCACCTTCCATCCCAAACTTCTTCAGCAATTCCTTAATATATTTCGATTGATTGATGAATGTCCCACTTTTTGCTTGCTTAATTTGCAATCCGAGAAAGAATGTAAGCTTTCCCATCATGCTCATTTCAAATTCTTCTTACATAATCTTAGCAAAAACTTGGCACATATTTTCATTAGTAGCACCAAATATTATATCATCAACATAAATCTGAATCAAAAGAATATCATCATTTTCGTATTTAATGAAAAGAGTTGTATCAATTTTTCTTCTTGAAAAGCCTTTTTCAATCAAGAAACCACTGAGTCTCTCGTACCAAGCTCTAGGAGCTTGTTTGAGTCCATATAGTGCTTTTGTGAGTTTGAAAACATGATTTGGAGACATATGATTTTCAAAACCTGGAAGTTGCTCAACATATACCTCTTCATTTATAAAACCGTTTAAGAAAGCACTTTTAACATCCATTTGAAAAAGTTTGAAATCTTTATAACAAGCATATGCAAGTAGCATTTGAATAGCTTCTAATCTTGAGACTGGTGCATATGTCTCATCATACTCGATTCCTTCTTCTTGATTGAAACCTTGGGCTACAAGTCGAGCCTTATTTCTAGTAATGACTCCGGACTTATCTTTCTTGTTTCTAAAAACCCATTTTGTTCCAATAATAGTATGATTTTTGGGTCTAGGAACAAGTGTCCAAACATCATTTCTTTCAAATTGATTAAGCTCTTCTTGCATAGCTATAATCCAAGATTCATCAAGAAGTGCTTTATCAATATTTTTAGGTTCAATCTGAGATAGAAAAGCAGTATAATTGCAAATATTTCTAAGAGATGATCGAGTACTTACACCTCGAGAAGGTTCTCCCAGAATTTGTTTCACTGGATGATCTTCCACAAATTTCAATTGTTTGGTTGCATCTTATATTAAATTTTGATGATCTTTCCTGATGTCTCCATGTTGGACTTCCTCTATTGTGTTCTCTTTGTTGAGATTGAGACTTTCCGTATTATTTATACCTCCTATTTCTTCATCAATGGATTTCTTGGAGAGTAGAGAATTAGATTTATCAAATACTACATGCATAGATTCTTGTACAGTCAAAGTCTTTTTATTGAATACTCTATAAGCTTTACTATTAGTAGAATATCCAATAAAGATACATTCATCAGATTTTGCATCAAATTTGCCTAAATTATCAATGTCATTCAAAATAAAACATTTGCATCCAAATACATGAAAGTAACCAATGTTCGGCTTTTTCTCATTCCAAAGCTCATAGGGGGTTTTATCTAATTTAAACCTTAGCATAACTCTATTTATGACATAACATGCAATACTTACCACTTCGGCCCAAAAAATAACTAGGCAAGTTGTTCTCATTACGCATTGTTCTTGTCATCTCTTGAAGAGATCTATTTTTCCTCTCTACTACCCCATTTTGTTGAGGAGTTCGTGGAGCAGAAAAATTATGCACAAAACCATTTTCATCACAAAATGTTTCAATATTTTTATTAACAAACTTTTTTCCCCTATCACTTCGGATACTTGAAATAGTATAGCCCTTTTCATTTTGAATTCTCTTACGTAACTTGGTAAAGGCATTATGTGCCTCATCTTTATGAACAAGAAAGATGACCCAAGTATATCTAGAGAAATCATCAACAATAACAAATGCATAATATTTTCCTCCTAGATTTGCAACTCTATTTGGTCCAAAAAGATCCATGTGAATCAGTTGCAGTGGTCTAGTAGTGGAAATATGTTTCTTGGTTTTAAAAAAAGTTTTTGTTTGTTTACCAAATTGGCATACATCACAAATTTTATCTTTAAGAAAATTTGCCTTTGGTAAATCTCTTGCAAGATCATTTTTTGAAAGTTTAGAAATAAGTTCCATGTTAGCATGACCTAGTCTTCTATGCCACAGTCAACTAGTTTCATTTTGAGCTGAAAAACAAATAGTATCTTGTGAGGTAATTTCTTCAAAATCGATTGTATAAACATTGTTGCTTCTAAAAGCAGTAAAACAAATATTATAATTACGATCATTCAAAATAATGCACTTATCCATTTTGAAAGTAACTGAAAATCTTTTATCACATAATTGACTTATACTCAAAATATTATGTTTTAAACCTTCAACAAGTAGAACATCTTCAATTATGAGAGAAGATTTATTACCAATTTTACCTACTCCCACGATCTTCCCTTTCGAGTTGTCTCCAAATGTCCCGTGTCCTTCTTCTTTAGATTTATGATCGAAGAACTTAGTCTTGTCTCCCATCATGTGTCTTGAACATCCACTATCTAAAAATCATTTGTTTTTGCTTGTAGAGGACTTCATGCATACCTCAATGTCATCTTTAGCCATAAAACAGAGATTTGCTAATTCTTCATTGCTTTCTTGCCTTTGTTTCGATTTTTCTTTAGCAGAGGACAATCTGGCTTGATATGACCAGGCTTATTGCATTTATAACAAATTAAAGTATCATTTTTACCTGAATCTTTCTTGGAAAACTTTTTGAATGATTTCTTCGGAGAAGTTTTATTTTTCTTTAAGAACCTCTGAATTCTTCTTGTTATCATCGCAACTTTTTCATCTTTGTCGTCATTTTCCTCATCTTTATCACTTTCACTTTCATGAGGAACAGCTTTAAGTGCCAAGCTCTTCTTTGGCTTTCCTTCTTCCTCTCCTATTTTCAATGTGTACTCATCGGTGATAAGTGACCCGATGAGTTCATTCACTTAGAGCTTCTTGAGGTCTCTAACTTCAAGAATCGCTGTCACTTTTGATTCCCAACGTTTTGGTAGAGAGTTGAGAATTTTTCTTACTATCTCCACTTTGGAATAAACTTTGCCAAGAGCTATCAAGCTGTTTATGATGTTAGTAAAACGAGTGTGCATACTAGAAATAGATTCATCATCATTCATCTTAAACATTTCATATTCATGAGTAAGAATATAAATTTTTGATTCCTTGACTTGAGAAGTTCCTTCATAAATAACTTCCAAGTTATCCCAAATTTCCTTTGCCATAGCATAAGTCATTACTCTATTAAACTCATTACCATTGAGAGCATTATATACTAAATTCATAGCAGTTAAATTCAAAATATATTCATTTTGTTGGAATATAAGGTTCATTTACAATGCATTTTCAGATTTCTCGACCTTAAGCCAAAAGGAATATTCTCATTCTAACTTTCCAGAATGAGTAATTGTCTCCACAAAAGAGTGGAGGCCGACTGCTAGATTGACCTTCACTAAATGAAACTGCAATGTTAACCATAAGATCTTAACTCAAAAGATAGTTATTCTTATGATAGAGATTTAGCTCTGATACCAATTGTTGCCCATATGACTAACACAAGGAGGGTGAATTGAGTTGTATTTAAAAAATAACAATTATAAATCAAATATACAATATAAAATATAAACAAAATATGAAACATAAATAAATATAAAGAGTAAGAGTAAGAGAGAAGCAAACTTAGTATATTAACGAGGTTCGGCCCCTACGTCCTCACCACAAGCTACCCCTTGAGGATCCCCGAATTCACTATTCAACCTCCTTCAGGTGGAAATAGAAACCTATTACACCTTCGAACAACACCGCTACAAAGGATCCGTGTAGAACACCTTCTACACTTGCAATCACCTCACACGTGGTAATTCAACTATTCCCTGTGTAGAACACTTTCTACACGCACAAGGGTTATACACACCCTTTTACTGATACAAAAATTGATAGTGGGTAGGTTATCAGAAAACACTCCTCAATGAATGAAATAAGAACAATACAAGCACAAACTATATCTCTCAAAATGAACAAGAGTTAAGGCTCAATGCTTAGAGAAGAGAGAATGAAAGTTTTGAATGAATATTGTATGCTCTTGGTGTTGTGAATGTGAAGCTCTCAAATGATTTATTTATACGCATATGAGACTTCATATTTAAATTTAAAAAGATTCACATGTCAAAGACATCATCATTCATTTTTTAAAAATTTCAAACCTAATCTTTTTACTTTTTGCATGTGACAAAAGGAGCACACTTTACTTTTCAAAAATTCCAAACCTAATTTTTTACTTTTTGTATATGACAAAATGAGCATACTTTACTTTTCAAATTTTTCAAACAAAGACATCTACCTTTTGCCTAAGTCAAGAAAAACATCAATCACTTTTGAAAATATTCAAATAAAACATTCACATGTGAAAGATGACAATCAATCATCTTTAATATTTTCAAAGTTCAAATCTTTAATCATGTCATGCACATGTGAAAGATGATAATCAATCATCTTTCAAAATTTTCAAATTTAATTTTCAAAATATTCATGCACATGTAGAAAATGTATTTTAATGCTTTATGATAAAATATTAATTTTGAGCCTTAATCCTAATTTTGAATTTTTAAGAGATTTACAACATTACTCTATGATTTTAATGTGAACTTGTTCCCTTCTTGCTCATGCTTGGTTCCTTGATGTGCTTGATTCCATTGTGTGGACAACTTGAGTTTCAGACTCCTTTATTCTTTAAATTCATTTGTTATTATCAAAATCCATGTGTAAATTTATAATCACACAAAATTTGAAGCCTTGGGTTCAACAAAACTAATTTATTCAAAATGACGCCATTTTGCTAATAGAAAATGATGCCATTTTGCTTTTTCTTTAGGTTCATTCAGGTCCAAACTCCAAATTTAGTTCTCTCTCTCACTCTCGACAAACACCCCATCTCTTTCATTCTCTCTCAAGTTCTCAAGATCTCGACAAACCCTAGAGTCCTAGACTACGCCGCTGCGTGCCACCGTTTGCCTTGTCTCTCTCTCTCTCAACTTCGATGATATGTTCCTCTCTCGCTCTCTCTCTCTCTCTCTCTCTGTTACACTTCATTTTATTTTTTATCAGTCCATTAGGTGTTTTACAATCTCTCTCTTATTTTGTATAGAGATGTTTGTGTTTGTGTTTAAAACTGGATGCACTTTGGATATTAGGAAGTTGGTTTCAGTGATATGAACCCTACTACTGATTGAACACCATTTTTCAATTTTATTGGACTAAAAATCTTCAAGCTTCAAATAAACTAGAAGCAATGTTTAGACTATCTTTTCAATTTCTTTAATCAGCAAATAGAGATACGAAGGAAAAGATAATTATTAATTAGATTCATGCACATTCTCCCTATGGATGGAGATGATGGCTCTATGGAGAATAATTGGAAGGCCGTGAGGCATATATATTGTGTCATGAAAAAACTTTGTATGACCCGAAAGTGATTTTGAGACTTTGTTTCACGTTTATGCCATACAGAAACACTTGAATTGATTACAGATCAATACAATATATTATAGAAGTAGGGCAAAGAATAAATTTATTTTTGGGTGGCCTGAATAAACATGAATTGAATCTTGTTTTGTGGACATTTGGAGGTGCTTCTGGAACAGAGTTGTCTTGTCTCCATCGATGATCACATTATATTATAGTAATTGGTTCGCAAGTCCATTCCTTTAGGAGGACTTTCAAGACTCAAACTTCTCTTTCTATCCAAAAGTTGTTTGGACTTTCAAAGAGCTCAAACATGAGGGCCTGTATCTGGACCTTTATTAAAATGTCACAATCAAACATGTGCTACTTTCTTAGCAATCCTCAACATCTTTTTCTATCTGACAGTCATCTCATCTCAAGCAATGGATCATAGTATGTATTTAGTTTAAAATATGGAGTATTTTGATTTTTTGTTTTTTTCTGTTTAAAGTTTGTGTATAGACCTCGCACTTTTGTTTCACTTATCTTCAATCTATATGCCGTTGTTCATTGGTCAGTGACATTCTTACCAAACTACATTCTTACCAAACTATGAGCCATCTTGTTTGCTTCTTGTTCAAATATTGTACCCTCCAATTAATAAAATCTTGGCTCTTGTGAAGGACAAATTTTTTTTAACCAGACACTTATTCTTTTGTATAAAAGTAAAACAGTTATATGGGCATTCTTACTTCTCATAATATTTATTATAGCCGTGTATGTTAGCTGCATTTTATGGTTAATTCATATCCTTTTTTGTATTTGTTTGGATACATATATATTTCTTTATTATATATTTTTCCTGTTTTGTTGTTGATTTTATTTTTATTATATTTCTTTTTCTATTTTTTTTTTTGTTTAAAACAAATGGAAGGTAGTCTTAGTGGCAGTGTTGGTGATTCATCTGATATTTCATTGGACATGGACAAAAACACTAGTCCTTTAGTGCCTTCCTCCATGAATACCCAAAATCCCACATAATCCCTAGCCCCAAAGGCAAAAAGAGTCAAGAAGGCTACCAACCAATCTGTTGTATGGGATCATTTTACAAGAATTGAGCCTGTTGATCCCATTGAACCTAAAGCCCAATGCAAATATTGCATGAAAGTTTATGGATGCCATTATAAAAATGGCACTTTATCAATGTCACACCACCTAAGATTTACTTGTAAGGACTCACCCATTAGTGAGAAAAAAAATATTGGGAAGGATAAATCACCATCATAGCCTAGAGTTAGGATGAATGGTAAAGGATCTAGTTATCAAGGATTAGGAAAATATGATCCTATAAAATTAAGGGTGAAGATTGCCAATTTTTTTATCCAATGTGAATTGTCATTCAAGGTTATAGAGCATCCATCATTTGTTGAATTCCTGGATTATTTAGAGTCTAGACACACCTTGTCATCCCAAACCACCTTTTCAAAAAGAGTGTATTGATTTATACAATGATGAGAAGCAAAAGTTGAAGGCTTTGTTGAAAGGTCAAAAAGTTTGTTTGACCACCGATTTATGGACATCGGTGCAAAACAAGAATTATATGTATGTGACTTGTCACTATATTGATTGAAGTTGGATATTGAACAAAAAAATCATAATGCTTTGTGATATTCCTAATTCTTCCATTGCTTGGATGTTAGATTCCTTTATAATAGATTGAGAGATTGATCACCTTTGTACGATCACTATCGATAATGCCTCCCCTAATGATGTTGCTATTGATCATATGAGGAGGAGCATAAGAGATAAGAAGTTCACAATTTTGGGCGGTGAGTTTATATTTGTTCAATGTGCTGCACATATTTTAAACCTTATTGTATGTGATGGTTTAAAAAATATACATGATGCAATAAATAATATTTACAGAGGCAATAAGATTTGTTAGATCTTCACCAGCAAGACTTTATATGTTTAAAACATGTGCAAATGATCTGAACATTGAATTTAGAAAAATGGTGTCAATATGTTCCTACTAGATGGAACTCCACATATTTAATACTGAGTGTTACTGAAAAATACAAAAAAGCTTTTATACTAATGGGAATGAGGGATGCACAACTTTTGGTACCTTTGTATGAGGATTGGCAAAAGGCTCGGGTTTTTATAAGTTTCTAAAAGTTTTTTATGATGCCACCTTGAAAATATCCGGCTCATTATGCATGACCTCAAATATGCTATTTTAACAACTTTGTACAATTGAGAACACTTTGAACAAAATGTGTTTAAGTGAGGATGATGTGTTGATGAGAATGACATCTAGTATGAAGCTTAAGTTTGATAAATATCTGGGAACACAAATAAGATCAACATGATTTTCTATATAGCTTTTGTCCTTGACCCTCTATAAAAGAATACAACCTTAGCATATTGGTTGAAAATGTGCAAAAGGGATGAATTGGGAGATAGGATTGAGGCCAAAGTGAGATTAATCATGAACCATTTGATTGAGCAATACAATAAGTTTATGGGCTAGGTAGTGGGAGATCAAATGTGGCCGGCCCATAGAAGTTCCTTAAGTATTAGTGGTGATGACCTAGATTGTGAAGATTTTGATACAGCTCTAGAGCAATATCTTGAGGAGCAAAATAGTTCGGTATTTAGCTTGGAGGTGGATAGGTATTTGATGGATATCCTTGAACCAAAAACACCTGAGTTTGAGATTTTGACTTGCTGGAAGAGGAACTTGCATAGATATCTCATCCTTGTGGAGATCGCACATGATGTATTTATCACCCCTATTTTCACAGTTGCATCCGAGTCCGCATTCAACACTGGTGGACGTGTTTACACCCCTTTCAAAACTCATTAGCGCTAGAGATTGTCCAAGCATTAATCTGCACACAAAATTGGTTAGGTTGTAATCCAATTGATTTGTGGGAGGTGGAGGAGCATGTAAAAGGTATTGACATCGAAGGTAAATATTTTTATTTGTTAGTTTTGAATTTTTATTACTAAATTACCCATTTTAGCTTAATTTATACATTTTTTACTTCTTAAGGTATCCCTCATTCAACTTTAGGAACTTCAACTTCAACTTATTCATAACTTAAGCAATAAGGTATGATGAATCTATCTATATGTACCTATATATATTAGTAGTTCTATTTATAACTTTGCAAATAATATTTTCAAGCTACTTTAAGTGTTGGAACAATTATTACTGGATTCAAACAGAGTTTTTCGGTAAGAAATAAATTTTCAATCATGTGAATAGAATTTCAAGAATTTGTTTGCATGTTGCTGTCAGCTCTTTCCCACATGTGACAACCTTTAGTGGGTCTCTTGGTTACAATTAACTTTAAAATAAAGGTTTTTATGATGAGTTTTAACTTTCAAGCATACCCTATTGAATGTGGTGTTAGTTCTTAATCCCAGAGAGTCAATGACTTCTCAGTTATATTAGAAGCCTACTAAATATCTACTAAATATCAACCAGCATTGATGAGAAATAGTGAGCTGCAACAACTATACATAGGATGGTGCAGAGCTTGAAGTTGGACAGTGCACAGCAGACTAAGTGGATTTTTTGGTTTCACACTTTGGTGGTTTTCAACAATCACTCCCTCCACTCAAATGTGGCATACTAGGTTGCTTACAAATTGTTATAGCCTTCAAATGATTGCACCTCCTTCTTTGACATGAGAGACTTCTGCTATCAAATGCGCCATAAAGTGCCAATGCACCCGAAGGTGTTTAGCAGCGTGTGATATTGATCAAGTCCAAGTAGTGTTGGAACTTGATCCCTTTGACGACTTTGGTCAACATATCTACTAGATTTTTTTCAGTGCCAATCTTCTGAAGTATAATGTCCCCTTCTTCTAATATTTCAAGTACAAAGTAAAATCAAACCTCTATGTGTTTCGTTCAAGAATGATACACTTGATTCTTGGCCAAATGAATTGCACTTTGGCTTAAAATCCAAATTTTTTACCAGTCCCTGTAACCAAATGACTTCTTTCACGGCTTTTGTTATAGCCATATATTCAACCTCCGTGGATGATAGTGCAATTGTAGACTGTTAATTTGATCGCCAACCAACTAGTCCTCTAGCCAGAGTGGACACATATCTAGTTGTCAATCGGTGTTTGTTAAGATCACCTGCATAGTCTGAGTCAAAATATCTAATTACTAGACTATCTTTACTTTTCTCGAACTTCAAACCAAGATCTATGGTCCCTAAAATATACCATAAAATCCATCAAACTGCATGTCAGTGTATCTTTCCAGGTTTATGCATATATCGGCTAACTAAGTTGAGGGCCTGGGAGATATCAAGACGTGTACATACCATGGTATACATTAAGCTTCCAACAACACTTGCATACATGACATTCTTCATGTAGTCTCGCTCTTCATCATCTTTAGGAGACTGCAATGCACTGATCTTGAAATATGGGGCCATTGGAGTACTCACCGGCTTTGTCTTTGAGTCCATGTTGAAGCGTTGTAATATTTTCTTCAGATACTACTTCTTAGTAAGATGAACTGTATTTTTTACTTTATCTCTGTTAATCTCTATCCCCAATATTCTTCATGCTTCTCCCAGAGATTTCATTTCAAACTCATGACTCAACTGAGTTTTCAAACGATTTATCTCCACCTTGCTTTTACATGCAATCAACAAATCATCTACCTATAAAAGCAAATAAATAAAAGATCTATTTGCAAGTTTTCTAAAATACACATAGTAATCGTATTGGCAATGACTGTATTTAAAGTCCATCATAAAGCGGTCAAACCGCTTATACCATTGCCGAGGTGACTGCTTTAATCCATAAAGAGATTTCTTCAAACTACAGACCCATTTTTCTTTAACAGCTCCTTTAAAACCTTCTAGTTGAGACAGATAGATCTCCTCTTTCAGATCATCATGTAAAAAAGCTATCTTCGCATCAAGTTGTGCTAACTCAAGATCATTTTGTGCAACCAAAGTGAGCAATATCCAAATGGATGAATGCTTCACAACAGGAGAGAATACTTCACTGTAGTCAATTCCCTCTATCTGAGCGTAGCCCTTGGCTACCAATCTAGCTTTGTCTCGTACTCCATTTTTAGTAGTTTGATCATCTTTCTAATTAAAAACCCACTTACAGTCAATTGACTTCTTTCTTTGTGGAAGCGGCACAAGCTCCTAAGTCTAATTCTGGTGACGAGACTATATCTCCTCATTCATTGCCTTTGTCCATTAAACTTGTTCACTGGACTGTATAGCTTCTTTGTAAGTGGTTGGGATCTCACCCCATTTAGTAGGTAGTGCATATGTCACAAAGTATGCATAACGTGTCGATACACGTTTCTCTCATCTCGGCTTGTTTGTTGCTATTGATTCTGGTTGACTTGAAGGTACTGTGACGGGACTATCAACCTCATCTTGTCCATTCTCTTCATCTGTGTCTCCTAAATCCTTGAAGTAGTAAACTCTATATTCTATGAATCACCAGGTGTTTCACCATCATGGTTGCCTTCATTGGAATCTTTATGCTTATGTGACTTACGTATCTCAGATTCGTTGAATGTAACATTTCTATTGATGATTACCTTCTTAGACACTATGTACCAGAGTCTATGCCATTTTACACCAGTACTAAAGCCTAACAATTTTGCTTTCATAGCTCTATGATCAAGCTTACTTTCTTTAGCATAATGTAAGCAAGTCATCCAAAATCGTGTAAAGAGTCATAATCAGTAGTGTATATACCTTTCCATATTTCAATAGGTGTTTACCCGCCATTGGCAATGGTGGGTAGTCGGTTGATGAGGTGGCAGACATATGTTACAACTTCAGCCCTAAATTGTTTACTAAATCTAACATCCAGTAAGGTAAATCGTACTTTCTCTAGAAAAGTACGCTTCATCCGTTCTGCCACACCATTGTATTGCGGTGTTCCTTGTACCGTGAACTATCTAACAATTCCCTCTCTTCGCCATACTTTCATGAAGGGGTCTAGAGTGTACTCTCCTCCATTATCTGATCTGAGCTGCTTGATTTTTCTGTTGGTCCAATTCTCAATCATTTTCTTCCAAACAAGGAAGCTATTCAGCACTTCATCTCTATTCTTCATTGTATATACCCACACATGACGAGAATAATCATCTAAAAAATTTACAAACCAATGCTTATCTCCCAAAATGCAATTTTGGTCAGTCCCCAAACATTGGAGTGTACATAATCAAGTATCCCCTGTGTATTGTGAATAGCAGTTCTGAACTTGATCCACGTCTACTTCCCCAATACACAGTGCTCATAGAAAGACAATTTAGCAATCTTGGTACCTTTGAGTAAGCCTTGCTTCACTAGTGTTTGCAAAAAAATTTCTCTGATGTGTCCCATACACATATGCCAAAGACTGGTGGTGTCAGCATCAGTTTCATCTAGCTTCTCACAGCCTGTGGAAGCTCTATCATCAACAGTACTTCCTTGCAAGAAGTACAAGTTTCCTCTCCCTAAATCCTTCATAGCCACCTGAACTCCCATTACTACTTTGAGAGTTCTGTCTTCAATAATGATTTTGAAGCCCTTTGAATCCAGAGATCCAAGTGAGATGAGATTCTTTTGCAAGTCTGAAACGTACCGAACTTCTGTCAAAGTCTTGACAGTTTCATTGTGCAGCTTTACCCAAATGCTTCCTATTCCCTAAGTCTTACAAGCATTGTCGTTGCCCATAAGTACTGCTCCACTACCAATTTTTGTGAAGTCAAAAAACCAGTCTTGATTGGGACACATGTAATAGGTACATCTGGAATCCATAATCCATTCATCGGAATGACAAATGGATGATGAACTTGTCAAGGCAATGTCTGAATCTTCATCTCTGTCTATGACACTGGCTGTGGTAGGTTGATTCTTTTATTGTCCCTTCAGTTTGGGATAATCCTTCTTCCAGTATCCTTTGTTGTGACAAACAGAACACTCATCTTTAGAGAGTTTTCTCCTGACTGATGAATCACGTGATGTGGCCCGAGTTTTCGATTGAAAACCTTTCTGCTTTACAAGATACTTTGACCTGTTCTCCCTCTTGCTGTTAATGCTTCACTTGGTGTATCTAGCTATACCTACTTATCTTTTATACGGTACTCATTACTAATTAGAGAACTAGACACATTGCTAAAACTGATTTTTTTATTTCCATATAATAGTATAGTAATTAAATGCTCATATGTATCAGGTAAGGAATTTAATAACAGTAAAGCCTTATCTTCATCTTGGATCTCAACATCCAAGTTTAGTAGTTCAACAAGAATTTGATTGTAACTATTAAGGTGTTCAGACATAGAAATACCTCACGAAATTAGAATTTGAAGAGATTTTTCTTCAAGTGCTCTCGATGCTCTTTTTCATGAACTTATCTTCCAATTTCTGCCAAAGTTCACTTACATTTCTCTCTCATGACAAAGTACTTCTGTTCTTTGGCCAAGCACAAACGGATTGTACTACAAGTTTGGGTATTAAGCTTCCTTCAATCCTTTTCGGTCATATCATCCGGTTTTTCCTCTAACGCGACATCCAACTCTTGTTGGATCAAAACGTTCATTACTTCGCATTGCCACATGCCAAAGTTATTAGTTTCATTGAACTTCTTGATTTTAAACTTGACATTCGAAACTATGGATCTACGCCCAGAGCTGCTAGCATTTACAGAGCTCCTATCTCCCCTAGAACCTTCCATATGAATTTTGAAAAATTAGAAAATAAATTTCAAAATTCTAACCATACGGATGAGTCTAGAAGGATCCAAGTAATTGGAAATCACTATTTGATCATTGAAATCGGACCCCAAATGGTTTAGATCAAGCCCAAAATAGATCTAGAATTTGAACGGTCCAAATCGTCTAGCTCATGTGCTACACGCATTGATGCAGGGTGTCTGGGGCGCTTGAGGCGCATGTGGTTCACGCACAGAGAGTAAGTAGGGTGCGTGGCGATGCATGGCACATGTAGGTCACGCGTCTTCAACCTTAGTTGTGCGTGAGGGCGCGTGAGCGCATGATCTTCAAACATCTTCAAACTCCAGCCGCAAGTGGGGCACATAAGTGCACACTTCAACCTTCTAGCAGCACGTGCAAGCTCCTCTGACATCCACTTTTGATTCAATTTGTGGCAACGGATTCGTCTTGACGCGAGGAACTCCTTGGAGTTGTCAAAAGTTGATTTTGATCAACTTGATTTCTAAACAGTGCGAACCAACAGCTCTAATACCAATTGTTGCGTGCAAAACTCTCCAAGAATCACACAAGAATATTTTTAAGTGGTTCAGCAATTTGCCTACATTCACTGGAGTCAAAATTCAGTATGTTTGTATGAGATTACAAACACCCAAAAATTTCTCACTTCCACTCTCTATTTTTGAACATACACACTTCACACATCAGAGCTCTCCTTTTATAGGAGAAGCTCTACTAAATATCAACCATCATTGATGAGGAATAGTGAGCTGCAACAGTTATATATGGGACGGTGCAAAGCTTGAAGTTGGACGATGCAGAGTGGACTAAGTGGACTTTTTGGTTTCATACTTTTGATGGTTTTCAACAAATACCAAACTTATTTTATTTAAGTTTGTGGTTTGCCTGTCTATCTCCTAACTGGATATTTTTCATGGGGAGTTCTGAAAGTGTTTATTTTATCCAATATATTTTGTAGTTGCTCTGCCTTTGAAGATCCTTCTCTTACTCTTTCTTACCGACATACTTGATTAGGATATGCACTGATCCTCATTTGCACGAGGTAGATCTGACTGCACCCGGCAACTTTCCCTTTATATTACTGGGAAATAAGATTGACAAAGATGGTGGAAACTAGAAACAGCCGAGTGATGGACATGGGAGATATATATTTTTTTTTTCATGTCGTAGAGGCAAAGTTATTATAAGTATGATCCATGTTACAAATAATGATGTCTTCCTAGTAATAATGGTAGGCACTTGCTTGTAGTCTCCACCCATACTATAAAAATGCTCATGATTTTGACATGGTTGTTTGCAATCTTTAATTGTTTTACGCACTCAACAAATCAATCCCTATTTTCATTGGCTTTTACCTGTAGTTTCACTTTCATTGCCTCAATTACAGAACGCATGCAAGACTACCAAGTCATTGCAATTGCTTCCTTGTAGGCCAAAGATGAAGCACATTTAGAACCAAGTTCGAGAAGATGTGAAGAATCTCAGAATCTCTATCAGATATTGAACAAAGAGGATCTTGTGCATGCTAAACTTGGTTCCAACTTCCCATGGATTGGATCCTTCTATCAAGCATTTATGGCTATTATAATTCTTTTATTGCTGTTGTTTTTATTATCAATTTTTGGGTGATAGGGGGAGGTGTTTGTTCCTTTTCAAGTATTCTAATATGCATCAGAATGGTTATTAGGTGGTATTATACATCAGTATTCTATTACTATGAAGAATTCTATCTCCTAAATTAAAACGATAATTGACAATATCATTAAGTTTAAGCCATCAAAGAAAAGGCACCTTTATAAAGGGCAAGTGTAAGTGTTGCATATAACTAGCAACACTGAAAACCAGCAGCAGAGAGAAAGAAAGAGATTATGGAGAGTAATAGCAACCACAGCTCGGTCTCTTTTGTCAAGATCCCAACGATTAAGTTCACCAAGCTGTTCATCAATGGGGAATTTGTCGATGCCGTTTCAGGTTTTTAACTGATCTCTCTGTACACGGTTTACTGCTTCATATTTCTATTACTTTGTACCAAAGAGAAGAATCAAGATAACGAAATTTTCTGATTAGTCTTGTCTGTGTTGTACTTCAATTGTTCTTTCACTCCCAAGTGGTTATAGAATCACGACAAAATATGAGAAGAAGAAGAAGAAGAGGGAAACGAAAACGAAGACCTCTTTTACATGAATAGGAGATCAATAGGATAATGATCTCCTATATAGAAACATCTTTTAGATAGTGCAAGGCATGTGTAGGAGGTAGAACAGAAAAATACAGGGAGGATAGAGTTCAGCCCATTCCTAATTGGCTGTTAAGATTTTTCGGCTTATGGGGAGATGTTCATATGTATCTATCTAGCAAACTCATCATACAGTACCGATGCTCTATTGGACAAACTTCCACAGATATTCAATTGAAAGAAAAAGAAAGAAGGAACCTGCATCCACTTCCACAGAAATATATGATGATTTTGAATACATTCGAGTGACTATATTACAACAGCAGCCCCTTCAGAAGCATTTCTCTTGTGTTAATATATATATATATATATATATATATATATATATATATATTTTTATCACAAAATCAAATCATAATAGGGAAAACATTCGAGACAATAGATCCGAGAACGGGAGAGATGATAGCAAAGGTTGCAGAAGGAGACAAGGAAGATGTCGATTTGGCTGTGAAGGCTGCACGACAGGCTTTCGACTATGGCCCATGGCCACGCTTGCCAGGCTCTGTATGTGTACTCTCTAAAACCAATTTGTTTCTGTTAGCTAAATTATACATTTTTGAAAAAAAACAGAGTACATTATTTTTTCAAAAACTACATGAGAACTCGCACTTCTGTAGGATTCTAGGTCACTGTAACAATACCTCAACAGCTTTTAGAAAGCATATTATAAAATTTGTTTGAAAAGTTTTATGGTCGAGTTTTATCAATCGTAGAAACTTCTCATCAAAATTTAAAGCCACATATGATGGGATAATGGTATTGTTATTGAATTGATTTCCCCTTATGCCTCTGATTACCATATTTTTCCATACGGGTGATGAAAATTGTAACCGGGTACTTAATGATGCAAGGCAAGAGCAAGAATAATGATGAGATTTGCGGATTTAATTGAGGAAAATGTAGAAGAATTAGCTGCCCTGGATACCATAGATGCCGGGAAATTGTTCAGTATGGGCAAGGCCGTGGACATTCCTATGGCAGCAAAGGCTCTTCGGTATTATGCAGGCGCAGCTGATAAGATTCATGGAGAAGTGCTAAAAATGTCTCGTGAATTTCATGCATATACCTTGCGAGAGCCTATTGGTGTCGCGGGACTCATCATCCCCTGGAACTTCCCTAGCATCATGTTCGTGTGGAGACTTAGCCCTGCTTTAGCCGCAGGGTGCACCATGGTTGTCAAACCTGCTGAACAAACTCCTCTCTCTGCTCTTTATTGTGCTCATCTTGCTAAGCTGGTAAGTTTGTATTCCCTTTTCTGCCTCATTGTCACCCTTTATGGTTTGTATGGGTGTCTGTTGTGATACTTTTATTTTACCCCTATTTTCTTTCTTGTTTAAGGCTGGTATCCCAGATGGAGTGCTCAATGTTATAAACGGATATGGACCTACGGCTGGGGCAGCCATTACATCTCATATGGACGTTGATGCTGTAATTCCCAATCCAGTTTAATATCTGTTCTTATTGATTTAGTCATGGCTCTCATGGTGGCCACTTGACACACTTCATGGCTTTGTATTTCCACTTAGAATCTTCAATATGCATATTCTTGTTTTTCAGGTCAGTTTTACCGGCTCCACGGAGGTGGGACGCAAAGTGATGCAAGCCGCAGCAACAAGCAACTTGAAAGTGGTTTCACTTGAATTAGGAGGCAAGTCACCCCTCATAATCTTTGATGATGCGGATGTAGATATGTCCGCTCAGCTTGCTATCTTTGGCATCCTATTGAACAAGGTGAAGCTGTTTTCTTTGTTCTGTTATCTTAATAAACGTAGCATTTCTTCTATAGGTTTATTTGCTAGCTTCTTCAGAAGTATACCTTGACTTTAAAGCACTCTACCAATAAATACCATGTTATAATATTATACTTACGTGTAATCCACTAACCTGCACTGTAATTTTGTTCCTTTTTTCCGTTACTATATATAAGAATCATGCTCCTCTGTTCTCCACTAGATATTTAATTGTAGTATATTATTAGGGTTGTCTACCAACTGGTCCCACTCCATCAATGAGTCCACACATATCATTACAACTGATAAGAAATTCCATCAATGAGTCCACACCTATCTGTTCTCCACTAGCAATGGTCATATGCGCCTAACCATTACTTTCGGTTTGGCTATCAAGAAATTCCCATCTCAATTTTAAAATTCTATCTCATTATTACAACTTTTTCAAATCTCTATATAAAATATAATAAAAAATTTAACTTTTTCTTAATTTTTTTAAATTTCAAAATAATAATAATATTAAAATATAATATTTTATCTTAAAATTCAAAATTTTCATCTCACTACCAAATCGAAGGTAACCAAACCTTCGTATATTTTTTTTATTTTTTTATTTGCAGGGAGAAGTATGTGCGGCAGCTTCTCGTGTTTATGTTCAAGAAGGGATATATGACGAGGTTGTGAAGAAATTAGTGGAAAAGGCCAAAGCTTGGGTGGTTGGGGATCCTTTTGATCCTAAAGTTCAGCAAGGACCCCAGGTATGACTTGAGGCTTTCATTGACAGTAATGGAGACTGTATCCCAATAAAACTGGAATAGACCAGAATAATGATATGCATAAGAATAGTAACAAACGAGTTCTTAAATACTAGTTTTATATTACATACAACATATTGTGGTATATATATTACTGCATATAATATATTTATTGAGTAATTCTGGATATAGTTTAAAGGTATGCAAGTATTGTGTATTCCCTTTTAGAAAACAAGGTTCATCATTAAAAAAATATTTTTTTCATGTGGATTCCTGACTTGACCCTTTTTCAAAAAGGTTGCACAGGAATTACACATTCTAAAACTGCAAATATCATTTCTCATACTTCTTGCATAAACCTTTCTTATAAATTCACAGAATTTAAATAGAATTAGTCTATCATTAATTCATGTATTCTTCATAATCATATTTATTGTTCGATCTGATAAATTTTTTTCAACCTAGTTTATACGAAACCCTTAATTGTTTTTTATGTGTAGGTCGACAAGAAGCAGTTTGACAAAATTCTTACATACATTGAACATGGCAAGAGAGAAGGAGCCACCCTGTTAACAGGGGGTAAGCCCTTAGATGGGAAGGGATATTACATTGAACCTACGATTTTCAGTGAAATTAAGGTATATATATTGTTCACTTCACAACATGCATGCACGTCAGTGTCATAATTTGTCTCAGTTTTCCTATCTTGTTTTATCCTCATCGTCTAATTTGTTATTCTTGTGGAGTTGATGATCAGGAAGAAATGCTTATTGCAAAGGATGAAATATTTGGGCCTGTTTTGGGGCTGGCAAAGTTCAAGTTAGTACAATTAATAATTTAATACTTGTGTGTTTGTATAATACAAGTCATTTACATTTCCAAGAAAATAGGAAAAATGGTCGATGGTTGAGATAGATTTTTTGTCATGAATGCAGAACTGTTGAAGAGGCGATTAAGAGGACAAACAGTACTAGATATGGACTAGCAGCAGGAATCGTGACCAAGGACATCAATGTGGCTAACACTGTATCAAGATCAATCCGTGCAGGCAGTATTTGGATCAATTGCTATGGTGCTCTCGACTATGACTGTCCTTTCAGCGGGTATAAGATGAGTGGGTTCGGAAGTTCTCTTGGACTAGAAGCCCTTGACATTTTTCTTAAAGTTAAGTCGGTTGTGACCCCCCTTTTCAATACTCCTTGGCTTTGAATTTATAATGTTTGCTACATAGCATCATCATAACAATAATGATAAAACTTCAGAATAAACATAGTCATATTGTAAATATATGCATTCGATGGATGACCATATAGACTACACTTTATTGTATTTGTTATACATGTAACTTAGTTGTTATGTATGTGATAATTTGGTGTGCATGTAATATGGTTGTTGTGCATGTGAATTGTTTGGCACAACAAGCTACCATGAAGTTGCTTATAAAAGATTGTTTTGAGAATCATTTGTAATGCACAAGAAAGGAATGAGCAGTGAATAATATTGAGCTCTTGAAGAACTAAGTATATTGCAATCTCTCAATCTTCATACTTTTCTTTTGTAATCTTCCAATCATTTGCTACTTTTCTTTAGTTTTATAACATGTTATCAACATAAGACTCTAATTAGTTATTGTATTCTTCAGATCTTTGATCTCTAGTAAGATATAATTAAGCAAGTATTTTCAACTACAGCTTTTTACTTTTATGATTAATTTTTATTATATTATGCATATGGTCTGTTATACCACCCGATTATTATTATCTGTGGCGAATTAATATTCTCATAATTTATGTACCATTTATATCTGTGGAGAATTTTTATTCCCATGGTTTACATACCAGTTATATATGTGGTGAATTTTTTTTTTATTCCCATAATTTATATACCAGTTAAATATTTAACATATTTGTTATAATTAATATTAAATCTTTCAAAATTTGAATTTGTTGCTCTTCATGTTTATAGCAACAATTAGTTATCTTGAATCTTGGATACTAAGATCTATTTTGATGCAATAAACCTTGGAAATACTATTCAAGAAGGAAATAAATCGTCCCTACAGGATCATGCCAAAGCAATAATTTTTCTTTGCTATCATTTACATGAAGAATTGAAAACTAAGTACCTTGATATAAAAAAACTACTGATTCTTTGAAATAGTCTAAGGAAGAGATACGAGCACTAGAAGACCGTAATCCTTCCAAAAGCTCGCTACGATTAGATGCACCCGAAGTTGCATGATTTTAAAAGAGTGTCTGAATACAATTCTACACTTTTTAAAATAAGCTCAAAAGCTGAAATTATGTGGAGAGAGTCACTCATGAGGATATGTTAAAAATAAAATATATAAAATATATATATATATTTTTTAACCACAAAGAGATTATACAAAAGTAAATCCATAAACTTATGTGACTCGATATAGTGCATTAGATTGTAAAGTTACTTTTATTACAAAGCAGATCTAACGGATTCCAAGAATCCACATCAATTTGTGGGTTTATTTTATGTAATCTTTTTGTGTATGTAATAGTTCTCTTAAAAAAAACATATACCATATTGTATGCCTCGAATGTGTTCTTGTAGTAGCAATATCAAGAACACAAAAGCAAAATCAAGAGCACGAATTTACGAGATATTCTAAACTAATATCTTATTTATTAGTGCTTGAGCAGAACAATGAGCATTTAATGAAAAATCATCAATCCCATTCAACTGGTTCTATTGAAATGAATGAAACCTTATTTTATAATCATCAAGGAAATCGTGAACGTGGTAGAAAAAACTATAAGAATCAAGGAGGCCATACTCAATATTACTTGAAGAAGAACTCAGTATACCACTAGAAGTAGAACAACACTAAAACAAAAAATAATGAAAATAAATGCTTACAGAATAAGCTTGCGAAAAAATAGGAAGATAAATGTAATAGATGTGATATGAATAGACATTGGTCACATACCTGTCCTACACCAAAACATTTGGTAGATCTATATCAGGCCTCCATTAAAGAAAAATGAAATGGGGGCAAAATGAATTTTTCTTATCACAAGAATCTAGTAGATCCAACTTATACTCCAAATGGAATAGATCTCACACACCATAATGATTCTGATTTCTTTGCAAATTGATTAGTTGTAATCTTTCTTTAAATTAATAAAATTTTATGTGTTTTGTTGTTATAAAGAAGCAAGGATTTTACTGATAAAATGATCAATTTAAAAAAATAAAAAAATTAATAGAGATATATGTCTCGCAGACAATTGTACCACACATACAATTCTTAAAGATAAAAAATATTTTTAATATTTAACATTGAGTAAAGCTAATGTCAATATCATATTCAGTTCTTTGAACCCAATTCAAGGCTCTAGAAGAGTAAATATAATGTTGCCAGATGGAACAAAATTTTGTATTAATGCACGATGCTTTGTATTCTTCAAAATCTAGAAGAAATTTACAAAGTTCAAAAGATATTCGTCATAATAGTTATCATGTTGAAATCATCAATGAAGACAATAATGAATATATTTATATTACTTCTATGATTTTGTGCCAAAAATTCCTATTGGACAAACTGATAGCTTTCACTTTGAGAATATATTATATACAACTATTGAATCAAATATTGTGCTGTATCAGAAGTGCTATGATTCAAAATATTTTTATATTTCTCATGATTAACTTGATCATCTGAAATTAATTATGATAAGTTGAATAATTTTTATATGTACGTCTATTAAAGAACTAGAATATTTTTTTACTATAAATTTTTCCCACCATGAGGGGGAGAAAAATTGCTTAAAGCACCAAAACAATCATATGAAACAATTTGACATTATCTTAATTTTCATATAAATTTATGTAAATTGAAAGTTCAGGTGACCAATCATTGTAAATTAATTTACGGATGCAAGAAGATAAAAATGTTTCATATTCAAGTTGTTAATATCCTAGAGAAGATTGTAGTCTTTGTAGGACAATTAAGAAATTAAGTAGTAAAATGAACATAAGACATGCTTGAATGTGTGGGAGACCTATTGATACAAATGATAAAATTTCTCGAAAGAGAAAAATACAAAGAAAATAAATTGATGCTCCTAAAGAGGTCGTGCCAACAAAACAGGCAATAAAAACTATAAGATCCATCAAACTTTCTGTACAAAATTCTCTCAGAAGAATCTTCTTGAAGAGGAAACTCCTAAAGACTCTTGAAGAGTATCTCCTGAAGAGGAAAATGTACCTAAAATAAAGATATATTGATACATTATATAACTACAAGAGAATTATTTGATAGAAATAATAATTGTTGTCAACAATATATAATTTTCATTTGATGTCACCAGAAGTGATAATGAAAAATAAACAAAGATACCATAAAAAATACCAACGTAGATATATTGGCCGAAATAGAAAGAAACAATTCATGTAGAACTGATATCACTAGTAAAATGAGATATATATAGATCTGTAGTCCAAACATCTGAAAGGTGATATTTGTTAAATATCAGTGAATATTTGTATGAAAGAAATGAAAATGTGATATATAAATCACGATTCGATTTCTCGCAGAAACTATATATTAATATGCCCCTAAAGTGGATGAAATTACATTGAGATTTTAATTAACTTAATAGTTGCAGAGAGTTTGGATATGCATAATTAACTGCATGTTTATATGGATAACTAGATATAAAATGTATGAAGCATATATTCCCGAAGTATTTATTCTATCAAGTTTCAAAAATCATTATATGATCTAAAGCAATAAAAACGCATGTAGAACAAACTATTTGAGAATAATCTAGATTTCCATATATTTTCAGTATCTGGAGTAGCTTTTATTGTAGTATATGTAGATGATTTAAATGTCATTGATATTCCAGAATAGCTCATAAAAACTACACATATTTGAAATCTAAATAAGAAACCCTTTCAATTTTAAAAGGGAAATGAATGAAATTATTAGTCTTAAAATACTATTTCTTAATTATAATTAGCATTTCTAATTCATCTTACAGTTTTGTAAGACATAATGCATGATTAAAACAGAAATAGAATGGAGCACACAAAACATCTACTAGAAGATAAAAAGACAATGTAAATATTTGTAAAATATTATTTTGTTATCTCAAAACAAAATTATAGAAATTTGAAACTTTTCACCTCATTCTTTAAACGATATTGTTCTTCATAGATTGGCATATCATCCCTATTTAAAGGAGTAGACAATTGGATAGAAGAGTCAAAGAGGATATTAAATTCTTATTCTCTTACTTTATTGTTCCAACTTTCAAATTGGACTCATGAAGAAGTCGCTGAAGTATAGAAATTTTCTCGTTACGTTTGTCAACCTCACGAGCTCTGGATTTTTGTCATCAAGAAAAAGCGACAATGGCTTATGAGTATCGGGTACCGAGACTTACAAGCTTATAGATAGCATCATCGTCTGACTTATCAGTCATATCATTTTCATGTTATATTATGGTACCTATGGCAAATGCGGAAATAACTGGTAAATAAAGTAAAGAATACCTCATATATTGATCACGAGAAGATTATTGAGCTATTGCAAAGTAATAATGCAAAGAGAAATTGTAGAATAAGAATGCAAAATGATTATAAAAAAGTGAAGAAGATGGAATGTGAATGAAGATGAGTGAAATACTTCTTTTATAGAGAAAATCATGAAAGTAAGACAAAATTACATATCATGATACAGGATACGCTAAACACAGATAGCCTGTAGTTATTTACTATACCGACAAAATTAAATACGACTTGCCCCTAAGAAGTTGGACTTCTTCAGATATTCACGAGGAAATTAAATGTGACTTGTCCTTATTCTTTCAGACGTTGGACTTCTTCAGATATCCACCACTGCTGATCCTATATTTGAGTTCACTCTCTTCCCAAATCCTCTATACATGGCTAAAGATTACAAGCATACCATTTTGCAAACTATTTTAGCTCCTTATTCTCCTACTTTAAATTCTTGTTCTTACGGCTCTTCATAGAAAGCATTTGACGCAACTCAGATATTTGGTTATTGAATTGGCTAACTTAATTCATTCTCACTAATAACCTTCGAGACATGAGAAAGGATGATCCTTTAAATAGAAATTTGTAGTTTTTCAAAACATTCTTCACAGCGTCTCTATTGACACAACGTTTCCAACAGAAGAATTTGAATCTCTCTACAAGATATAAGAAAGCTAGCCTCATAATCCTGCAGCACATTTAAATCTCTTTACAAGAGACAAGAAAGCTAGCCTCATAGCCCTGTAGTGCTTGTCGGGCCTAAATAGCTTCAAAAGAGTTGTGAATATCTTGCAGTGCTTGTCTAGCCTAAACGGGTCCAAAAGAACAGTGAATATTTCACCAAAACTATGTTATACATAGGAAATCCAGAAGAGCTAAACTCCAAAAAAGTAGTGAATTTGATATTAAAATGATCTTGAATTAATATGGCAAATCTATTCACCAAAATATTACCAACTGTATCATTTCAAGGTTTAGTACATAATATTGAGATGCATCAACGCAATAACCTTTCACTATAAAGACATTGAATCTCTAAATACATTTGAGGGGGAGAAAATTATCAGAAAAATTGTATTCTTTTTCCTCCGTTAAGGTTTTATCCCACTGGATTTTCCTTGGCAAGGTTTTAATGAGATAATCTTAATAGCATTACAAGAAACACAACAATAATGTACTATTTTTCCTTTACCACAAGTTTTTCCCACTATATTTTCTTTGGCAGGGTTTTAACGAGGCATATTTTTTGTGTATGGCCATCCAAAGGGGAGTGTTGTAAATATATGCATTTGGTGGATGACCATGTGGACTACACCTTATTGTGTTTGTTGTACATGTGACTTGGTTGTTATGCATGTGATAGTTTGTTATGCATGTAACTTGGTTGTTGTGCATGTGAATTAATTGGCACAACAAACTACCATATAGTTGCCTATAAAATGATATCTTGAGAATCATTTGTAGTACACAAGAAAAGAAAAAGTGAATGATATTGAGCTCTTAAAAAGCTAAGTATATTGCAATCTCTCAATCTTCCTATTTCTCTTTTGCAGTTTTTCATTCATTTGCTACTTCTCTTTAGTTTTATAACAAGTCAAAATGTATTTGGCAAAGCCTTTTACTTCAGCCAATATCCAAAGGTTACTGGGATTTTGGTTCAATTTTCATGATTATATGCCATCAGTTGTCCAATTTCACATGTACCTTGCCACTAACTGATAAAACAAGCTCCCAAAGGAGCTCATTTTCAAGTCCAAAAACTTATGATCAGGGAGTTGAGACTTTGATCGTCTTGTTGACTTGTTGTCACATAACTCAAGTTTCATGGACAAATTATGCCTACTATAAAGAATATTTTTTGTTTTGTTGCATTCAAGAACAGTCCAACAGAGAATAATTTGAAGATACCGTATCTAATGGCCGATTCAGTGCTTAGGAATTGGGACCAGTTTGTGTTGCTAGCAATACAAGCAACTCCTCTTCAAAGGACAATTCAGGAGGGTCTTTGCTCTGCAAACTTCATCATGAGTTTATTTCTTAAATTAGGGGAAGCACTTAGAGAGACCAAGTAGCTCGGCTAGAAGAGATATGAAACCATGCAATTCTAACCCTTCAAAAGAGCTTCACACAGGCTGAGGAATTGGATTTAACTTCAACCAACTGTATCAACTATTTTAACCTTGTGTCCCTTTTGCCGTAGTCGGCAATTTACATGAAAAAATGTCAAAATAGTTGGACATAGTTAGAAGGGAGAAGTCAGGGAGGGAAAGGAGAAGTATGGAAGGGACTCTAAAGATTGCAATGGAACTCTTGAAAGATGAAGGAAAAGGAGATATAGTACAGAGAGAAGGTGATAATTTCTTGGACATTACCTAATTTAGATACAATGGATAGCTCCTTCATTCAAGGAGGAACTGTTTCCTGAAGAAATGTTTTAGGGAAAATGAAAAATGACAGGATTATTTGGTCAAGTTTATGGGCAGCTGTAGAGAAGACATGCTATTGTTCTCTCTCTTTTCCTCCTACAACAATTTTGGTTTTTGCGTTTCATGATTTTTTTTTTCTTTTCCATTTTTTCCATCAGACTGTCTAAGAGATAAAAAATGTCATCAGTATTATCCAACGTGCACATTAGGTATTACATTGGTTTTATTTGTTGATTGAACTGCTTGTTGCGCCTCAAACCACCCAGAAATCACACCCACAATAGATAGAGACAATATTTAAGTGGTTCGGCAACTTGCCTACTTCTACTGAAGCAGAAACTCAATACTGTGCCCTTAATCAACACATCTATATAGGGCAACACATCTCCCACTGCACTGGGAATCAATGGTCTCGCACAGACCTTGACACATATCAGAGAACCTGTTGCTGAGGTCTCCTTCTCTGATCTGACTGACTCATCATCCTGCTGCTGTCTTCAGTCGATATGCCCATCTTGTGTGCAGTCTTCGACTTGCATAATCTCCATTCGTGCAAGATTTTTACTCGTACCATAGTTCACTACCTTCATTTAGCACGATACAATTTAAGGTAGTAACCACCATGGAGGTCTTATCGTCTTGGCAGTTATGTGATCATCAACTTTAGGTGTAAATATCCCTGGAACATCTGACGTTTTGTTCCTATCTCTCACACCTTTGTTCATGTCGTGGTCTAGGGAGATTTCTTCGAGTTTAGATGAGGAAAAGTAAAAGTGAGTTTCTTTAACTTCCTCATATAATTCACACGACCATTACCACGAGCCAAGACCAATGAATCATTCCTGACCTTCCACGCCCTTTTGAGAAAACAAACATGAATGACTGTTGTCTTCAAGCTGTCTTCAACAGCATTGTGCACTGCAAGAAATACGACGTCTTGTATTTCTTCAGTCACCATATTCACAACATCATTCTCAGTTTTCTTCTGATTTTAGCAGTCTCTCATGGCCTGTCTTGCCACAAACTCGAGATCTTGCCCGAATCTCTTCTGCGCACTTCCTCATCTAGGATAAGATCTCTTCAACTTCGTCTTCTTTGCAGAATTACTCATAGCCATTCTTATGACCTCCTAACTTTTTGACCGCAACGCCAAATACTATTGGGCAACAATAGTACCTTCTACCTTTTCTGAAGTTGAACAATTTCTTCTTCAGCACTTTGTTATTTGTAACTGGCTTTTCAAACAAAGCCACAGTGAGATCCGGTGCGGTTCTCCTCTTAATAACATTATGCTCCATGAATTGTATGACTGCCAAAACCTGCTGATATAACAAGTTAATCAGCATCATCCAATGATCTGAAGTTTGCTCCATCAAACTTCACAATCCCAACTGGCTTAAATCAAGTCCACAGCAAATGAGTCCATCACGACTCCAACTGGCTGCGATCAAGCCCAAAACCGATCTGAAGTATGAACGGTCCAGATCATTAGTACCGATGGCGAATCTCAACATTCCCACCATACAGATGAGTTCGGAATGATCCAAATAGTTTGTCAGCACTATTTGATCATTGCAATTGAACTCCAACCGGCGTATATCATGCCCAAAATCATCTGCAACTCCTGGACAGTTCAGATCGACAGTACCAATGGTGAATCTCAACATTCCCACCGTACAGATGAATCCGGAATGATCCAAATAGTTTGACAGTACTATTTGATTATCGCAATTAGACTCCAACTAGCATAGATCTTGCCCAAAATGATCTGCAACTCAACGACAGTTCAGATCGACAGTACCGATGGCGAATCTCAACATTCCCACCGTACAGATGAGTCCCGAATGATCCAAATAGTTTGACAGCACTATTGATCATCGCAATTAGACTCCAACTAGCATAGATCTTGCCCAAAATGATCTGCAACTCATCGACAGTTCAGATCGACAGTACCGATGGCGAATCTCAACATTCTCACTGTACAGATGAGTCCCGAATGATCCAAATAGTTTGTCAGCACTATTTGATCATCGCAATTAGACTCCAACTGGCGTAGATCTAGCCCAAAATTATTTGCAACTCCTGGACAGTTCAGATTGACAGTACCGATGGTGAATCTCAATATTCCCACCGTACAAATGAGTCCGGAATGATTCAAATAGTTTGACAACACTATTTGATCATCGCAATTGATCTCCAACTGGCGTAGATCTAGCCCAAAATGATCTGCAACTCATCGACAGTACCGATGGCGAATCTCAACATTCCCACCTACAGATAAGTCTAGAATAATCCAAATAGTTTGTTAACACTATTTGATTATTACAATTGGACCACGAATGGCTTAGATCTAGCTCAACATGATCTGCAACTGAATGATGGTTCAGATCGAAAGTACCGATGGCGAATCTCAATATTCCCACCGTACGGATGAGTCCAGAATGATCCAAATAGTTGGAAAGCACTATTTGATCGTTGAAATCGGACTTCGAATGGCTTCGATCTAACCCAACAAAGATCTGAAAAACGGACGGTCTAGATCATCTGGCGTGTGTACTACACGCGCTGGGTCTGTGTGCCTAGAGCGCGTGAGTCTCACGCGCCGAGCCTCCCTAGGGCGCGTGAGGGCACGTGGGAGCGTGCCTTTCACGTGCCTTCCCTTCTAAGGTGCGTGAGCGTGTGGTTCCCACGCGTCTTCTTTCTCCAGCCGCGCGTGGATGCGTGTTGTCCACTCGTTTTCTTCCTCTGGTGCGATTGAGATGCGTGCATCGCACTCTCCAACTTCTAGGGGCGCGTACGGACTCCTCCGGCATTCGTTTTCAACGCCATTTGCAGCAACGGATCCGTCTTGATGAGAGGAACATTGTGGTGTAATCAAAAATTGATTTTGATCAACTGTAATTTTCTGGGTTGCACGAACCGAAGCTCTGATACCAATTGTTGTGACTAAAGCTGCCCAGAAATCACACCCCCAATAGATAGAGACAATATTTAAGTGGTTCGGCAACTTGCCTACGTCCACTGAAGCGGAAACTCAATATTTTCAATATGTTTGTACAAAATTACAAACACTCATGAACAATCTCTCTATCTCTCAAATGGCACTCCGTTCTGGGTTTCCCCAGAACCCAAATTTCGCCCCAAGCCTCTTCCTGATCTCTCACCGAAGTGAGGATGATTTTCGTGTTCACAAATCATCTCCTTTTATAGGAGAACCATAGGGTGTCAAGACACACACAATTCTTGACCAAAAAAGCCTACAATGGTGAGTGGGTGGGTGAGGGGTTGGTGGATGGGGTTGGCTGTAAATCCACAACCATTTCACATTTGAGCAATTCACATTTAAGGGATTTTCCAACACTGCTCATATGCACGTGTACGTAATTCAATTCTTACTCATAATAGACAAACCTTAAACCTTTGTTTTTTTTTCTCCCGAAGGAGATGATGCCAAGTAATAATTAATCATCAAACCTTTGCCTTCACCTTTTCTTGTTAAGCAAGAAAACTTGCATTAAACCACCCTCGTTTATAATAAATAAAATAAAATAAAATAAACCCTCCCTCCTTTCTTTTTTCTCTCCCGAAGGAGATGATGCCAAGTAATAATTAATCATGAAACCTTTGTCTTCACCTTTTCTTGTTTAGCAAGAAAACTTGCATTAAACCACCCTCGTTTACAATAAAATAAATAAATGGAGCTCAACAGACAACCCCTTATTTCTCTTGGGAGGTCACATAAAAAAAAAATGGGAACTCCCAAAAAAGGCCCTTTGCTAACCTGTCAGCAACTAGTTTATATCTCTATATATGTGACTCAACTCTACATGTAATCAATCTTTGACAGCAAACTAAAAACTGCGACAAATAATCCAACAAAGACCAATTAATCTCACCCTTCCTAGACAACCAGTTTATAACCACCAAGAAATCAGACTCTACTTCAACAGCACCAAAATGAAACTTGCAACATAGTTGTAGCCCTTCCCAAATTGATCACACACCTCAGCTCTACTGCTGGTACCATATCCGTAGGTAGAGGAGAAATCCAGAATCCCTTCCTCCCACCCAAAATCAGGATTCCCAAAGCAGCTTTAACCCAAGCAACTTTAGATCTCAGCCAATTCGGATACCAAGTTGGTTGGTGACGCAAGAAGAAGGCAATCTATTCACTGAACCATATTAACTACGTTCAACCTAGTTTAAAAAAATTGACAATAATAATAAATAAATAAAATCTACTCATAATACTCTTCTACGATTGCAAAAAAAAAAAAAACGAACATATATCTATTGATAATTTTTCAGTGGCATTTGGTTTCATAATGTGAATCAAAGTTCTGGCAGTCTATTATGGAATCAACGATGCTAACGTGGGTAGGCAACGTAATTCTCTAGTTCTGAACATTCCATATTATCTCTCTTCTAAAAATATCAGGCGTATTACAGAAATGCCCACCACGCCATGATGGCTAGCTTTAAAATATGAGTTTTGTTATATATAAGTAAAGTCGTACTAATCTGCGCACTAATACTGATTTATTCATATTTTAAATTTAAATTAATACTATTTTCAATAAAATCTACTTTTTTATTAATCACATTAAATTAATACACATATTAGTGCGTAATTGTACTTGCAACTAGATTTTTCCTTTAAATATAGCCCAAATCACCAAAGAACACCACCTTCAGGGACCTCTTGACTAAACTATTAAAACCCTCAAACAAACCCTCTTCAATCATGAAATATTAAGGTGCAAGCAACCAGAGCTATTGTCATTATGTTAACCATGACACCTCCTCTGTATAAAAGATATCCTTAGCTACATATTCTTAATACCCTCTAAATCATTTCCATTATATGCTCTTCTGGACAGCATGCCAAGAACAGCCCAAGCCCTACAGTCGAACAATCCGATGTACACAGCACATATTTTCAGGGAATCTGTCAGGCTTGTACTTCTTCATCCAACCCATTTCCATTCAATCTCTGTCTTCCTTTTCTCTCCTCTCCCCATCTCTCTGTTCATGTCCCACTTGCTTATTCACCATTTTCCCCAAATACCAACCTCTTCAATTGAGTTTACACGTAATTTACTTGGAAATTCCCTGCCCATAATACATGCCAAAAGCATTGTTCACATCATCATCTGTACCCCTTCATCCCTCACCTTCTCTATTCTTGGAACAGCTGCCACTGTTCAAGCAGTGTCGGACAGTTACAAGGGAATAAACCTTGATGGAAGAAGGCTATTATTGAGAAGTGGGTTGGCTTGGATCAAGCTTCTCCACACAAGTTTTTGCGAGTTTGTCATTGTATTCGGCCTCTTTGGAGTTATGGCAGCATGCTTGTCAATAGTACCAAAGATACTATTTGCATGCGGCATATATTTGGAAATGTTAGGACGCTGGTGTGTCCTGGGGTGTCTAGGAGTACCCTTTTGTGTGGCGTTTGCACATGTTATGGTTGTGGGGAACCTAGCAAGAGTTTTATCAGTAATGGAGAGTGAGTGTTATGGGTTCGAGTCATTGTCGAAAGCCAATAGTCTCATAAAAGGGAAGCGACAAACAGCACTAGTTATGGCGTTGTGGAGCAATATGGGTCTTAGACTAGTTGAGCGTTTGTTTGACTTTAAAATGTGCAACGGAATCGGAGTTTGGGAAGGACCCCTGTTGGTTTCCATGTATGCATTGTTACTTGTTTTTGACACTGTCATGAATGCTGTATTTTATTTTGCGTGTAAACATTAACATTTCAACATCTCATAGCCAGCAAGCGTTCATTGTACGGTGGTTGATTCTATGTTTGTTAAGGAAATGACAAACATTTTATCTATAAGCCAGAAAATGTACCTCTCAACGAGGGTTGTTTGTTCGAGAAACAAAATCATCTCTAGTGAATGTTTCCTGTGTGCATTCCTTTGCCGGACAATATGGCCCACCCAAAACCCTGGGCTTCAATTTTAAGTTGGGTCAGACTTGTCTCATGTGAGAAAATCATTGAATACCTCCCGTTATAAATTAGAAACGGGTTATTGTGCTGTTCAGCTCTTGCCGCTGACGTGTTGTCTAGTTCTTTTTTTTCACATTTTTTTAATATTTTTAAAAAATTAAAAAAATACACTAGTACACTTAAAATCTCTTCTTTAATTATTAAGTAAAAAAAAAAAAAAAATTGGCAGAGCAATACATTTGTGCAGTACCGCCCAGGCGGCTCACTAGCTTCATCCTAAAAATTAAATGAAATACAAGATCGATTATGAGAATAACATTCACAAACTACTTCTGGGAAGAAGCTGTCAAATGGGAAAGCATTTACATGGAATCCTTTCGCCAAGAAACTTAATATGAGCACTTGCATCATATGAATTGCCAAGAAACTAAATTTCCAACCACAGACAGGCTCAGATGGCGCAAAAGTTGTGACAAATTAAGATCACTAGTAACAAAAAGAATTAGCACGAGTTGCTGCGCATTAAATTAGAAGAGTGGGATATACTCCATATAAAAACCTCAAAATATCATGTTAAAGACTTTGCATAAAAGCTGAAACTTCCAAAAAATGCCGGTCCGTTCACTACCTTTTTCTGGGTACAAAGGCCTCATGATGTTAACACATCCTCCTTTCCCAAAAACCCTTGAAGCAGATCAGATGCCATCCAACTCAGAAATTTCAACTGCTGCGGAAAAGAAAAATCCTATTACCAGATACCTCCTGAATGCCATCATATCTAAGCAAACTGATTCGACCTAGCAGAGTATTTACCAAAATCTAGTCTACATACATAAAAACGCTTCCATCTTTGGCAATAAGAAATCTGTCTATCGGATTCTTATCTGGTTTGTATTCTAATAAAAACACAACCAACAGAAGAGGTAGCAGAATATTTAAATCTGACAGGTAATGGATGGACAATATGCATAGGTGCAGATCAAATGCAGAGCTGAGGCGCACATATTAATCATTCTGTATCGCACATATTGATCATGTCGTGTCACATGTGAAATGTCTTGTAGTTGCCCAAAAGCAGAGTATGATGAGCTAAGTGCAACTAGTTGAATATAGTCAGGCCTCACTACCAGGTATTAATCAACTCAAAACACCACAAAGCACCGACATTAACAACAGGAAAAGGACAGATATTCAATGAAATAGAAAAAAGCATAGTGTTCAGATATTAAGACTGTCAATGACAAATTTCACTAAAAAATTCTGGAACTCGGGTACAAGTTGTCTCTATAAGCTTTCAGAGGCAATGACAAGAAGACCTCAACGATGTTGTGCCTGTCCTAATTTGCAGTCCTCCAATAAACTGACACCCATAACCTTCAATCCAAGTAGTACTTAATTTACTGCAATAAACCAGACACTATATTAGTGTGAAATAATGAGGGTTCGGCTTCTTGCAGCGTTAATATTTGCACTTGGATTCTGAACTTCTTACAAGCTTCATGTTCTAACTATAGCACTTCACAATTACTCTCAACAACGCAAATCAAACGTTTCCCAAACAAGAGATTGGAACAAACTTACCAATAAACTAAAACATTCCCGTACCAACACGTTGATCATCAATAGTTGGTGTAAAAAAGGAACCAAATACAATGATTTTTCCAAATCCAGCATCTCTAGTAGCAAGTTAACATATTGAAATACAATAAAGACTCACAATTTTTTTTTAGTAAAAAAGACTCATTAATTAGAACAATTCAACATACAAACTATGTTTGAGGAAACAACCACCGATATCACTCACTGAGATTCTCTTCAGAAGAATCAGAATCCTCATCATCATCATCTTCCTGCATTTTCGCAATCTCCGTCTGGGCCCTCTCTAGAATCTGCTTCTTCTGCAACTCCAACTCCCTCTGGAACTCCAACCTCATCTTCTCCAACTCCATCATATGCTGCCTCTTACCGCTCTCAATTTTCTCATATATATCCCCAAACTTCTGAATCGAATCCGCCACCACCCTGTACGACAATGACCCTTCTCCACGCCCTCTTGCTCTCGTCCTCCGTGGGGGTCCATCCGACTCAATCCCATCTTCCTCGTCATTCTCCGACTCCCCAGGACTATCCCTCATCTCATCAAACCCATTCGATCTGTCCAAATAAACCCAAGTATTCATAAACACATACTCACCCGAATCGACCCCACAAGCCAGCCCGAAGTCTTGCCTGGGCGACGAAGCCATTAACATATCCATCTTCTTAAAGTAGACCCATTTGCTAGAATTCGATCCCATTTCCTCAACTTTGGCCTTCTCTTTCTTGTACTTCCTCTTCAGCTTGTCCATCATAGCCCTGCATTGCACCTCGGTCCTCTCCGTCTTCGACGCCTCGGAGACCTTCTCGGCGACGTCGTTCCAATCCTCGGACCTCAAGCTCTTCCTCCCCAATTGGAGAAACCTGTCTCCCCACACCTCCAACAAAACGAACACCGCGTGCTCCGTCCACTCTGCCTCTGGAATCCACGCCGAGTACGAATCTTTCGCACTTCTGGCCACGGACTCGTAGCCCGAAATGGAATTCCTTAACTTCCTCTTCTTCGGGTGCCTATTAAAATCTCCATCTGCTTCGAGATTGCGATAGTACCCATTTGGGTTTTCGTCTTCTTCCTCTTCCTCGTCTTCCTGCCGGTCATTTTCAACGTCGAATTCGTCGTCGTCCTCGACTTCGTAGTTATTTCTAATTGGGTGATTGTAATTGGAACCGGGGATCAAGTTTCTTGGGCGATGAGAAGTATTATAGGGATTCAGAGCATAGGATTTGCCCGAGTACCTTGCATCGTCTTCCATGTCACCCATTTTTTGGCACCAAAAAAAAAAAACAGACAAAAATTGAAAACGGAGAGCGAAACGAACACCTGATCGTTTGAAAGGCTCGGGTTTCGATTCTAGGACGAAGTTTTTTTCGCAGGGGCAGAACCCTAATTGTTCTGTTACCTGCGAAATTTGAGAGAGAGGCCAGGGGTCTGTGGGTTTGAGATTGGGAGAGGGGAAGAACGGGATGGGGTTGATGGAAAATATCGGCGTGGCTAAAATGCGATGGGGTGCGTGGTGTAGTGGCCGTTGTTTGTCTTGTCCACGGATCGAAGCTGCGAGTGGGGGTTGTATTTGCCACTGGGTCTTTGGGTTTGGATTGAAACTTTGAAACTTGACCAGTTGACCGTAGAGAAGGGCCTCGATTATATGGGTTAAGGGCGAATTAGTAAAAGAAACAAGCCGAAGCGCAAGCCCAAGCCCAAGCCCAACTAAAATTCTTCTTTTTCTTTTTCTTTTTAGAAGAAGCACATGTAAAATAATTCTTTTTTTTTTTTTTTTTTGTGAATTTGGAGTTTTTTAATTTAGCATTACTTGCAAAACAAGGATGGAGGATAATTCAGAATCTTAGTACAGTGCTGACCTAGATTTATAAATCAAGGTATTTTCCTTCTACTGATTTCTTACATTCACAGTTGGGTAAGAAACCTTTAAATATATATATATTTATATTTTTTTTGGGCCGAACCTCTACATTTATTAGATGGCCTCACTCAAGTGGAGGGAAACCTGTGGTACATAAACAGATAAACGAAAAACCAAAATGCCGGAACAATACATATGAAAAAATGCAAAACATACCAAAAACAAAAATCCTCCTAACATCATGCTATCGTCTAATAAAGGGAAAACAAAAAGCATCTAAACAAATAATACCCCTCAGTGATCTTGGTAAGCATGCTCCTAAACTGCAAGTCCAATTGACTCCCTCTCCACCTCATCTTGCCAAAAAATCCGCTGCTGGGTTTCCTTCTCTAAATTGATGAACCACTTGAAATTGAATGTCCTCCAATTCTTATATTTGGAGAAACATTTGTGCTAATAAATCACTGTTAGGGAATGAAGGTATATGGTGGATTGGAAATTGTGAAAAGGTTCGGATTTTTCAGGATAAATGAGTTCCACTATTTTGGTTACCTCATTCATCTTCATCTACCGAGATTATTCAAGAAGATTCAACTATGAAATTGCTTTTGATACAGAAAAATGGTTCTTGGAATATAAATATGATACAATCTATTTTTGCTACCTCAATGGCTGCTGAAATTTTACAACTACCTTTAACATCAAGGGAGTGTGAGGATAAATTTGTATGGCAAGGTACAAAGGATGGGAAGTACTCAATTAAGTTGGGCAATCATTTAGCTATGATATTATTTGATTCAAATGGGGGAGCTAAAAGTTTTCATTCTTCAAATCTTTCAACTTTTTTGCATCACTTTTAGCATTTGAATTTTGGGTGGCGTGCTTGCAAGAATAGCCTTCCTTTAAGAACAAATTTGCTAAAACGTGGTGTTAACTCAAATGGAAATTGTCCAATTTGTCAATTGACTATGGAAAATGAGAGACATGTTTTCTGGAGCTTTACAAAGATTACAAAAGTGTTGGATGTATGCTTCTAATCAACTTTGCCATTGTTGCAGGTTAGTAATCAAAGTTATGATTGTATGTTAATGAACATTGTGGATAATTGTTTGGCATATGTTGTGAGGTATATTACTATTAAAACGTAGCAGCTGATTGTGAGTAAAGAAAATGTTCTCTCTTGGAAACCTCCTGACCAAAGTACAATAAAGCTTAATTTTGATGGGATATTGTTTTGTTCTGAATCTTTTAGGGGTGTGGGAGTTATTGTAAAGGATGAAAAGGGGGCTGTCTTATTTGCTATGTGTTAGAGGTAAGAGGGTTGTATGATGTTGATGATATTGAGGCATTGGCTACTTTGAGGGGACTTCAAATACTCTTGCATTTAGGGTTTTCTAGCTTGCTATTGGAAAGAGACTCTTCTATTGTCATTAAAGCTATTAACTCTAAAGAATAGAACTTCTCGAAGCAAGGAATGTGATTTATGAGATACAAAAGTTACTTTCTTACTTTCTAAGGTATAATGTTCTTTATGCGGGTAGACAAGGAAATGAAGTAGCTCACTTGCTTGCAAGGAATGCTCGTTTGGTGGATGATACAGTTCAATGGTGGAATAAATGCCCAAATTTTACTCAAACTCAAGCTTTATTATATGCTAATTTATAATTACCAATTGCAAATGTTTGCTACTGCTTCTATTATTATGAATGCAATGATATTTGTTCAAAAAATAAATAAATAAAAAATAAAACCGCATACTTCATAAAAATTTCATGAAGCTTGTAAAATAGAGAGATTTTTTTAAAATACTTTTACATAAACTTGAGGTTCTTAGCCTCATGTTTGAGACGCTCATTCTCTTCATACAATATCATGTCATCCCTATCCATGGGAACTGGCAAGCGAAATGAAGAATCCAATAGAGATTTCAACTTTTTATTCTTCTGTCGAAGGATTCCTTCTCTTGTCTGAGACTCTTCAACAATTCGTTGAAGTACAACAATTTGTTCTTTAAGCTTTTCAACCTCATGGTTTTTGGCTTGTACCCGCTGGGAAAAAGCAACAATAGAGGATGAGTAGCGAGTCCCAAGACTCACCAAGTCGTAGATAGCATCGGAATCTGATTTATTAACCAAACTATTATTCTCTTGCTGCAACATGACACCAATGGTAGCTGCAGAAATGACAGGAGATTGAGGTGTAGAATACCTCATGGATGGATCTAGAGGAATGTTAGAAGAATTGGCCATTGAGAAAATAATTGAAAAACTTAAAGCGAGAATGCAAAATGAATGCATATGAGTTATAAAGATAAGAATAAGATTTGATGCAAATCGGATGAATTTTAAGACTGTTTTTATAGAGATAGCATAAAGAACAAGACAAACTAGTTCAAATCAGGCGTTTGTTTATATCTCGTTTGTCAACAACATCAGGCGATTTGTTTCTATCTTCAACCGCACTAAATTCATAGAGTTAGGCCTTGAGGCTTTACAGGACTTGTCAGGTCACGGACGGCTCTCTTTTTCAACTATCTACAGTGTTTTTTTAACGCACCGTTTTCTTCAGTCTATTTACTTGCTGCCGATCCTTTTTAATGATGCCAAAAGGGGGAGAAGTTTTAGACTAGAAAATTAACATTGTTTAAATTCCTAAACTTGTTATATATGCTTGGAATGATGCCAAAAGGGGGAGAAGTATTAATACAGGTTTCAAGTTCTATCAAGTATTTGTCATCATCAAAAAGGGGGAGATTGTTGAACCTAAGATTTCAAGTTTTGTGTAATTATATATTTATACATGGATTTTGATGATAACAAATGAATTCAAAGAATAAAGGAGTCTCAAACTCAAGTTATCTACACAATGGAGTCAAGTACATCAAGAAACCAAGCATGAACAAGAAGGGAACAAGCTCACATTAAAGTCATAGAGTAATGTTGTAAATCTCTTAAAATTCGAAATTAGGATTAAGGCTCAAAATTAATATTTTATCATAAATCATTAAAATACATTTTCCACATGTGCATGAATGTTTTTGAAAATTAAATTTGAATATTTTGAAAGATAATTGATTGTCATCTTTCACATGTGCATGCCATGATTAAAGGTTTGAACTTTGAAAATATTAAAGATGATTGATTGTCATCTTTCACATGTGCATGTTTTATTTGAATAATTTCAAAAGTGATTGATGCTTTTCTTGACTTATGCAAAAGGAAGATGCCTTTGTTTGAAAATTTTGAAAAGTAAAGTGTGCTCCTTTTGTCATATGCAAAAAGTAAAAAATTAGGTTTGAAATTTTTGAAAAGCAAAGTGTGCTCCTTTTGTCATATGCAAAAAGTAAAAAGATTAGGTTTGAAATTTTTGAAAAATGAATGATGATGTTTTTGACATGTGAATCTTTTTAAATTTGAATATGAAGTCTCATATGCCTATAAATAGATCATTTGAGAGCTTCACATTCACAACACCAAGAGCATACAACTCTCATTCAAAGCTTTCATTCTCTCTTCTCTAAGCATTGAGCCTTAACCCTTGTTCATTTTGAGAGATATAGTTTGTGCTTGTATTGTTCTTATTTCACTCATTGAGGAGTGTTTTCTGATATCCTACCCACTATCAATTCTTGTATCAGTAAAAGGGTGTGTACAACCCTTGTGCGTGTAGAAAGTGTTCTACACAGGGAATCGTTGAATCACCACGTGTAAGGTGATTGCAAGTGTAGAGGGTGTTCTACACGGATCCTTTGTAGCGGTGTTGTTCAAAAGTGTAATAGGTTTCTATCTCCACCTGAAGGAGATTGAATAGTGAATTCGGGGATCCTCAAGGGGTAGCTTGAGGCGAGGACGTAGGCAGTGGGGCCGAACCTCGTTAACATACTGAGTTTGCTTCTCTCTTACCCTTACTCTTTATATTTATTGCTGTCTTATATTTTGTTTATATTTTATATTGTATATTTGATTTATAATTGTTATTTTTTTTAAATACAACTCAATTCACCCCCCTCTTGTGTTAGTCATCTGGGCAACACAAAATAATAGTCTAAATTATACGTAAATACATATATCTATATATATATAAATTATAAATAGTTTGGTCAGAATTAGGGGTCAAAAATAAACTTGTAGTTTGAAGAAATGAAAAAAAAAATAAAAGCTGAAATATCGGCCGATATGAAACAGGTAAAATACTTGTACCGAACCAATAGCCGGTACGGTATATACCGGCCGTACTAGCCGGTACGGTACGTTATTCTAAACAATGGTCAGCATTCAACCACTACAAAAAAAAAAAAAAAAAAAAAAAAAAAACACATTGATCAACAAAGTCTATATCAATGATGTTCATAACTTTTGTGATTGCAGGTTTGGTCAAACGATGAGCTACCATATTAGCTTTCCTCTTAGGCCTCATTTGGATGTTGAGATGGTCTAAACTCATCTTATTTCATTTCATCTCATCTCAATATCTAAACATCATTCAAAAACAAACACTTTCTAATTTAAAATTTTTAACTTTTTCATCTAATTATTATAATTTTTCCAAATTTTCAAATAAAACACAAAAAATAATTTAACTTTTTCAAATATCAAAATAAAAATTATATTCTAACAATATTTTAACTTTATATTTTTTTTATTCAACTTTTTTTCTCTCATTTTTCAAAACCCCAAAACATGTTAACTCAAATTATTTCACTACTATTCACAAATTATTTTACTATTATTCATAGATTTCTCATCTCATCTCATCTCAGTATCTAAACTAAATATTAACATGCTTTATTTGCTATACCACACCATGTTTCAAAAGCTTCTTAGAATCTTTAGTCAGGCTTCCAAATAAGTTATTGTCCATTCCTCTAGTTTGTAATGTTGTCACCACTTGGATAGCATCTCCTTCTAATATAAAGTGTACCCCCAGAACCTTACTAAGATAAATGACATCAACCGGATCTCGTACCTTTGCTACTAGAGGATAAGTACAATAAATCAGAGGTGTACTTTTAGTTGCAAGGACTTCTCCTTAACAGTCTCAAATAACCACACCAATGCCAATCTTATTGAATTCTTTTCAAATAATTACATTCCAATTTACCACCAATCATGCATAGAAGTTTCCCATCTTGCCATGATTACTTGATTTGTTCTATAACTTCCATTGTGGTGTCAATTTGCCCTTCGATAGTTTTCATAAACTAACTGAGCATGTTCAGAAAATATTTGAGGATGAAAGAAAAGGTAACTACATGAATCAATTTTTTTCTTCTATGCCACATTGCCCAAATAGAGTTTAAGTGTAGCTTGAGTAACCTTTGGTAGCAACTATTCAAAAGTGGCTCTAAAATCACCTGCATAGGATAAAGTTTTAAAAATTGTGATTCCTACAAACATTTCAACATTTTGGCTGAAGGACAAGTCTGCAAAATGTGTCTAGTTGATTAAGCTTTTGTCATGCAAATTGGACAAAAATACCCTTAATCACATTTCTTTTGCATTGATTTAATTTGGTTGGGAGAAAATCTATGCAAGCTTGCCAAAGAAACTTTTGAGCAGCATTCGATCTATTGAGGGACCTAATCTTCTTCCACAAGATTCCATGAAGTCTACTAGTACACGACTCATGGCATTATGCACTGTGAATTTACCTGGAGGTGTACATTTTCATACAAGATTATTTTCATTCAACACTTACAAGCAAAGTATAAATGATCCTTGCCTCTTCCTCATTGAAAACATCCTTGATCATTTGAGTGGTCCACCATTCGTTCTCTTTATAATTTACAAGATCTACTACGACTACATCTTCCTGAAGTACTTTAAAAGGAGACTGTATTCTACATGAGCTCTCTTTTGGTACCCATTTATACTTCTATGTCTTGACCTTTTGCCCATTTCCAACGCACTAGATAAGACTTTCTTTAGTAATTCAACTACTTACCTCAAGCTCTCCCATGTAAAACAAGGTTTATAGCCTTGGTTAAACTAAAGAAAATCCGCATTAGGAAAATATTTAGCTTAAAAAATCAAAGTAGATAAGGATACTAGATTTGTTATCGGTTTCCACATATATAGCTAGAAGAGCTATTAAAACTAGCCAAATCTCTAAAACCAAGATCTCTTAGCCACTTCCCATAGCTCATTGAACATAAACTTTTCAATGTATTTTATTGGATTTGTTTTGAAAACCCTATCAAAATTAAGTCATCATGCCCTTTAGTCTTTTACATAGTGCCTTGTGTAATAAAAATACACTCATGGTATATGTTGGTGTGGATTGAACCACTACTTTTATAGTATTTCCTTTATTCTTTTCCTGTGACGTACAAGAATTTCATCTTTCCAATTATTCATTATTTTTGCAACTCTTTCAAGTATGCCATTAAAATCCTCAACCCTTGATTTGCCCACAAGAAAGGGTAAACTAAGATATTTGTCAAAGCTGGATGAGGCTGCAAATTCTGCACTTTTGAGTGATTTTTTGCTGAAAAATAATGAAGTCTTTTTTTTATTATTAAATTGTTGTCTCGATGCATTTCATACATGACCAAGATTTTATTAATTATGGCCCATTCAACCAGATTGACTCTACAGTAGCAAGTTGTCATCTGTAAAGAATAGGCAATTCCCTTTAAGTGATCCTCTTACTAAAGGAACCCCATAAATAAGACAATGAAGTTGATAGCTTAACACTTCTGCATTAAAGATAAAAAGGTATAGTGATAAAGGCCAGCTTTGTCCTAGTCCATGTTATGGCTTGAACTTTTCTTTTAGAATACCATTGACAATAATGGAGAAAGATGAAGATGTTATACACTAGATAATCGTATCCATGAATCTACTATCAAAACCCTCCTTAAATCCTAGTTTGCATGGTGTGCAATGTCCCATATGCAGCCAAGCTATTGTCTATAATCAATCTACTAGAAATAAAAACATGTTGATTTCCTAAAATAGTCTGGGGTAGAATTCGCTTCAACCTATTTTCAATCACTTTTACAACAATCTTATAACATTGCATAAACTAATAAGTTCAAAATCAGTCAGTTTCTGTGGATTACTGATCATTGAGATCGAGGTTAAATATGTGAAATTGATAAAAAGAACTGCCACTGAAAAAATGTTGCTCATTTGCGGCGAGGTTTTTCCACCGTAATTAAATATTTGCTGTCAATATTTTTGCCACATGTTTGTCGAGAAAAATCCACCGTAGATGTTAATTTACGGCAAGAATATCTACATGCTGCTAATCAAGAACTTTTGCTGCGAAACATCACACCAATATTACTAATTTCCATTTTCATGCTTTGTGGCCACAATTACTATTTTTGGCCAACCTAATTCACTATATATAATTAATTTTGAGGCTAATTTGGTGTGGTGTAGCTTCAACCATTTTTTTGCAGCAACCTTGATGTAGCCGCATTATTTTTGTTTTAAGAAGCAAACTTATTAAATAGCCTCTTTTTCTTACGTGCAGTGGCGGAGCCACGTTGGGGCAAAGGGGGCCCATGGCCCCCGTACAAATTTGAAAAAATATATATATATATGTTAATTTTTTTGATTTAATAAAATAATTTTATTGATTATGTATTGGCCACTACTCTAAAAATTATTTTTGCCCCTTCATAAAATTTAATCTGATATAAAAATGAAATAAATAAAACACATCTCATATAAAATAAAATACATAATTTTTATTATAAATAAAAAAAATTTTAACTATAACTAGTAGTATTTCTAACATATTTCCATTGTCTAAATTGAAAGAAAAATAGTTAAACATTTTGATTTAGCTTCAATGTTTGATGATTTTGTTTATTTAAAATAACGCAAGTTACAATTTTAGATACTTTATATTTTTTTTGTTTAATATATTTATATGAATGTCTTTATATTATTTTAATAATATATTGTTCTTAAAATATCAAATATTTTTTTAATATATAAGTCATATTAAAAGTATGTTTTTTTAATTGTAAATCTTCCTGTTAGATTATTATACATCGTAAAAAAATCGTATAACAATAGAACAAAAAATATTTTATGTATATTGTTCTAGTTTTATTTGGACCCCCCAGAATCAATTTTTGGCTCCGCCACTGCTTACGTGTATGATTGGACTCCAGTTTTGATTTGCAATAACGTTCATCATTGTAAATATGCATTAATTGGTACTTGAATTGGTCGCCAAAACCATTTTATCGTTGCATGTATGCAATAAAATGATTTAAATTTAATTAAATATATATTTTTTCTTTACGAATTTGTGGCCATAATGAATCCAATATAGTGATTGTTGATCCTAGAATTTGCTATAGTTATAATTTAAGAGAAACACTCAATATTTATATTATAAAGAAAATAGAAAACTTGCTTCACTATTATTAGAAGTGGGTACATAAAATTGCATTATAATGTAATCACATCAATTCTATTCTTTTAACCCAAACCCAATTCACCTAAAATATCAATCTTGGATCTGTCATTTCCCAAAAAATCTTTAGTTAGAGAGTAATAATGCAAAATATTTCTCCCCTTGCTCATTGAATCAAGGGTGTGATATTTGTCCTTAGTGTAGTGTTAACTAGAATCTAGTATAAAAAATGGGCCAGTGTTAGCTAATGAGTACTTATATCCTCGACCATACCTACATTGAAAAAAAAGGGTTGTCATTTTGTGTACTAAACTAAATCTTTTACAAAAATATGAGCCACAATCTTGGTTTTTGTAATTTTTGGTTAGTTTGCTTGACTGCTCTTCATAAATAGATAAAGCATGCATGTGTTTTGATAAGGGAAAGCCCTTAATTTTAGTCCAAAAGGGATGTGCAATCTCATAATGAAAATCAGATCCGATGTAACAACTTAATATGCTCAATGGTGATCTGCTTACTAGTTTTTAGTCCATTATACTTGCTTCCATTATTCAAAGTTTCAATCATGAAAAAAGAAAAGAAAAGAATAATTATGACTAGTCTAGCAAGTATTTAAAAAGTGCACTTTCACTAATAAAATAAAGTGTAAAATTATTATAAGGTCTAAAGCAACACAAGTAAGAAGAAACGCTCACTCATAAAAAATAAAAAAATAATAATAATAATTAAAAAAAACTTACAAAAGCTAACCGAATTATATTTAGTATTAAAAGGCATATTTATGAGATATATATGTAGCAACTTAATATTTTCATACCTTACAAAGTCAACTGATATAATCTTGTCTAGAAAATTATTTTCTTTAAGTATCCACTAACTTATTAAGTTGGAGAAAACTCTTGGTACCAGTATGTCTCTCTATAGATCCTGTTAAACAGAAGAATAAAAATGTCACTGGGTTAGACAGGGAGTGGAAGAAAAACAAAAATCCCAAACATCAGCTAGGCCAAAAGAGATGGAGGATAATACCAAGTTCCTCAGTTAGTATAACATAATGAAACTAGATATCAGATTCACCTCTAATGCATCCACATGTTCGGTGTGGTGTCACCTTACCAGCTTTAGATCTATCTATTCAAAAGAAATGGAAAAAGGTTCTTACTCCACCTCATAAGCTTGCCTAGAAGGCAATTCAATAAGATATCTACATATTCGCCAATAACAATTTCCCGCCTACTTATTTACTGATCCCGCGTCCACTGTTGGAAATCTTTCCATCTGATATTCATTTTATAAACAATTACTTTTCAATTAGTTAGCTGAAGTATGCCATTTTTAATTCAATTGGACTATCACAATACTCGGCAAGTAATTATTGACCATGAATCAATATTTATGTACGTGGTAGAGACCATCTTCTGTTAATGGACGCTAATTTCGAATAAAATAATCACATGTTTTTAATTACCCGATCACTCATGAATCATGTTTACTTAATCAATATAAAACAAATCCTAATTATACAGGGTCTCAACAATGGCCTATTTTGTTGGTGGCCCTTTTCATGTTGATAATTTAGTATTGTGTTATACCACTTCCAAATAATGCCTATGGATATTCTTGTCCACATTTGTATTAAACCATAAATGGTATAAAATAATTTCATCTTGTGAATTTCTGGTACACTAGATGGAGTTGGATATATATATAATTATATATATATATATATATACACACACATATATTTATATATAACACAAAGCATGATTAGCAAGATTTACAATCAGCATATTGATGGGATCCTCCTTCAATGGAAGCCATGTTATCATCAAAATAAGGTAGATTGACAATAAGTAATAAGATTAATCCACTTTTTGAGCCTTTATAGTCAAGAATAATGAATTTATTCATGATCTTGCAGTCATTCATGGGATACATCTTTACTAGGCATTTTCCTTCTACTGATCTAGTAATTCTCAACCAAAAAGTGACAAATAATTTTGTCAAAACACTTCCTGATGACTTGCTGATGGAGGCAATTTCAATAAGTTCCATGACCCTATCACCAAGCAAGCAAATCAATTACCTATTAAAGCTCAAGTTAATAGCAGACTAACATTTGCATTCATTATATTGAATGTTGCAAGTCAATACCATGCTAATGCTCTAATTAAGTGGACTTTATGTCAAACTCAAAATATAACTAGCTCTTGATATTGAAAGTTTGAAACAAAATCTCAAGTTTAGATGTCTAACTAAAATCATGAATACTTACAAAACTATTTGACATTGATCCATTATTACTAGATGAAAATTTATAAGCGTAATTTCTTGTAGGTAAAATAAGTAGACAGTTACTAATATTTCCAAATTGAAAGTATATGAAAGTATACTCACAATTATTTGTCACACGACCTTGGTAGAAAAGTAACTCAACTTGCACATAAAAAAATTTCTATTGCAGACTCAGTCAATTGAGTACGTTCTTGATCACTTTCTCCATCCTATTCGCTTGTGCCCCAGAGGTTTGCATCGTCACCATCACCTTCTTCATCAGTGTTGTCATCAAGAGTACAATCATTCTCATCAAGCTGGATTTTGCCATGTTCTGACATTGATGAGGCAGTAACCATAAATGGATAACCATCTAACCTATGTAGTGGAGAATGTGGAGAAGTGTAATTCGCAAGTACCACATAGGAAGGTTCATCATCTTGGAGCGCATCATCACTACTCGAGTTAAGAGCCATCCTCACTAACCACCACCATATGTGGTGTCATAAATATTCCTACTAGTAACCTTTTGCACTATTTAACAATCCCTACCCAAGCTCGTATCTTGAAGGTAAAAAGCTTGTGATGCTTGGCACATGAGGGCAAATGGCTCATCCTTATACCATTTTCGACATATATTAACGTTTGTTAAATGGACTCTAACATGTCCTCCTCTTTTATGATCACCTATATCAAACCAATCACATTGGAACAACTATACATGTCGCCATCCCATGTAACAAAGTACAATTATGTCTGTTATAATCACATAGAAGTCAATTGGATTACCTTGATATTCTACGGGATCAACCAACCCGCTATTTTGTTGATGACTTGCAAAATTTCATGTTGCAGATTTACAAACTTCACTCGAGCGGAGGCTTTTGGCCGCTCGAGCGAACTCAGGCAGATTCAAACGCTCGATTTCCGCTCGACAGTGAGCTCGAGCGGGTTGCGAAAATACAAAGATCGCTCGAGCGGAGACATTGGCCGCTCGAGCGAAATCAGGCAGAGTTGAACGCTCGAGGTGCGCTTGACAAGTCACTCAAGCGAAGTTAGGCAGAGTCGACCGCTCGATGTTCGCTCGACACCCCGCTCGAGCGAACATCGTATTTTGACAGATCTAGGGTTTTCCGTCGTCACACCATATAAAAGTGATTTTTCACTTTATGACCGTACCTTTTGACTGGAGAACACCTTTTGGGACTGAAAAACACATCTAGAAGGATTCAAATCAATCGTTTTGGAGAGGGGATTCCACATATTGCACGTACGTCGGAATCATACACGAGCACAGACGGGAGAAAAGCCTTGAATCAGATCCTTTAGCTTTTGACGACGAGTTGCGGCTGCAAGGAGTATTTTTCAGCGTTTATTTTCTTCCATTATTCTCAGAACAATTATGGTGAATTCGTTTATGTTGAATTTATTTCTAGTATGAGCTAAACTTTCTTTATTCTAGGAAAACGATGTAATCTAATTCCGAACTATGCTTGATTGTCTATGCTAATTTAAGGCGATTCTCTCTTTGTTTATCTGATTTATTCTGAGTTTATTGCTTCTAATTAACTGGCATTGATTAGATGATTTTTAATCTTGTGATTTGCTATCGAAAGAGGGAATCATAGGGTAGATCTTGAATATTTCAGCATAGGTAAGTATAGAGATCGAAAGACTTGTATGAACCTATGTAGTAATTAAATCATTGATCTTATTGCTTTCTTGTTTATTTAAATTGCATATTCTTGTGTGAATTGATAAACAAGAATAATTTCCAATTGACTATCGAAAGAGGCTTTTGGATGAATTAGAGATTTGCTAATAGACAAAAAGAATTAAATTAAATTAGCTGGATGAGAAAAGCATAGTGACGAATTAGGTGAAATCGGTTTCCTAGAAGTTTTCTTTCCCATTAATCTGATCTTCAAACGTCAGTTTTATTTCATTTGCATATTTATCTTTGAGTTAATTTTAGTTTAATTTGCAACTACAAAAATCTTAGTGATTCCTCTAGGTAAAATTGAGATTAGTATAATTTTGGTATTTGGCATAAGTAAGAGGAGGACGATACTTTTCTTACCACTTTTATTATAAAACTACGATACTGTACACTTGCAGTTTTGCACCGATCATTTGTGTACGGCGATGTTGCTTACGTAGCTTTGTATGAAATCTAGTTCCATTCATTATGCAACCTCTATAAGATGCAACCCATGGGTCAGGTCTACAAGCCAGGGAAAAAAGCTCACTAGACACATTATTGGAATCCAAAATAATTAATTGTTTACTCTATTCCATGTAAACAAAGAAACAACTGCAGAGCTTCAAAACAAATTGAAAAATGAGAAATGTACAACTTAATAAATAGTCGGTGATAATGAATAACATACATGGTTGCTAAACCATCTAGGAAATTCAGTTTCATGCCTACGATCAATTTCATACACTCATTCCTTTTTCACTTTGTTGTAGTGTTCCCTACACAATCAATAATCAGAAACAAATAATGATTAGTTATATGGTTGGAAGGCTAGGATGAATCTTGTAAATGTTGGATATGAAAGTATTCTTACTCTACGTATTGGCTGATCTCTTTGCAATTGTTAGGTATGTACCAACATGCTTTTTCCCACAATTTGTAGCTTGGGCGATGTGAAGTGGGTGAACCCAATGGCCGAATTTCTATGAGAAGAATGAGAAATTGGATTCTCCACCTCCTTCACACATCTGTAATTCGTTCTTCTCTATGGAATCTAGTGTCAATATCATTGAGATATATGGAACAAAAAGTCAAACATTAAACATGAATATATGCCTCAACAATTGAGCCTTCTGGTCGGGTCTTGTTTCGGACATAACGCTTAAATTTACCCAAATAGCGCTTGAATGGATATATCTACTGGTATTGTATGGGTCCTACAAGTAATGCCTCAAGGGGTAGGTGAATGGCGTGATGCACTATTATATCGAAGATAACAGGATGAGATATCATCTCAAACTTGCAAGGGATGACAATAATATCAGTAATGAGTCGCCGCATGACATCAATGGGCAAGGACCATGCACATAGTTGTCTAAAAAATGAGCTTAACTCTTATCAAAACCAATTAAATATCAGGTCATAAGTACCCACCAATTGCAACAAGGAGTAGTCTTTGTAGGAAAACATGACTTTTCATTCATGATATTTGACAATCATCACCAATAACACACCGACCAATATTAGAAGCAAATCCATCTGAAAATTTAACAAATTGTAACCGCTCGCAAAATTTTCTTCTCTCATCTCCTTGCAAGGTTTTACAAGCATGCTACATAGACCAATTATTTCCATCTTATAAATACAATTCTTTTCTTATACCAAAATTACACAAATCCCTATATGCATTCAATGAGTTCTTTGTTTTCCCAGGAATACTCATCAAAGTGGTTAAGACGTTGTCACAAATATTCTTCTCAATATGCATAACATCTAAGTTGTTTCATAATTTCAACTACTTCCAATAAGATACTAGGAAGAAGATACTTGTTTTTGTCTAATTAAGCTCATTGAGTCAACGATTTCTCTTCTTCACACTTTAATCAAACAACACAATCCCTACATTGGAAAGTTGATTGAGTATATCAATTCCCCTCAAATCTATAGATGCCATGCGATGATCCTCTTTACCATTGAAAAGGGACTTCTTCTTCCTCCAAGTATGACTTGATGGTTAGAAATGACAAGTAACTCCCCTTAAAAATGTTATACATTCTATCTTCTGAAACCAACATTTTTATATTATTTGATGTACAATAATCTCTATATGTTGATTATGAATCTGCAATCCTCAGATCGATAAAATTTTTGAATTTTACTAACCAAAGAGATGCGACTGATTTTTACTTTATTACTTAGCTCAACACCGATCAAGAATCCTTAGAGAGTTTCAAGAATTTTTGCTATGCACTCATTCTAGAGCTGTAAATTAACCAGTTGATAACCCGCTTGGTATTCACTCAGTTAAACTCGAATTGAACTCGACTGGTAGGGAAAGAAAAACTCATTCGTGAAAGCAGATAGCTGATCAATTAGTAAATGACATATACTCGACTCAACTCGGTTAAGGCTCGTTAAGGCCCACTCGTTTATGTCAAAATCAACTTGTTAGTTCGACTCGATTAAAACTCATTCATATGCTGATAAATATATGCATACACCTATGTATATATATGTATTAGCTAATTATATAAGCATAGAACTTTTATAATTAAATATATAATATGTAAATTAATTACTTATGTCTATATATTGAATATATTTCATAACTATATTTTATATATTAACATGTAGGAACCATATATGAAATAAATATATGCTATCAGATTATGTGTATGTATTAATAATTTCTACAGGTATATAATATATTATTATTATGGATAAATATCAACTAGGTAAATATTAACTATCTATAAATTTTTAAACTCTTATAATTCAATAGAGGTTCTACTCGTTAATTGTACAAATTCAATATTAGCTTTTTTATTTTTTATCTATATAATTTATTAATTATTAAATATTATTAAAAAAACATTTCGAGCCAAGCTCAAGTTCGAACTGAAAATTTAGTTTACCGAATTGAGCTCGAACAAATAATAAATAAAAATTTGAAGTTTGGGCTTGAGCTCAAATATTTTAAGTCAAGCCAAGCTCAACAATCCAAAAATCAGTTCGGCTCAGTTTGATTACAGCCCTAGCCCGTTCCAACTCTCATTCCTCTTTTCAAGGGTTAAGAGTCTATATGTACGTACGGTACACAACCATTCCTTTGAGAGGAAAAAAAAAAAAAGGATCGAAGTGATTCACTACAACAATTTTTATGACGAAAAAGATATTTTGAGACAAAAAAAATTTCTTCCAAAAGAGGTATAGATTCCTCTCTGCATTCATGATCATCGTCTATTGATCATCTTTGGCCTGCTCTTTGATGGAATAATACCATCTTCGATCGATCTGCTCGGTTGTCGGTAATTTAGTACCTCCTATTAATAGATATCGATTAGGCTGAATGCAGCAATGAAATAAAATATTGTCGTTGGTGGCCCATGCCGCAACATCATGTCCAAATTCAAACTCTTTTAACTGTTACTAGATCGACAAGTTTTTACCCAAAACCTCTAAAGTCATACAAGCCACTATTAATGGTACGTACGTACACACATATATCGAGTTTTTCTTGAAACTGAAACTAATGGAAAAAACTTCTTCCAGACCGGCCAAGTATAAAATTGAAAAGTGTCCACTAAATACGTAACATACACATACATTTTAAAAATTCCAAGTTAAAAGCTCGTCAGGTATAGTACTTTAATTTATTTTTATTTTTTTAAAATGTGCTTAATTCTTACGTGATCGATCAAGAGACAAATATATATTAATTACTTTTTTAAGTGAGTTGAAGGAAATTTTCTCCAACTGTACTTGAAGGAAAATTTATTTGTCCAAACAAATGCGTAAAAATATAATATATATAAGTCAATATAATTAATTACGTATTAATGGGATGATATCAGAGTGGCGTAAATTGTGTTAATTACTTTCTTAGGTCATATGACACGTACGGGCGCTGCATGTAGTCAAATATTTGGTGGCATCCTCATCTTAAAAATAATAAAGATGTAGGACTTGAAGGGCAGGCACCACCCATGCATGCAGCTTTGAATTCTTCTTATAACTATAATCTGCCACCTTCAGATTCTTTTCTTCAATTCCCTCTTTTCTTCCTTTTTTGGGTGTGCCAGCGCAGTATATACAAGGAAACGCAAACGATTAGGTCGAGACGAATCACACCACTCTAAATTACGAATTATCCAAACCAATTGATCTTCCTTTGTCACGAGTACCGCGTTGAATATTGAAAGAACTTTAGCTCATACTTTTCATGATAAACATCACAAATTCTCGATCGAGGATAGAGTCGTGTGTGTGTATATATCGGATCCAGCGCTAGCTTAGTCGTAGTTGAAAACAGATACAAGTTGTAAGTTGTAGTAGGCGAAAATGCAGTCTTGAAACCTTCCATTGTTCAATAGATGTTCTGATCTTTTATTGTTAATTCACTGAATTTTGAAAGATTTAATTTAAAAGAAAATAGCATCATGTGATATATATATATACTCCTACAATATTATTTATTTTTTCTATAGAATTTAATACTGTATATATTTAAGCTTTAATCTTGTGTCTATGACCGCGCGTCCGTTCTTCAATTTCATGACCATCCAATTCGCTCGTAAGAGGACCGCATTTCCATTCATTCTCTTGCATATTTGAAGGGATCTTGACTTTCTCCAATGTTTAGATCAATACCAAATGTCAAATTAAGTCATATTTTCAACTACTTGTTCACAAATTATGCCAGGCATTTTCTACCCCATTTATAATTCTACGTATGAAACCCTTGTTCTAAGACAAATATTAATTTGGACGGTAGATGGGATCGACGGTGGCGGCAACATCTTCCAAATCAAAAGATCAGTACTAAATCTCTGTTATTTGACTGAGTTAATGGAGACCACGTGTATACCCATTTTATGGATCGATGGTAGGTGGATTTCATTGCCAATTTGCCATGGGATCCTTGACTTTGTATTCAATAATTTCAATTGTGTATTATTTCAGAAAAAGGGTCTAAGTTGTCAGCATTGATTAAAAGTATGTAGGTGGAGTTATATACAAAGTTTTGAAATCCGTTCCGGAGACCATTCCGGTTGAGGTACTGGAACGGAATATTTCGGTACCGGTACGTTTCGGTGTACCGTTTCGGGATTAATTATATATTATATATAAATATTTATATGTATATATAAACTAATAATTAATAAAATAAATACATATATATGTAAGTGTATATCATATATATGAGTATATATATAGAAGAATTAAAAATTTATAAAATGAATATATGTTGAAAAAAATCACAAACTTGAGTTAAGATACAAAAATAAAGGAAAAAAATTAAAGAATAGACCGATTATTAAAAATAACAATACTTCTAGTGCACGGAAATAGGTATTTGAATTCTAAAAGTATAATTTTATTCATTATTTTTCAACTTATTTACAATAGAACTATTTTTTATATTTTTTTATTTAAATTTTAATTTTAGACCGGAATTACTATTCCGGCCGGAATACCGGAATCCGGCCGGAATTGACCGGAACGGCCGGAATTTGACCGGAACGGCAGGAATTTGACCCGGAACGGAATAGATACCTATCCCATTCCGGTCACTATTCCGGCACGAAAAATTCCGGCCATTCCGGCCGGAACGGAACGAATTTTAAAACCTTGGTTATATATTAATGGGCTTGACTTTACATTCTATTATTTGAGGCAATTGTTTTTTTTTTTTTTTTTTAAGGAAAAGGGGTCTTGTGTACGTAGGAATAAGTGAACGAAATTGGGAGAATGTGTGGCTTAGAAAAAAGAAAGGACTTGAATAACAGAAACAAAAACAAAAAAAATTCAGCTATTTGCATTTGTCATGTCACCTAGCTATTTAATTAAGTCTGGATCGATCCATCAGCCGCTGAGGCTGAAAGGCAAACCCGGTTAACATACTTAACATCGTGTTGGAGGTTTTTGGTCAAGATCCCATTGATTAAATAGGAAAATATTATTAACATTCTAGAGGATCCTTGTCAAATAAATCTAAAGTTATTCGAATAGGAGTGCATGCAAGATGGAGATAATTTTATCCGAAGTGCTACAATAATAAACCAAGCATGAACAAGTGCGGTCTATCATACATTAAAATCTCTGTCAAAATTTAAACTCTTATATAATTTTATCTCTCTTGATCCTAAATAGATTTGTCACTATTTGATGGTCTAGGGTTGGGCAATGAGCCCCTACAATCCAGCTCGCCCACCCAATCTAGCTGGTTGGGCGGCCAATGTCTCGATTGCGGATGCAGGCGAGTGATTGAGGCAAAAATCAACATGTGAGCCAAGACTCGGCGGGGATCCACTCATCCATGTGTTTGTGTATATATGCATTTTTAAAAAAGAAAAAAAATTATATATAAAACCAAAACCCTAATGTTCTTTCTCTCTCCTCTCACTTTTTCCTCCAACTGCCCACCTCTCTTCTCAGTCCTCTCTCATCTCTTCTTCTCATTCCCTCACTCCGGCTATTCTCTATTTCTCCTCTTCTTCTTCCTTTTCCTCATATTCTTCTTTTCTTCTATTTCTCCTCCTCTCAATCCTCTTCTTCTTCTCCACTCATGGCCAAATTGTGGTCGTGGATCGTCCCAGCCAAGCCGCGGTCTATGACAGTATGAGCCATCCACCCCCCAACCCATGAGCCTCAAGCCCCAATACAATCGTATGACTCACTTGTTTGCTTCCAAAGACTAGATTGGACAATTGTTTTTATATTTTATCTATATATTATTTCTTTCCCTAACTAAGAATGAAGAAGAGAAGGAATTAGTTAAAAGTTATCAAAACCAACAAATTAGATAAGTAAAATTCCCCACTATTGATCCGGACAAAAAACATGGACATAAGCCAATTTCTTTAGCTGATCATTGCCCTCTTTTCTTTTCTTTTATGCACTATATTTTTTTAGTAATTTTTTTGTTGAGACATTCACTCCCTCCTCATGTAGTCATAATTTCATTAGCTGGTTGTTTTATATGTATATACAACAACCAGCTTAACAAACAAAATTCCAGTACTCATTGAATTAAAGGCACACACAAGTTTTGTGAAGTCCTTATTATCAAACTATTACTTAATTATAATTTTGAAGTTATTTTCATCTTTGTTGAATAATATTAATTGACTAAGAGTTATTTTATTTGCACATCGATGTGTAGAACATATCATCTACATTACTTACATAGTAAGGTTTTATTCGAATTTTATTCATGGTCTCCTAGTATTATTGTTAACCTAGTGATGTATCATCCTTATATTTCCTAGACGATGATCTCTCTAGATAGTCCATCATCAATGAGCACATAACCGTTTACTTTTCCTTTTTTTGTTAATTTTTCATTGATGCATTTTCTCCAACATAATCTAGGTCAATTTAGGTTGCAAGCATGCAATGATTGATCCTGTTGAATTGACTGAAAAGTGGTGCATCATTAACATATATGCACCAAACTATATACACCAAGTAATTACGTTTCAAATTTGAAGTGTGTCTGTATATAATATATATGTATTTTCTGATCTTTTGCTTTATTGCACATGATATATATCACATTCGAAGTACTAGGCCAGCTAATGGCTCTCCCTCCTCAATGCTAACCGAGGGAGGTTTATATGGTAGCGTATGCAGACACTACTATACTACTTTGATTTGAACACTACTCCTTTTGATGGTTTGTGCGCGTGGAAGAAACGTTTAGACTTTTATTTATTTTTTTATTTTTTATTTTTTTTTGGAATTAGTTGGGCTCCCAAATATTGCACGAATATTTCATATCTTTCTCCTCACATTTTAGTTAACTACAACTATATATGATGGACATGGGTTCAAATTAACCAATTTATTTATTCCAATTTTTTTTTTTTAATTTCAAACCATGTAATACCCCTTGTATTGTTTATTTCAATTAGTGGATTGGTGATTAAACAAAGAAAGTATTTACATTAATATTAATTAGTTTTCGGTATATGGTAGCGCTGAAATTCATGATATCAATTAATCAATTAGATCTTTTGTCGATCGGATAGGAGTCCAACAGGTCAATCTATTAACTAGAGTAGCCTTATATGAAAAATCCAGAAGCCAATAAGTGTACGTATGTGCCATGTGGACATGCAGTACTTCGCGCAGAAGCCAATTAGAAATTGGTCACGGATAGCATTTTCAGCACGCATTTCCTCATCAATGGCTTAAACAATATTAATTTTTGCTGGGTGGCTTTTTGAGCGCAAAAAGAGAAAACTTTATGTTTATGAAAACCTAAAATTCAAGAATGTATTAACCCAACTTCATTAATATCATGTATTTATAATATAGTTGCCACGCCGACATTAGCAATAGGTCCAGTCCGTTTGGATAGACAAAGTATTTCATCTCATCTTATCTTATTTTATCTCATCATTATAATTTTTTTCTAAATTCCTACACAAAATATAATAAATAATTCTACTTTTTCAAATTCTAAAACAATAATAATATTAAAAAATAATATTTTATTAAACTTTCAACTTTTATCTCAACTCATCTTATCTCAACTCATTATTTAAAAATAATTCCAATTATGCAATATGGTACTGTGTCGAGATGGTTGGGGAATGATGCGCACAACAATTAAACGATGTCGTATAGCACTACTCAAATAGAAATATATAAAATTAAATACCAATTGCATTTGGTTTTGTTTAAATTTTTTTAAGTACCTAGGTATAGAGTTCTCTTGATCTGATCGATGCATGGAGATATTAGGCCTGCAACCCGGTTGGAATAGTTGGGTTTTTATCCGATCCGACCCAAATCAAGCCCAGTTAGGTTGGCAACCCGATCTGATTCGATCCGATTAAAATGAAACGGGGTCAAACCCGTATGACCCGACATACAAACCAGATGAAGAAAGAAACAGGCACCGTCTTTCTCTTCCCACCGAGCACCCCCGTGGAGATTGGCTCCCACTTTTCACTAGACAATAACTATTTTTGTACAAAATCTAAAACCAAACTCGGTCTCAAATCTTGGTCTTCCACCTAAGACCCTCTTACTGACGCATCCTTCACATTTTTTCCTAGAAAATCCCATCAACTTTCCTCTCAATTTCTTTGCATCTAACTCTGTCTCTCTCCCTACCTTCAGTTAATTATTCATTTCGCTGTATCATTGTAAGAAATCGAGTTTGGTTTAGGAGTGATGGAGAGAGCAAACAAAATAAGTCCTGATCTTGGACCTCTGATCTGTGTATTCCTCTCACTTTGCTGACTCTGATCGTTTACCTCGATTATTCACTTCGCTGACCTCTATATCCCTAAAGTCTAAGAAATCCACAGCCCTTCCCAGACCTTCACCAAGATCAAGACTTCGGACCGTTTGATTCCACAGAGGGAGAGAGAGAGAGAGAGATGTTGGAGCTATTATTGCTTTTCACATCAGAAAGAGAAAAAAAAAATAGAACAAAAAATAAAGCCAACCATTTCTACCAAGTGAAACTTGCTCTTTTTTTCTTTTCTAACTGTTTCTTATCTACCAAACAAAAACTGAAACAGAGAGTGATCGAATATGCATATAACCAAGCATATTTGGACTTTCTTACATTTGTGTTGCTTTCATCGGTAGTGAGAAACCAGAAGAATGGTCTTCAGTGTTTGAAGAAGAAGTTCCGTGAAGAAGAAAGGGTAAAGATCTCGGGAGAAGGCTTGGAGTCTGAGGGTTTGAGAGAACTAAATGGGTAAGAGTAATTTTTATGTCGGTCGGTATAAGACGAGAAATCCAAACCCATCGTTTATCGGGTTGGTAAATCGATTGTCTAGTAACCCGGCATTTGCCGATTCAGGTTGGATCGGATCGGATCTCACAAGTCACTCGATTTGACGGGTTAATTGCACAAGCCTGAGAGATATATATACGTACGTACTATAAAGTACGTACTCAAATAGAAATATATATACGTACGAGCGTACGTGTTTATATATATGCGCCTAATTAATGCATGATCATGAAGTTATATACATGTATGTGCCTTTGCTTTTTGATAACTGTATGTGGTGATGATCTGCGTGGCCGGACACCATTAGGATCGACAAGATAAAAGTAGATCATGTGAACCTCTAGTCCCCGATTCACTCCAGACCATCCCTATCATAACTCAACATATAATTAATTTCAACGGATATTAATACAATAAATTATAAAGATTATTAATTAGTAATTTATTTTAATTTGGTACTTGTGACATGCATCTGTCATGTGGCCTAGCTATATATAATAATTTCTTATTTTTTTATATATATATATATACACACACTATAAAAAAAGTAACTCTTTATGTCATTTAAATTTGTCGCAAAAAACACATATCATATTGCGATTATTTGTTAGCAACGTGTTTTGTGTTTTTTGCGACAAATTTAGGTGACACAAAAACCTTTTTTTTTTTGTAGCATGTAAATCCCTAATTAGATATTAATAATTTATTTTTAAAAAACTGTTTATAATTTTACTATATATATATATAAATAATATTATACCATTTAATCATATTTTTTTTAATATATACATAGATAAAACCAATTAACGACCCTAGTTTTCTAATTACTAGCAATAAATTAAAAGAAATTTATATGGAGGATCATAAAACTTAAGCATTAGTAAATTAGAGATTTCTCGACAAATTTCTAATAATATTATATATGATCACCGGTCGAATTTATAAGTAATTAAGCATCTCTCGTATAAACAACGTCACTAATTAACCTTCTAGAGACCAAACGGCCTCCATTTATAGCTTTCTTCTCAACCGTTCTTCTTGCTTTGCTGTTTTCTTCCCTTGTTACCTAAAACGGTAACCCAAAAATAATATAAAAACAAATCAAAGAGCAGCCTTTCTTTCTTTCTTTCCATTATTCAATGAAACAATTAATGGGCATTTTACTTTTGTTTGTATTTTTTGTTTCTATGGTATTTACATTTATAAATCGAGGTGGCCATCATTAATTGAATCCAATAAAATTAGCAAGTAAACTCAAAGGCTCATAATCGTTAAGTGATCATTATTTCTTAATACATTATTGTTATCCTCTTCAATTGCCAAAATTAAAGGTCAATGGTCCAATATAAAGAATGATAGCCACAACATTAAGATGTCGTTTGGATATATATTGAGTTAAAATGAGATGAGTTAAGATGAAAGTTAAAAATTGAATAAAATTTTATTAAAATATTAGTATTGTTTTGAGATTGAAAAAAACTGAATTATTTATTATATTTTATGTGTAAATTTAAAAAAGCTGTAATGATGAAGTAAAATGAGATAAAACATTTTCGCTATCCAAACAGGGCCTTAAGTATATTCACGTGGGGTCCGTATCATCCAAAAATTCTACATGGATAGCATTAAAGTTCGTTGTAAAGCCTACATGATTTATGTTTATATCTTTTTAAAATTTGATCATCAAATTTAATGTAACAATTGAGATTAGAAGAGAAGTATTACAGTCACTAAAAAAATCCCATAAAAATAATAATATAATCTGACCACATATATATAATTAATGAAAAATTAAAATTTAAAAGAAAAAGTCAAAACAATAGTACTTATATATTACATTTGTAAAAGGATTAGCAAATTTCTTTTCTAATTACTACAACTTTTCCCATTCCTTGACGGTAGTAGTACTGTAGCAGTCAAATGAACAAAAGCAAAATTTTATCGGCGTACGTCACTATAAACGTACGTACACTAGCTTCTCAAATTCTCCTTATCCTTTCTTCGTCACCATAATATCATTTCCCACTATTCTTTGCCTATAAATGAATGCTGTGACTCCATCCTTCAGCCTCCCTCCATCCACTTAGTTCTCTCTCTCTCTCTCTCTCTCTCTCATCCGCGTGGCCACCATGGGTAGTGCTTCTATCGACCCCCAACGCCTGGTCGTGAACTTTGCTCCTCCAAGAGACTTTGTCACCACACTGAAATCAGATCTGAAAGAAACTTTCTTTCCAGACGATCCATTCCAGCAATTTAGAAATGAAAAACCAGCTCGCCGTCTTAAAAAAGCCCTACAATACTTCATCCCAATCTTCGAATGGCTTCCCAAATACAACTTCCATTTATTCCGATACGATCTCCTCGCCGGAATCACCATTACAAGCCTCGCAATCCCTCAGGGAATCAGCTATGCAAGACTTGCATCCCTTCCTCCCATCATTGGCCTCTGTAAGACATACCCATATATACATATATATATATATAGTACAATTTCTACTCGTAAAAACTGAAAGCTTTTGCTATTTTGTTGTAGATTCTAGCTTTGTTCCGCCGCTGATATACGCTGTTTTCGGGAACTCGAAGTATCTTGCAGTGGGAACCGTGGCAGCATGCTCGTTGTTCCTACAGTCAACCATTTCAGACGTAGTATCGCCAATAGATGATCCAGCATTGTATCTCCGTTTGATATTCACATCAACGTTCATCACTGGTATCTTTCAGACGGCACTAGGTTTTCTAAGGTAAAAATATTGTAGATGAGATGAGTGACTATATATAGAAAAAAAATTAATATCCTCGACAAAAAATAAAAAACATACAAGATATATACATGCACATATATAGAGAAGGATATTAGTCTGTTTATAGAAAATCCACTATCACTAATATTGTTATTATCTGGCATCTATTTATTACTATGTTGGCTGTTAATTAATCAAATAATTAGATGCATATAATGATTTCTGCAGGTTGGGAATTCTAGTGGATTTCTTATCGCACTCCACGATAACTGGTTTTATGGGTGGGACGGCGATAATCATATGCCTGCAACAGTTAAAGGGAGTTTTCGGATTGAGTCATTTTACGACTAAAACAGATGTCGTATCTGTAATTCATGCAATCTTCAAGAACAGAAAAGAGGTTTGTACGTACAAAAACACAATAGCAAAACAATAAAAAATCATTTTTTACTAGTTCGCTTAATTTATCATATATCATATCGAATAAATTATTAATGCAAAACTTTGTCATAGTATGAAAACTACTTATGTTTTAAATATTTTTTGAAACTGACAAAAGTGATCTTGTTTATTTTATATATATATATATATATGTATATTGTATTTCCAGAGTAAGAAAACATTTTCTTTAAAGAATATTTCCATTAATATCACTTGAGAATCTCTTATTAATTAAGCCTCGTATGTCTGTATATATATATATATATATATGCATGATATATATTGCCGCCACATTAGAAAAAAAATTGTAACAAACGACTTTGGATTAATAAAAAAGCTAGTAGGTACGTAATCATGAGATTCTTTTATATAATATAGTGGTTGGCAGGGCTTCTCTAATAGCGATCACCAGTGGTGATCTTCAAATTGAAAATGATTGTCGATCATTTATAAATTTCTTCCTTGTACAGTGGAGGTGGGAGAGCATAGTTGTTGGAGTAATTTTCCTTTGTTTCCTTCAAGTAACTACATACGTGGTAAGCTTAATTTGATCGATCTCTCTCTCTCTCTCTCTCTCTCTCTCTCTCTCTCTCTCTCAGAGACACGCGTACACGCACACGCACAGATTTTTCTGTATTAATAACGTTGTTGGAGCATAAATTTCCAGAGAAGAAAGAAGCCAAAGCTGTTCTGGGTTTCAGCTATAGCTCCAATGATAACGGTGGTAGTAGGCTGTTTGTTTGCTTATTTCACTCACGCAGACGACCATGGTATCCAAATTGTATGTGCAGTATTACCCTTTTTTTTTTAATTAATCTCCTTTGTTTCTGATCATCAACTCCTTCTGTTTTACTCTGTTATCCACAGTTGATCGCAAGAGTAGGTGCATGATTTAATCGTTTAGCACTGTTGTTTTCTTTCTCATGTCAGGTTGGAAATTTGAAGAAAGGAATAAATCCGTCTTCAATTGGTTTATTAAACTTTGACTCTAAATATCTACCGACGGTAATAAAAGCTGGGCTAGTTTCAGGCCTTATAGCTCTGGCTGTAAGTATACGTAGGACTGATTTGGTCCCATCAGGCTGTAATTGGCCTTAATTTTATTTTATTTTTTTTTATTTTTTTTTGTGAAATATTCCTTAGTAAAAGATCAGGTGCAGTACTGTATTTATAAAGCAAAAATAAATTCATGCAGGAAGGGATAGCGATTGGAAGGAGCTTTGCCATTATGCAAAATGAACAAGTTGATGGGAACAAGGAGATGATAGCGTTTGGCTTCATGAACATTGTCGGGTCTTTCACTTCATGCTACCTGACAACTGGTACAAATCATTCCATATATATAACTAATATTTTTGTTTTTTTTAATGAGATTTTACAACAAAAAAATGGGTGTTTTAATAATTTGTGTAGGACCATTTTCCAAAACTGCTGTCAATTTCAATGCCGGATGTAAGACGGCTATGTCAAACATAGTAATGGCAGTGAGCATGGCGCTGACGCTACTCTTCTTGGCTGCTCTGTTTAGTCACACTCCTCTGGTTGCTTTGTCTGCCATTATCATGTCCGCCATGTTTGGCCTTATCAAATATGAAGAGGCTTATCACCTCTACAAGGTCGACAAGTTCGATTTTATCATTTGCATGGCTGCCTTCTTCGGTGTTGCTTTCATAAGCATGGAAGTGGGCCTCATGATTTCGGTAAGTGCGACTCTTTTCTCTTCAAAAAATAGCAGTAGTGCTAATCTCTATTCTTGATTTTTATCAATATCCCAAGTTACACATGTTGATGTTACATATTTTAGTTGGTTTTATATGTCACAACTTAAACTGATAGCCATTTAAAATGTGTTATATTAACAAGTGTAACTGAAAATAACAAAATATAGGATGAACAACAACATGCTTTGTACATTTCTCATTCAGAAAATTGCTTTGTATACGGATTTCATTCATACCAATGATCAGGATTATTGATATTACATATTGATGACTTCAAAGGAAAAAGAACCAATTCACGAAGACAAAGGAAAGAAGGATGGTTTGAATTAATTTAGTAGTGAAATAAATTCCCATAGTTTCCTACTATGATTAATTGAGAATCAAACAAAGACGTCTTAGTTTTTGAGTTTTTTTGCATAATTTGTTTCTTCAGGTTGGACTAAGTCTAATTAGAGCACTCCTATATGTGGCAAGGCCTGCATCTTGCAAGCTTGGGAAAGTACCAAACTCAACTCTATATCGTGACATGGAGCAGTATGCAGATTCAACCGATGTCAAGGGGATCCTGGTTCTACAACTTGGTTCCCCAATTTACTTTGCCAATTGCACCTATATCAGAGAAAGGTAGTAATTTTATATCTGTAATATTGATATCTCTATATATGATCTATAGCACTACTTTAAAAAGAGAGATTTGGATATCCTAAAGTTTCTAACCTCATTCTAGAATTTAGATTAACAGAGAGATAGACACATACAATAGATTCAACAAGATCATTGATCCGTGGAACAAACATTTCCCTTTATAAAATTTTTAATAATATATGAGAAATTCAATTGATTGTGGATTTATTTTATGTGTTTATCTATTTTCTACTGTAAATTGAAACCCAGAATCTTTAAAAAGGAGTAAAAAGGCAAAAGCAAATTAAATCTCATAATTCAATTTGTAAGCTGATCATGGTCTAATTTTGAGTAGGATTTTGAGGTGGATTCGAGAGGAGCAGGCTGTTTCAAACTTTGAAGGAAGTATTCTTGAACATGTTTTATTAGATTTGACAGGTAAGGATAATTTGCATTTGCCCAAGTTATATACACATACATGGCTCACTATAATTAAGTATATATAATGTTACCGAGTTGGACACTTTTCAAATTTGTTAATCCTCGTTATATATATAGGAGTTACATCGATCGACATGACAGGCATTGAGACGTTAATTGAAGTACGTAGAACTTTGCTGGCAAATGACATAAAGGTAGAGTACAACCCCCCCTCTCTCTCTCTCTCTCTGTATATTACTGTTACAGACACATAGAGATTATATAAAAGTAAAGCTATAAATTGACATAACTCAATGAGATCTGTTAGATTTACTTTAAAATAAAAATAATTTTATAATTTAGTGTATCACATTAAGTCACATTAATTTATGGTTTACTTTTGTGTAATCCTTTTGTGGCTAAAATATTTTCCTCTATATATGTAACTCTGAAACAATTTAGGAGAGAGAAATAAGCCATTGAAAGATCATCAAAACCTCCAAAATCTATGTTTAATTATGAATTTGTTCATATATATATATATATATATATTTATATATATATATTCCAGATGGCAATCATAAACCCAAGGATTAAGGTTATGGAGAAGATGATAGCTTCAAAATTCATAGACATCATTGGGAGGGAGAATGTTTTCTTGTCTATAGATGATGCAACCGAAGCTTGTCGGTTTTCGCTTCAACGGCCAAAGCCAAACGGTAACTGCTCACTAGAAGACTCCAGTACTGTTGTCTAAGATGAGATATATAGGTTGAGCTAGGTTAGAATTTCAAGTACCAGCCATGCATTTATGGCCTGTTTTTGTAAAAGAAATAGCGTTTGTACGCCATGCATGTCCAAGGGTTTCTTTCCTATCTCTTTTAATAAAAAGTGTTACTGTTGTAATTGGAAAATTATTAGATTGTGCAAGAGTGTGAATGATATATATAGTATTCTTATCCTATCATATTATGTCTTGTTATTAAAATTATTTATACATGCTACAAGAAATCTATAATTTATTTGTGAACAGTTGATTCCTATAAAAATAATTATTTTCTATTAAAATAAATCTATTTTCATCACAAATAATTATTCTCGTCGCAAATTATAGTCCCTCGCATGTTGCCATAGGATATTTGTGTTAAGAATAGTGATAGTGATAGAACGACCTTTGTTCTCATCTTCTAGCGCAGTTTGTCCTGATTGAATTGGAGATCCCGTCAACTGAATAGCTAAAGAGGGAAAGGGTCAGGCTACTGTGCCGCCTGACCCTTACCGCTGGGCATACCGCCCAGCGTTATTAATTTTTTTTTTTTCATTTTTCATTTCACATTTTTTTAATCACTTTCTTAATCATTAAGAAAAAAAAATATACCAATACACTTAAAATCACTTTCTTAATCATTAAATAAAAAAAAAAAAAAAATTTTGCCCTGCGGTCAACCTGGGCGGTCAACCCCAGGCGGCACAGGGGCTTTATTCAAGAGGGAAATTAGAATACAAACAAGGAAAATTGGTAATGAAAAGTACCTAAACATCAGAACAAAAATATACCTCTCAAAACCCGACCACTAGGATCTTGAAAGTTTGAAACAAAGTCATTATGAGTCAACGATAAAAGCTATACAGCTCGTAGAAGAGGTATTAATCTACAAGGCCCTTGTGCAAGTTTGCTTGTAACGGGCTCAGAAAATGCTTCTGTTTGCTAAACTGGGCCTGGCATGGACTGACCCACCATCTGGCTCACTCAATTTAGGGCTTATTGGAGATGAGATCTCTCATTATTGTTCCAAAGTAATATCCACAAAATTTAAAGAAAAACAAATAAATGTTTTGGAAATAGATATATTGGTTTAGACTAATAATTTTGAAAATTACTATAGACACAAAAAGATTATATAAAAGTAAACTCACAAACTGACGTGACTTCATGAGGTCTGTTAGATCTACTTTATAATAAAAATAACTTTACAATCAGACGTACTACATCAAACTATATCAGTTAGTGAGTATACTTTTATATAATCTCTTTGTAATTGAAATATTTCTCATAATTTTTGCATCTAAAGTTTGAGAGATCAGGACCCACTATGACTGGTGGAGCAAATGCGATCAAATAGTTTTTTTTCCTATATCCTCCCCGTCATCTCTCTCTCTAGTGGCCATCTAAAGCCCAATAGAGGAACCACTAAAATGTCATAGCACCTCTTTATCTCCTAGCCAAGCCCAGCTTCAAAACTCTACCAACAACCACCAGCCCCAAACCCAGCTGACCCCCTCTTCAACTAACATTACTATTCCCCCTTCCATCTCTCCCTTTTCTATCTTCTTCTCTCTTTTGTCAAGCCATTAATAGCTAGATATGGAGATAAAAGTCAACAATTTTACTACACTGCCCCAATCATACGTTCCCCCTGAAAATTGACACTTTCCATTGCAACACGCAGTGGCAGCCACACACCACCAACTAAGATCAAATCTTAGCCTCCTTTTGTTGCACAAATGCATCTACCTGGCTACATATTGGTTTTCTGTGTTAACTATTTTAACGTGAAACATTAATATTTGGATATTCAATTTTCTATGATCTATAATACATAATAAATAATAATAGTTAGAAAACATATATTTCTCTATTGCAGTTTGATGAAAAATTGGACCTGATTATGAGATAATGATCACCCTAGTAACTTTACCTCCGAGCGTCACCCCATGACAAGAGGCACAATTATATTGTAGGTTAGAATCCTTAAACCCCATTGCTTAAATAGACTTCTAGCGATCATGAAATCTACAGGTATTCGTGTCCCACTATAACTCATCAATTAAATAATATACTTGAACTAGTATAAACCCATAAAGATATGGGTGTGTGGGACAGTGATTCTAATAAAACTCTTACATTCTTCCACTTGCCCCATATACCCATAAAATAACATATTTTGTTCATAGGTTTATTATAAGAAACTAATCATATTGTGCATGTTCATTTTCAGAAAATGTTCCTAACTCAAAATATATTACATGAGTTCTATAATATCAATATCAAATCAAGTACCAATGCAAGTCATGGCGGTCTTCTATTGTATAACTAACAATATTTCTTCCATGTACTACAATATTTGTAACTCAATTTAACATGATCTTTAATATGGACAATTAAGGCTAATATTATAATGTCTTGGGTTCCAATTCATGTCTCTTTTAGACATTATCTTATCATATTTCATTACACTATTCAATATACATATAAAGTAGAAAGATAAGAAAATAAAAACAACCATAATCGATATCACTCAATGTCCAAAAAAATATTTAATATATCGATCAACGAACTCTTTAACATGCTCACGTTATGGATAAAGACATAAGGCCCATTCTTTTAACATGTTCTTTAAATTGCTTCACTACCAGGCCCTTTGTCAATGGGTATGCTATCATAAACATAGTACTAATGTGTTCTATAGACATTATTTTTTTATGAACTTCCTCCTTGACGCTTAGGTATTTGAGTTCCATGTGCTTGGAACCGTTAGAATACCTTCATTATTGGAGAAAAATACTACTGAGAAATTATCACAAAAAATTCTCAGTGGCTTGAAAATAGATTCCATAACTCCAAGTCATGAGATAAAGTTCCTCAGCCAGAAACCATGTACTATGGCTTCAAAGCATGCCACAAACTAAACATCCATTGTAGATGAAACAATGATAGTTTCCTTAATGCTTCGCCATAAGATTGCTCCACCAACCAACATAAACACATAACTTGAAATTGATTTCCTACTATCGAAGCAACCAGTAAAATCAAAGTCTGAGTATCCAATTACCTATAAACTATCAGTTCTTATAACGGTAAGCTGATAATCTATAGTTCTTTGCACATAGCGCAAAACCGGCTTCGCAGTTTTCCAATGAGACATCATTCGATCACTTTGATAGTGCCCAAGCATGCCGACTACAAAATTAATTTCTAGCCTCGTACAAATTTGTGCATTTATCAAACTCCCTATAACTGAAGCATATGGGATTTCTTCCATCTCTTTACACTCCCAATCAATTTTATGATATTGTGATAAGCTAAAATTATCACCTTTAGATATTAGAGTATCTAGTAATGAACAATTTTTCATGCCAAATCTCTCAAGAACCATTTCCTTGTAGCTTTTCTAAAACAATCCCAACAGTCCTTATTTCCGATCCTGAAAATTTTTTATTCCGATCATGAAACATGCCTCACCCATATCATTTCAAAGTTTTTGGAGAGAAAACTCTTTGTTTCATAAAGTAGACCAGGATCACTATTGGGCAACAAGATATCATGTACATACAAGATTAGAAGTATAAATTTACTCCCACTGACCTTCAGATATATACATCAATGAACGATATTTTCCTTAAATCCAAAAGCAATAATGGTATTATTTAATTTTAAGTACCATTGTTGGGAGGCTTGTTTAAGCCAATAGATTGATTTCTTAATCCTACAAACTAGGTAAGTGACCTTTGCCCTTTTTTGAGTAGCCTTCTAGCTATTCCATTTAGACCTCTTAGTCCAAACTTCAATTTAAAAATGTCATTTTCACATCCATCTACTGCAAATTCAAATCATAATGAGCTACTAATGTCATGATGATCCTAAAAGAGCCCTTTTAAGATACTAGAGAATATGTCTCTTTGTAATCGATGCATTTTTTCTAAGTGAAACCCTTGGTAAAAAGTCTAGCCTTATATCATTTAAGATTGCCTTCTAAGTCGCATTTTGCTTTAAAGACCCATTTACAACTTACTCTTTTACACCCTTCAAGTAATTCAACGACGTTCCAGACTTGATTTTAATCCATAGATTTTAACTCTTCTTTCATAGCATCAATCCATTTACTAGAAGCACTCTTTTCTATGGCTTGTGAAAACATTAATGGATCTTCAATCATCCCAATGTCAAATTTAAATTTCTGGAGATACACCTTGGAGTCTTCCAAAATAGCAGGTCTCTAATCTCTCTGAGATCTGCATAAGACTACTCGTTCTGGTGACTCAATACTTGGCTTATCAGTAGTGTTATCATTCTAAGATAAGTGATCATTTACTTATTCAAAGTTATTATTGTGATGATAAATTAAAGGAACTACTATCTTTTCTGAGATTGTAAGTATAGGAACATCTACATGTACTTCCTCAATGATCACATCTTTAGGTTCCATGCTCCCATTGATCTCTCCAAGTTCAATAAATTTGGCATTACCTATTTCCACTATTCTCAGACTTTGATTAGGATAGTAGAACCTCAGGGTAACCATTAAATTACCCGCTCATTGTTCTATGATCCAATTTCTTTTCATGTGAATCGTAAAGTCTTGCATCGTCGGTTGGGTAATCCCAAACATGCATGTACCTTAAATTTGGTGTCCTAGTAGTCTATAACTCGAAAAAAAATTTTGGAACTGACTTACTAGGAACTCAATTTACGATATACATTATCGCCTTAATAGATTCACCTCATAATGAATTGGGTAATTGGCCAATTAGCCAATTACCAAGATTACAACCCAATTGTCATACCTTTTTATAGTATTCTTAGCCTCGATCATGCCTGGTGATTTTCACCTTGATGTCTTTCTTTCCACTTGCATGAGAAATACCTCAAGTATTAAAATAGCTTGAGATTTCTCATGTCATGGATAGATAAACTTATACCGTGAAAAACCATCTATAAAGGTGATAAAAAACTTTCTCCACCAAAATATTATGTGGAGAATGGTTTACATGTATCTGTGTGTATTGTTTCAAGAAGCTCCTTACTTCTTGCGGTACTTTTTTTCGAATGTTTGGTTTTCTTTCTTTTAATGCAATCCACACATAGTTCAAGATTTGTAAAATCTAAATGTGGAAATATCCCTTCTTTTACTAATTTCTGCAACCTTTCTTTCGAGATATACCCCAATCTTTTATGCCACAAGTCATAAAAGTTCTCATCCAACATATTTCTTTTAGTTCCAATACATATATCATGATGTTGGGTGTAGACTTTTTTTACAAATGTACTGTGGAAGCAAAATCAATAAAGGCCATAAAAAAAAAAAATTCTAAAACCAATAGATAAGACATTTTTGAACAAATAGAGACTACTATTTTGGAATGAAAACTATTTCATACAAGTTTAAACAGTGACCAGTACTTAAAACTAAATGAAAGTTTCCTATGGCTAAAACTTCAGCCTTATTCTCATTTCCTATAAAATTAAATCGCTCACTTAGTTTTGGTATATAGCTTGTAAGGTATCTTGCAGGGTAATGGAAACATGAACATTATCACTAAAATCTCACCACCAAGTGTTAGTAGGAACATTTACAAGATTTGATTCGAAATGTGCAAAGGTAAGGGGCTTACCCTTGTTTTCAAACCAAACCTTACATTTCAAACATTCAGCCTTTATGTGTTTCAATTTTCCACAATAATAGCACTTACCCCTATTGTATTGAAATTGATTGACTTTCACAAGCTCCTTTCCTTTCGGTGGTCCAGTTTGTTTCATTTTTCTATAATGCTGTTTTTTCTTTCCAACTTCTTTAGTTACAAAGTGAGCATATTAAGGTCCTAGTTGTTTCAATCTTGCTTTCTCTTGAATTACCATACTTGTCAACTCATTCAACCCACTCAAAAAACTTAGAGCCATTCAAAACAAGATTAGAAGAAGTCTGTGAATGCAATGATGTTGGTATGCTTACTGCAAGAAATAAAGTTATAGTCACATAATGCTTTGAGTTAGACACTATCAAACAATAATAAGAATTTAAACAATTATGGGTGAACTAATAGTGTCATTAAGATTTCTCCCTTGTGAGTCAATCTCAAGACATAATGTGTTCTCACCAGCATTAAATCTTGCGGATGAACTTGCTGTATTACCAAAATTCTCGTTTTGAAGTAAACTTAAATATACAATTTGTTCCCTCTAACCTTACTTTAATGGATGAACTAGTAGATCAAGATCCTTCCTTGGGAATAGATCTTGACACACAAATTGGTCACTCCAACTTTACTTTAATGGATAAATTAGTAGTGTCATCAAAATCTTCCTTTGGGAGTCCGCATTGACACACAAATTGTTCACTCCAACCTTAATTTGATAGATAAATTAGTAATGTCATCAAAATCCTTCCTTTGGAAGTGAATTTAAATATTCAAAATTGTTCAGTCCTTCATACTCATCTTACTATGGAGTTTCACGATTTTTCCATAAAAAAATTTGTACCTTTGGGCATCCAATCTTTTCTTTAATTTTGGTGCAAACATTTTACCCCATATTAGATAAAAAATTATATATAGGGCATAATAACAATAATTCAAATAAGATCCAAAAATCAACATTACATAATTCATGTATTTTTTTAAAACAATATAATATTAATAAAATAATTTGGCCAAATCCAGGTTGAAATCGGACGCAGTCAAGCAACCTAGTCTGTGACCCAATTTAATACTAGGGTTGCAGGTTCAATCACAGTGATCCTTTCGGTTCACTGTTTTGTTATGTGCTAGGCCTATTATACAAGTCCAAATCCTTTCCCTTTTTCTTTTGGTCTTCCTATTCAGGTTGGGCCACAATTCTGGCCCACTGTGCTGGTCCGTAACCCGTACAACACTGTCCTTTTTTTTTTAATTACGTTGCCGAGCTTAGCCTAGCTTACTGGTCCACTGTTATGGCCCACACAATATTTTTTCGCTTTTATTTTCTCAGACTACGCTAGACCTATGACCCACTATCATCGACCCAAATTCTAATGGGTTTAAAACCCTACTTGAGACCATCAACCAACAACATGACTTTCTTTTCTCCTTCACCCTTACGTAGCCAATGCACTAGTTGAGTTTTTTTAACTCTATTATGGTGTTGTGGGCATCACAAGTAACAAGCAAGGCATCTTTGACCTCCTCCCACCGACAACGCTTACCTCCCTTCTCCCCTTTCTTTTTTCTTGTCTTTTACCTCACAATGTTCGTCTTTATAGCCCTCTGTGCCACCACCACGAAAACTTTGGTGAGGAGGTTTTCAAACTCTTCCAAGTAGCAAACATTGATCCCTAATATTTTATTTGTATCAAAGAATCAAATGGGAATAGACACTGTCCGCAGCATTTATTCTGGACTTCCCAGCCCACCAATTATGCCACCGCTCACGCCAAGTTACCAACGAAGGTACATTGGCTTCCTTACGCTCCTCACTATCCCTTACCAGTTACTAGTGTCATTATTCTCTCTATATTCGTAACAATACATCACAAACGGAAAGAAAAGCATAGTTTGTAACAGCCCACCATAAATTTAGTGGATAAATTTTTTAGACCTTAGGACGTTGTGGAGTCCCAAAAAGATTTCACAAATCGAGTAACCGCTTAGATCTTAATCTGCTAGCATAGTCGATTTCCTACTATCTATGGTGACAGAAGTGACTTTTTAATTATTTAAGATAATTAGGAGTATGAGTTTGAGAAATGAATTTTACCATTACTCTCATATCATTATATTGGATTTTACAATACAATAATACGTTTCCTACTTTCCAGATGAAAAATGATCGGGAATGCCTTCTTATTTATTCAGGGTACTTAGGAGTCAAATTTTGTGAAATGAATTACACCATTAGAATCATATGATTATTTAAGATTTAATGGTGTAATATTTATTTTTGCGATTTTTAGATGAATAGTAACACCTAGTTTAAACGAATGATAAATTGCTATCTAGATTGCCCAAAACAGCCTTGAGCAATTTATTGTGGACACTTTGCAATATCTCAGCCACACTTAAATAGTGTAGGACACTTGGCATAAGGAGAAACTATGAGATGCGAATGTGAAGGAATGGAAAGTAAATCAAGCATTATGATCATGTTACCTAAGCCAAAACTATTACATCCAACCAAACACTTTGCAACCAACTAAAAAAGAGGGTTTACCCTAATGAAACTTCAAACCATTGGAATCTAATTGAAACCAAAAAGCCCTTGGAGAAAATCAAAAACCTAAATAGTTTTCCTGTAACGTCCGTCCTTATGGTGGGTCCTTTTCATATCGATTTTGATAAAAATCGATGGGAACTACTATTCCTTTTTACAATTCTTTTCCATCCATGTCAGGATACAAAAGACTCCATGCTATAATTAAAATTCATTTTCTTAATTAAAAGGTTACAGCAGGAAATATTAAATTTCATAATTTAAATTTTCATATAAAAACATCTTGCCTAGGCCTTTGTGCTCTTCCCCCTTGGGCTGTGCCCGTCTTGACCTGTCATACTCATCTTGTGCCTGAGAGGGCACACATAAAAACTAAAATGAGTCGATGACTCGTAAACATTACTTCATACAGTCAAAATATAATAACTTAAATTTTCAGTCATGCACTTATCATTCCATACATACATATCGTACATAGCATGCATACGTCATTCTTTTCACTTTAAAATGTTGCGAGGTGGGGTTTTTCTTTATAAACATGCTTTCTTCCTTAAAAAAATTCCCTATGTATCACTGCCTTCATTTCCTAAAGAATGTTTTCATGCATTCGTTTTTTTTTTTTTTTACATACATTCATGCATACATGCATTCATTCGTTCATCTTTCCTTACTTACGTACATTCATGCATTCCGTTCATCCATTCATACATGCATTCCTTTCTTAACATGCATCCGTTCCTTCTTTTCACTTTCATTGGCCATTGCACACTGTTACAACCCGTGTGCTGGGGTTAGCGGTCTTTTGGACCTGATTCCGCCCGTGACCACGGGTTAGGAATCCATTCCGTCAGGGTGCAGCACTGGGTACACTACCAGTACTACTTACCCAGCATTGCAATCTGCCCTTTTCAGTCCATCCATTGGTACCTTATCCATTTCAGTCCATGTGGCCGTTACGTATTTTCATACATCATCCATTCAGTCCAGTCCATTCATTCCTTTACAGTCCTTTCCTTTCCTTTACAGTCCATTCTTTCATTTCAATCCTTTCAGTTCTTACGTTTCTTACAGTTCTTACATCTCTTCAGTTCTTACGATTCATAACTAGAAATTCCTTTAAGAGAAAATGGTTTTCTTTCTTTTTTTTGAAGAAAAGCTGTTCAAAAATCTTGTTTTCTTTGTTTTCTCTTCTTTCTTTTCATTACATCTTCAGTCCTTGCATTCCTTAACGGTTCTTACGTCTTTTAAGTCTTCCTTTCGTTTCCTTTTCATGAACATACATACAATACATACAGCTTATAGCATCCATTCACACGCATACACGTACATACTTTGGTTGCGTAAAAAGGGGCTGCCAAGGAAGGCCGCTACGTACTTATACTTGAAAACTTATATTTCATTTTCATTTTAATTTTAAAGAAAAGCTTTCATCTTTTTCTTCTTTTCTATACATAAAAACTCTAGAAGAGTATGAACGTAATACTTACTTGGACTTCATGCCATACTCATTCCATGCAGTCCATTCGTGTGCGTGTCAAATGGCAACCTACATGCATACACATAACCTTACGTCATCATCTATCTAATGCATAAGAAACTATTCTAAAAATAGAACTACGCCTCACTTGGAACAATCTCCATCCATCCCTGGGCTCTCATGTGCCATTTACTATGTTAAAACCTTCTGGGTCTTATTCTTTAAAGTGAACCTTCGTGATTCACCTTAGGGTTAAGACGCTAAGACCTCCGTCTCGTTCTTCTATTCCACAATCTAACGCGTGATTCCGACCGACAGAGTCATGCGTCCCAACCTTAGACAACTTACCCATACTACCTTCACGTATCCTAGCCCAAACTACATCCTCATTCTCATCCATTCAACCTACATGAATTCAGCCAACTCTGGGGTTAAAACACCATGTAACCATGCTGAGGACAGATTACCCCTTACATATGGTAAACCTATCCGGTACACGTGTCTCGCCAGAGACACCTGCATCTCATCCCCTTTTATCACCTAAGAGCAACTTATAGCTCCAATGAACGCCTGCTTGTATAAACAAGCTCCATACTCCAATACCAACTTGCTCAGACCCGGTCGATTGGACAGTTCCTACTTCTCGGCCCTATACAAGTTCATCCCAACACTTGATAGGAGAGGACTGCATCCACAAATGTGCCTCTGTCACGTCACGCAGCTCAAGACTGATCTCGAGTCACGTCACGATACCCATCATGCTTCCGCTGCACGCTCTGATACTTTTCCATTACTTCCTTATACTCTCAGCCACAAGTCAGTCTCAAGGCAATACCCATTACCTTGGACTACAGGCCATATCACTACTGCTTCGCGACACTGTTACACAGTTCCCGCCACTTGACAAGAGGACTGCATCCACAAATGCGCCTGTCACATTTTGCAGCTCAAGACAGATTCTTGAGTTACAATACGGGGCCCATCGTGCTTCTGCTGCACTCTCTGATACCTTTTTACTACTTCCATATACTCTTAGCCATAGTCAACCACAAGGTGACACCCGTCACCCCAGACTATAAGCCATATCACCACTGCTTCGGGACACTGTTACACAGTTCCCGCCACTTAACAAGAGGACTGCATCCACAAATGCGCCTCTGTCACATCATGCAGCTTAGGGCACATTCCCGAATAACAGAACGATGCCCATTATGCTTCCACTGCACTCTCTGATACCTTCTTACCGCTTCACACATATCTTCAGCCATAAGTCAGCCTCAAGGCAATACCCATTACCTTGGACTACAGCCACATCACCATTGCTTAGGGACACTGTTACACAGTTTCCCGACGCTACACCATACACTCCACACTTCTCTGCTACACCATCCAACCCTTCGTGACACGCCATCCGGTGTATCACGACCTAGTACAGAGTACACTCACGTGAACTCTCTTCCATCCACACTACAACACACATCGCTACGATACATTCGTTACAACACTCATCATCATGATGCACATCACGCGGTGCATCGCCATACAATACGGAGTACACTCCACGTGCACTCCCTTCCTTCTACGCCACACATCACTAAAGCGCACGTCACACGGCGCATCGCTGCATTACACAGAGTAAGCTTCACGCGTACTCTCTTCAGACTACACGCCGTATCACAACTACGACATCCATCTCACGCCCATACTTCACAGCACAATCCACAATACTACACAATCAAGCCCAACACTTCACAACTACACTTCACTTCACAACTACGCAGCGAACTCCACAAATACCAAATACACAGTCTACAGGCCAACCAATCAACTACTTTAAACGTAATAACTAGAGATAGAGGGTTATACCATCGACAGGATAACCCGTGCGTTGTTCGCTGCCTTCACAATCAAGCATCGGAGGAGTGTACATGGCGGTAACACTGCGTACGGTGGCTGTCCACCACATAAAGTGGTAGTTCAGGCTTGAGAATAGTTAGGCGTGGTCTTGAAAGGCTCAAGGTGGCCTTGTGGTGGTCAAAGGTGGCGGAGCACGGCGGCATCATGCCGTGAACAGTGTATCCGAAAATGGTGGGAGTTGCTCGAGGTGGAGGAAGGCCATAGAACTTCATGGCAAGCTAGGGAAAGGTAGATGAAGATGTGGTGGAGCTGTGGTGGCGAGGTGGTGGCCATCCGGTGGCTCACGGTGGTGGATTGGCCATTTGAAGTGGATTTCAGCCTTGGAGAGTGAGGGAGATTGAGCTACACATAGCTCCGTTGGCCATGAAATTTGTTGGAGAAGTTCTTGGTGATGAGAGGAACAAGGTGGTAGTGGTGAAACACCGGGGGTGGCCGTGTATGGTGGTGCACGACGATGCAACAGAAACTAAGGCCATGGAGACCCATCAGATAAGAGCGAAAGTTAGGGAGAAAGAAGGACATGAGGAGGAAGCCCATGATGTGGTGGTTCCATTGGTGGTGCTTGGTGGCCATTTTGGCCATGTATGGTGGCCCTAGGTGGAGGAAATGTGTGTAAAACCCATTTGTTTGGAGGAAGAAAGAGAGAGAAGAGGTGGCGGGTGTAACTCACCACTAGTGGAATAGTGCTCGCCGATGGGGGAGGATCATGCCGGTGTGGGAGATGGGGCACGATGGCTGGAGGTGGCACCGGCTGCGTGTGCAAACCGAATGGTGTAAAATACAAGGCATGGGCTGGACGTGCATGGGAAGAGAAAGAAGAGAGAGGAGAGAAAAAGAAGAAAGGAAAAAGTGAAGGGAAAAGGGTATGGGTCTGGATATTTAAGCTCAATCCTATACTTCGGGATCCTCAAACGATCCAACGATGAGTTTAAACACTGATTTGAAAACGCGTAAGACACTAAAAAGAATTAAGGTAAAATATTATTTTATAAACTAAAGTTTATAAAATAATATTTCTACATCATTATTTAAAATGATAAAGCATCGTTAATTACTCAAAGCGAATAAAACACTTAAATAAGACGCTGAGAGGAATTAAGATAGAATATTATTTTATAAACTAAAATTTATAAAATAATATTTCTTCATCATTATTTAAAATGATAAAGTATCGTTAATTACTCAAAGAGGATAAAACCACTTAATTTAAATAAGAGTTTTCAACGTAAGATTAAACCTCCTAATATTTTAAACAACTAAAATATTTAATCTAAGTAATTATCCACAATTATAATATTTTCAGAACTCATTAAAATATTATAATTATGCTACTTTAAAAACAAGCTTATCTAATAATACTGGAAATATCTCCTATAGATATTTCCACAATATTTAACATATCCGTAAGCTTTAAAATATTTTACTTTGAAACCCGGTGGATAACTTTCGGAACACGCCATCAAGAAACAACACTAAGGATAAGGCTCAGTACGTAGATCGAAGCTAGGCACGTAGACCGAAACTCGACACGTGAAATGAGGCTCGACATGTTGACCGAAGTCCGACACGTAGATCGAGGCTCATACGTAAAGAAGAAGAAAAAAGGAGCGGATATCACATTCCCAGACCCTAAACCACTCGGTTTAGCTTAAGTGATTAATCACTTTATTAAATTATTTCCACATCCTATTAACTTCAAATACATGCTATTATACCCTCATTTATTCTTTTATACTTTGGTAATTGCATTGAGTCATGAAAAGTTAGATTTTAACCAAACCTAACAGAAACCTCAAATGTACCTTAATTAAAGCCCATTCGGTTAAGAACATTTTACGCCCATCAAAATTATCACCAAGCGTTAGCTTCTAGAGAAAGTTTCTTCCTCCACCCAAAATCACCCTATGGCTGAGTTGATAGCCCAATTAGTGACTTGATGGAGATCAAAAAGTCACTCAAAACCACTAGCCGTCACTCGACCAATGGTGACTTAAAACCATGGGCAGTATAGGCAACAATTTTCACCACCTTTTGCCTACGAACCTCCTATCTAAGTGGCTTAACTTAGCCACTAAGTCAGCCCGATCATCCTATAAACAAAGCCCCATGCAATACTTTTACCCTTTGGTCACTTTTCTTTCATTTATTTGGAGAGAACTTGGGTGGAAGTTTTTGGCATTTTTTCTGGTTGTACTTGCTCGATTTTTTCAAAGCCTTTTTAAGTCAATTATCATGAACCTCCTTTAATATTTGTTTCTATTTTATTCTAATTTTCATTGATATATTATGGGTAAATTTTTGTAGATTATTGATTGGTGAAAATTGAGTTTGAGCATAAAATGTCATATTAGGCGACAATTTCGATGTTATGTAAACTTTGATATTTTGATAAGGTTTTTTGTGAAATCTTGGGTAGAGCTTTCTATGGTGAAGTTTTGGTATTAATATTCAAGTTAGATTTTTATTTATTGCATGATAATAATTTTTATAAAGAGTTTTACATGATTTTGGAAAGTTGAAAATTGGAAGTGTCAAAACAATTTCTGTTTTTGTAAAGTTGAAGTATTTTACTATGGAAACATGATCCAGTGATCTTGATATTCACATATAATGTTCTTAAGGCTTTGATCTATGTGTTAGGAAGTTATTTTTAGAGGATATTGATGTTGATCTTAGTGGAATAATTTTTATATATGCAAAGGTTCGATTAGGACTTAAACAAGAGGCTCACGGATTTGCTTTGTGTTTTTATGAAATTTTTGTCATGTGATCCTAGATTAGATGTTTAAATCAAGTTTAGAACTTGAATATGAGATATATGAGTTTATTTCTTAAAACTTTATTCATGAAAATTTTGGAGGTAGTGATTTTGATCAAAAGTGAAAACATCTGGTATTCAGTTTTAAACTTAGTGAGCATGATGGTTGTTTAGTGATGCAATTGTGATTTTGAGTGTTTGATCTAGTATGTTATTACTTAGGTCTGATTTATAAATATGTTAAGAGTATGTTTATGTATTTCTAAGTCTTTGGAGTTGATTTGAAATGTGTTAAACTAAGAACATCAAGGATTTGTTATATTTGACCAAAACCTAGTGTTTCGACAATTTTGTTGGTATAAGGAGTGTATGATTTTTATGGAACGTGTTTATTGATGTCTAAACATCATTTTACAATCAAGGATATGATTTTTGGAAGTTGGTAAAATCGGTTTAAGCATGCAAATGTGCTTGAAGGATAATTATGCACCAAAGTGTTGATTTTTGCCCTAGAGTGGTTTGGTCATAGTCAAGTTCTCCTAGTTGTGATTTGTTTTAAATTTTTTCTATTTAATATTTAGATTTAGGAAAGAATTCAAATGATAAATTTTGTCAGGATTTGGGGTTAGTATGCAGAATCTTTATTTTAGGGGCAAAATTGTAAGTTCTCATATGTTGAGGGATAACTTTACAATTTAGCCCCAAGTTAGTGAGTATTTATGTTTCTATGAGTTTTAGTGAGATATTCTAACCTTAAGAATTATCTCATTTCTGCTAATGTTTTTTTCACGCTATAGTTATGTTACGCGCAATCACTGTAAGTTAATCTCTAACTTACTTTCAAGATATTTATCTATGTACAGTGGTATGCCCATAAATGTTATATTTTTGTGACTTTGGATCATAATAAATATTTTAATATGCCATGTCATGTCAATTATTTCAAGTGCATACTTAACTATTAAATACCACAATATGCCATGTCATCTTTTACAAGTTCATTTGTCACATGCCATAAATGTTACGCTATATGTTACACGTTTAACTGTTACATGCCATGAATGCCATATTAATAGTACATGTTTATATGTAACTATGATTTATATGTTACTAGTTATGGTTACATATCATGAGTCACACGAGTCCATTATGAAATATTTTTCAAGTCTAGTCATGTTACATCCACATACATTCAAGTTATTTTCAAGCCATCATGGTAATCTCATTAGACAAGATTATGCTATCATGGTAGCTTCATGAGATAAGAATATAATAGAATCTCCATGAGACATTGTGGCAACTCTATGAGACAATGACATCTCGGTAACAGCACGAGACAAAAATACATTTTCATGTTAATTTAGTATAAATCATAATATCTTTCAAGTCAGTTCATGTCACGTTTGTGTCAAGTTCAGTTCAATCATGTCATGTCAAGTCCATGTTTAGTCATGTATTTTCAATCAAGCACATGTCATGTTATTTGCCACGTCATGTCACATTTATATTCGTATCACGACGCATTCATGTCATTTTACTGTCATGCATGCATTTGTATACTGTTAGTAATTTGGTAGCTTATTTGCAAATAAACAAATCTCACCTAATAATCCCAACTCTAGAATGATAGACAATATGTCAGAATCTGAAGAACCCATGCATGGGAAATTGGATGAAGTTGAACAGGATGTGGAGCATAAATAAGGAGTTGATGGAGTTTATTCCTCATTTTCTGGACGTCAATTTGGATATCATAGTTAAGTTACATTAGTAGCTAAGTAATTTAGTACAATAGACTTTACTTTCATATTGTATTTATGGAGCGCTGACTCCATTACTTATGTAGTTATAGATCTTTTGGACTATTACATACTGTAAAATGCATGCTAGGTCCAATGCATCTTTAACTATTATGAACGGGAATATGTAACCTTATATTGTATGTCATGATGCTTCAAACTCCGTCAAATTCCAAGCAGAATTTGAGGGCATCACACAGTTCATAAAATCGAAATATGATTCCACACATATGTATGAATATCAATAAGAAAATTTCATGAACACAAGAGAACTGAAACAATCACATAAGTTTCTCTCCTATGGAAATAACATATCAATGTAAAGTGGAAGTACACAAGTATTATATTTTCTCAAGACCATAAAAATTGTAACCTAAAGTTCTGATGCCACATGTTAAATATTTTTAAATTAATCATTAATATTTGAATCTTTAATTTTCTATAATCCACAATAATAGATACTAATAATTAGAAAATGTATATTTCTCTATTACAGTTTTATGGAGAATTTGACCTGGTCAACTTTAAATCAGAGTATCTCCCGATGGTTAGAGACACAATTATGTTGTAGGTAAAAACCCTTAACCCACTATTGCTTAAATAGACTTTTGACCATCATAAAATCTACGTATATTCGTGTCCTATTATAACTTATTAATTAAGTGATATAATTGAAGTAATATAAACTCATAGAGATGTGAGTGTTTACAATGTTAAGTTTTAATAAAACTTTTACATTCCAAATTTTTTTATTAAATATATATTCCGTATACCAAATTTTATTAGTTGACATCTGTTATGGTGCAAGAATACCATACTCAATAGGTGGAAAGGCCTTGGGGGTTATATATATAAATAGTACTAAAAGTAAGGTCTTTGCAAAACAGTACCCCATATGGATTAAATACAACATTAGTCAAAGTTACAAAACAAGTATACCTAATTAAAAGTAGCTATTTAATATCTGAATTGAGGCATAGTACCATTTTTATCAAAATACGTACAAACCATAATTATACAGTACTTTAAGTCTGTAAATATGGGTAATATCGAAGTGGAGGGCCTGATTCAAGAGAAGAATATCTTCCCATAGTTCAAAGTAGCGCCTAGGAAGATGCTTACGATTCTGGAACCAATTAATTAACCACCATTAACAGCATTCTCACCGGATTAGCCCTTTCCAAATTTTATGCACTTTTTGGCTATTAGATATAAAATACAGCTGCAATAGATTATCTATTAACAAAATTTGTAGATTTTAGTTACAGTATTAGTAAAGAAGAATTTAAATTTTGTCTACACTGTACATATAGTAAATCTTATTTTATTATTTTTTTATAACACTCTCTCTCTTCTCTCTATTTACATCCATAAACTTCTACAAGTTTCTTTAAATTAAATAACAAAATGTGATAAAATAAAATAAACTAATAATTAATAATTAAAATATGATAAAATAAAATAAATTAATAATTAAAAAAATTAAATATTTTTTAAATTATTAATTACTCATTACTATATAATAAATAAATAGATATCCAATGTGAAGATTTGATGTGAATAGTTAAAGTTAAATTTATCTAATATTATTTTATTGTTATATAATAAAAAAAATAACTATTCTAATATAAACACTTGTATAAATAAAATAATCAAAATTTAAATTTATCTTATATTCATTTAAAATTATCGTTTATATATATATATATATAATCCATTACAATGCTACGACGATTTTAGATCTGTGCAGAACTAGCAAGTGTTCACCCCTCCATATATATATATATATATATATATATGTATGCATTCCGCTGGAAGTTTCTAGCTAGTATCCACCTTCAATATTTCCTAGTCATCATCAAGACTAGCGGGTCGCTACTTGACCATGCAGCCAGCGCGGGGAAGCCTGCAGCCGTGTTCTGCCACCTATGTGTCTGCCGCCCCTTCCTAGCTAGTATGTTTACATATCAAGTCGCCATTAATAACACAACTCAACATCATTAGTTTTTTTCTAGGAGAAAGCTGGTATGTCGCTCAAAATTATTGTTGGTCAATTTTTTTATAATTTAATAATTTAGAAAATAATTTTAAATATATTGATATATTTTTTTATATTTTAAAAATATTAAAATCTATTAAAATAAGATAAAAAAAATAACAAGTGATCACTTTGAATAATGCTACTCAAACAGTAAAATAGCACCGTTCTTTTTTCTATCCCGGCCAATAAATATTATGTTGGCGTCTCGTGTACTACGTGACAGTTCCCATAATCCATTATTTCCTCTAATTATCCATTTTAACTAGACTCCTTTTAAATATTAAAAATATTTCATATTATTTATGAATAATAGTGAAATAATTTATTAATAATAAAAAAATAATTTATTAATAATAGTGCATTATTTAGTACATAATAATAAAATAATCTGAGAAATTCTGAAAACAGTTATTCCCAAACTAAGCCTTAAGAGTTTCTTCTATCCAATAAATTAATTTCTTCGATGGTAGCTAGTATTTTTAGGCCGGGTGACATGTATCGTTTCTTTATTTTCAGGTAACCTGTGTGTCATTTCTTTATGTACAGGCTCAAAAGTGAAACTACTAGTTACTGATCTCGTGAAACTCCACACCTCTAAAAGATTTTTGCAAACCAGATCTCAGACAAATACGTTATACCTATTACAATAGCTAGCTGACCAGGACATGATACGTACGTTTTAATATTAACAATAGATTCAAAAATTATATATGGATTGGCATTAGAGATTTTATTTATAATCTTGTGATGATATGTGCAGATGTGGTAATTCCCTTATTTATATAATGCTCTTTCTTCCTTCTTAAGGGTGTTAATTATATAGGACAGCTTTTTCTTAACCGTTTCTTATCTGGTAATTAATAATAAAGATGTTCCATGCAATCAGTCAATTTTTTTAATCTCTTTCTAATGTTTTATTATTTTAACTTGTCTTCAGAATGCCAGCGAGTCTGGTGCATGTGGGAACTGATCAGCATGCCATTATTGTTGGTTAAGTACTGCCAATATGATTTCGAGTCGTTTCTTCCCACCTGCCGACTGTTCTGGATAAAGAAAAAATACAATCGACAGAATGAGCCACTTTCCTATCTCTTGTATCTGTTAATTGAGATTCTCACCGGGAGCATGTATATTATTATTCATTGTACCGGCATCATCTGCATTTTCGGAGGATACACCTGAAATGGAGATCATCTCAACAAAGTTTTTTACATGAGAGAAGAGCTGGAAGCTAGCCTTGACAATGGTTGAAAAATGATGAATCTCAAGTTGTCAAAAGTTTAACCAAATTATAATCCAACCCTTCAATCCTAAAGATTTTGAATAAAGAGTTAGGCTTTTAACACATTATAACATTCCACCGTGATATCACTACAACAAATACAGATTTTTGCCACGAGTTCTTTTTCCATGACATAATATCGCGGTAATTAGTGTTCTATTTACACCAAACATATCCGTAGGAGTGCATTTTACCATGAGATCATATTGGTGAAAATAATTTACTAGCAAAACGATTTTTTGCCACGAATATATTTATTTCTTGCCACAACATTTTGTTAATGGGGAAAAAAATTACTATAATATTTGGTCTTCATAGCTTAAAACTTTTAAAGTCAGAAGTACTGACTTTTCCCACCAAATATACATCATCGCAAATTGTAGAGCATCTCCCCGTGAGTAAATAACTATTTGCCACGATATGTCTTGAGTTTTTCCCACGAAACTGTACTGCCATAAAAAAGTAATAAATAAAAACTCTTTCATCCCCGCGATCCTCCTCTCCGTTTTTTCTTTCATTTCTTCTTTCCTTTCTTTCCCCCCCCCCCCCCCCCCCCTAAAAAAAAAAAAACCTTGTGACTTGTTTATTTTAAGTCACTCCCCTTTTGACTACGCCATCTCTACCCATTTTTCCCACACCCAGTATACACTCCACCCCCACCCCCCTGAACCTCACCGAGTCAACCAGTTCGTGGGCATTCTCCCACATGATGCCCTAGCCTCCAGAACCACCTCCGCAAGCCGCAGTGGGTGCGTCTGCTCTCTCTCTCGTTTGCCACAGTAAGCCTCTCTCTATTCTCCCTTCGTTTTCTCTCTCTATTGGTGGTATGATTGTATAAAATGTGTTAGACTTTGATATGCATGTGTAAGATTTCTGTACGATTCTAATAATATTTTGCTGACAAATCTGTGTAATGTAATTTTTTCTATGAATCAAGAATTGAGGAGATAGTTTATAGCCCATTGTCCCCTATTTAGACAAAGAACTTTGTGCTGAGTAGTTAGCTGTGATTTCTGCTTTGTATTTTATTTATTACCACAGATTTTAACAACATGGTAAATACCACATACATTTTCATTGGTTCTTTTGCAAAATTATATCTAAGATAGATAAGCAATTTATCTTACATGTCTCACGAGAAGAAAAAATAAAAACATTATCTTGTACATGATTTCAACTTTTGTACAATGTATTAAAAAAACTAGTACATTAATTGCGCATTCTAAAATTATATTTATTCTCATTAAATAGAGAGAAAATTATGATACGGAGAGAGATCAGGGATAATACTATATGAAAGCAACCTAATTACATCAAGTATAAAAAGAAACAAGAATTGGAGTTCAGTACTATGTACACATAACACTAGTGTGGAAAGTATAATCACATGTTTTCTGCTTAATCATCCACCTATAGCTAGCTAGGTATATAGATGCATCACAATTCCCTCTCCAAAACCCTTACTAGTCCCATCCATATATATATATATATAAATATATATCTATATATATGTCGACAGAAAATATGAATAAAAATACAGGAATATGCGAATTAGCAGAACTTGGTAATGTGCTAATTTCGGCTGATCATCTATCTCCTTTAATACTTGGTGTTTTTATTAGTGTCTCATGCCATGTCCTTAAATATTATTAGACCTTCTTAATTGATTCTGATCTTATTAAATTTTGTTGTCAACCTTGCTTTTGAGATTGAGCAAGTCTCATGATCTTAATTAAATATTAGACCAGCTTCTTGTGTTTTCACCTTATATATGTTTGGTTATATATTTAGGAAAATTATATATGTATAAGGCCATCTAGCAATTCAGCAACAGTACCCTCTAGTACATGACTGGCAGCCATACAAACTTGTGGGCAATAATGGTATTGTTACATATTTTTCAGCAGCTAAATAGTTATTTTAATTACGTTTACCTCATTTGTATAAGATCCATCGGTGGAGCAGCAATGGGAGCAGTGGTTGAGTTCATACTTAGAATTTAAATTCTAAGTATTATTTGGGTGTTTACTGGAAAACTTTACTTTGACAATTATAGGCTTTGCATGCAGCTAGGAGACGTGGGAAAATTGAATATATATTTGATGTTGGCGGTTTAATATAATTGATCTGTGCTAACTGTATAACTTTAAAGCCTTGGCTATTAATATGTTTGTGTTGTTTAGTAATATATATAGAACTACCACATCTGCATGCAGATATGGATTTTACTCACTGTGATACTTGATATGGATATTACTCACTGCGATACATGGCCAACCATTTGATATATGGTTCATACTTCTTCCCTTTAATTGTCGATAAAAACTTATATTTGTCTTTATATATTTTAACAAGTGGCCATCAAACGAAAAATTTTGTTTAAACGGTTTTAATTGTTTTCCCGTTAAAGTTAACGTGCGTCTAAATCTCTATGTGTACTGTGATCTTTTAAAACTATTATTACTAACAATAATAATTTAAGATAGCAGGTTATTATGATCCTTTGTAGTCTTTAATACTTGCATCACGAATCATAACAGAAGGCTGATTATATAATTCTCTAACACCATACTTTCTTCTTTTTCTTTTATCTTAAGATCCGAAAGGGCATCTCAAGTTCTCATTAATATTTTGCAAAAACATTGGTTGCCATTTTGGATTTGTTCCTCTAATTTGTTTCCTTCAACCTTAGATCTATTTGTCCCTGTTTCCATGTAAATTTTTTGGGAAAACTTATATTTGAGTGTGCGTGTAAATATATTCATGTTACATTGAATAGTTGAACACCCATTTTCAACTTGGATAAAATAGTTCTTCAGATGTTAATCCTGGTTTTTTCCTTATTTTTATTTCTGGTTCCTTTAAAATTCATTTAATATTTTCTTTTATAAAAAAGATTCTGAGAAATTACAATTACTTGATATTTTTCGAGACACCATTAGTAGCGTAAGAGCTGTGTTGGATAACTTTTCTTGACAACCAAACAAATTCAAACCCCAAATTGCACAGTTTTCTCATTTCATCATGGCAAAACTGGAGGAGATGACAGCTTCCCCTTTCGAAATTATTAAAATGCCGCACTAGGCTCTAAATTTATCCTTTGAATTTACGACAATCCTGTCGAGATAAGGGTAGTTTCTATTATCTATTAACCACTGTTTTCGTAGCCGTAGTTGCCCCTCTGATGAGATTATGCTACTAATTAGTACAGGGAAGAGAATTGAGTGGGTGGAGGTGAAGGTGAAAACTTATTGATCTTTGGCTTAACTTTCTCAAAATGCTTTGAGCCTCTCTCCCCTTTGGGATTTCTTTTTACCTTTTTACTTTGATTTTTATTTTTTATTTATTTACAAGCAAATTGTTGGTGAATATTTCTTTTGCCTTCCTTTATGGCTTCCCATGGGATGATAAGTAACACATGCCCTCTATCGTGAACACATTAATTCTATCTTCTTCATTTCACATTGGTTTCCTTTGTCTCAAATGTCATTTTTCCCCTGAATTGGTATGGACCTGTGGATCAGACAGCATTGAAGTAGCTGAGTTCATACATCAACCCCATACCCAACTTGGTTTTGTTTAACCCATCAAATCATGCAAACCCCAAATACTTTATATGAAAGCCTCAAATGCTTGTTTTCTCCTTTTTCTCTTGGAGGCTTATTGGAATGTTAGACTTGTGGGATGAACAGTTTGGTTTTATTCTTTTTGGTAGCTAAGGTTGGCTGGGTAATTGATTTAAATTCATGCATAATGATTATCGACTGTTTTTAGCCATTTGGGCTCTTTATTGTCTAGATGAACAAAATTTACTAAATAAGTACTGCAGAGGTGCAGCAGCGGTACCTAATTAGACTGTGATTAAATGGCCTAGATCAATAATTATTCCAAATGCTCCAGATTTGTGAACTTTTTGGGGCTTTCTATATGCATTAATACTATGTATAATGCATTCTATAATTTTACTACTTTGTAAAATTAGTTTACATATCTCCTCAAATTAGCAATGACTGCATCTATATACTGAAAACTTAATATTATTCTCTATTTACTTGCAAACAATAATTTATTGCCCTCTTTCAATTGGCAATTACATATTAAGTTATTCTTCTCTGTTTTCCAATTGACAGTTAGATATTAAAAAATTATTCTCTGTTCTCCAATTGACAATTACATATTAAAAAAGCAATCCCCTCTATTTCCCCTTTGTAGTTGTATTAATCTTTGTGCTGTTAGAATCGAGGGGGGATTTACTCTTGTCACAAGTATTGATCTATATTAATCAACATTTTTACCTGTTCTTCAAATATATGGTGTATGTTTATCCTCTCTTCTAAATCACAAAATCATAATTCCCCTTTATTTTGGTTTCAGATTGTATTGATCTTTCTACTGTTGAGAGGTATTCAATTTTTGCTTGCTTTAAGGTAATCATCTGTATCTTTAGTGATCTGTTTTATGTTAACTATTAGAGGAAAAGTATTCTGTTGGAGGTGCAAGATCTGTATATTTCACTCCAGTTTCCAAACAATAAGTTACTAAAGATTAATAAACAACATCTGGCTCAAACACCTAATGCATATAACGTACATTTGTACATTTTGAAAAAAGGCCAATCAAAATTGCTAGTGTATACAAATACATAAGATAGAGTCAACAATTTTGGATTTATATATGTCATAAATTAATGGAAAGCCTTGATCTCGATGCTATTTTCTAAGTGTTGCATTTGTCCCAAAAAAGATTATAACAGCAAAAACAATTAGCTATACCTCACCGACTACTGGATGCATATAATTACATTGGCGCTATGAATTTTTAACATTTTTGTCTAGTAGTGAGTAGGGGTGGGCAAAATTTCCGATATTCCGATTCCATCCTAGCTCTGATGACCCTCCGACTCCGACTAAGTCGGAGGTTTCGGAACTCGGAGTCGGAGTCAGAGTTACTCCGACTCTCATAGTCGGAGTCGAAGTCGAAGTCCGGAGGCCTTGTTGACTCTGGATTCCAACTCCGAACTCCGACTATTTATACCTTATATATTATATATTGTATAATTAATATTAGGTAGACAAGTAGCTCAATGGTTGAGGCTCGGTTTTATTTCTCCAGATCCTGTGTTCGAATCCCCTCATGCACCATTACACATTTTTTTTTTAGAAAACCTTAAACGACTCTATTTTTAATGGGATATAAATTCATCTCTTTCTCTAACCGGCTAACCCTACACATTTCTGCTCCTCTCTTCCCCCTCCAGTGCCTCCCCCTCCAGCACTTCCACCCATTTTCTCTCTTCTTCACACCACGGTGAAGATTGAAGATACTCCAACCAACGGCACGCCGGCACCGATGCACTTCTTGATATGCAACTTCCATGCAAGAGCCGAAGAGGTGGGGCTTTTGTTTTGTGGAGATGCTCACGGAGAGCCCCACGAGCTGAGGTTCATCATCTCATTTTCGTTTTCAACTCTTCACAATATCTAATCAACGGCTCGATTTCTTGATTTTTTTTTTCTTTCTTCCTTTTTTTTTTTTTGGTATCTTGCTTGGTTTATGCTTCTGGTGATTTGGTTTGATCTTCATTTCACTTCAACAACTTCGTAGTTTATAGGATCTAATCTCCATTTCAGTAACTTCACCATTGATTTTTTTTATGGGTAATGTGTATTTTGGCAATCACCTCCGACATCTCAACTCCAATTCCGAGAACTCCGATTCCAATCGGAGTCGGAATCGGAGGTGGTTTTGACATCCGACTCAAGTCGGAGTCGGAGGTCGGATGTGGGCATTCCGACTCCATCGGAGTCGGAGCCCACCCCTGGTAGTGAGTTTGCAGTTGTTATTAGGCAACATCAAAATATTGGCCCTATGAATTTAATATAATATGGTCGCCACACAAAATATTAAGTGCTGAATCATATCTGTATATGCATACATACCTGTATGTTTGTGTGGGTGATTTTATACCCATCAAATGTTAAATCAAACTTTTTCCTACTGTTTTGTTCCTTTTTCCATATTTTCTATTTTAAAAAAATTCTTCTATTCTTTATAAGAATTGAAAGGGTTAGATAATTCCATAAAAATGCAAACCCCACTTGACCAAACCCACCTAGGCTGGGTTTGGTCAGACCTACACCATTGGACCGGATCACAATCCAAATTCCATAAAAACTTTGACTTAACAACCAAACCAATAGAGAAATTAGATTACCAAGAAGAAAAAAAAAACTACTATAGTGCAGTATTATTAAATTCTCCTCTCCACACACTTCCTTGGTCATAGAGAGTCAATTGAGCTTATCAACCTTTTTTGTTTAAGTTTTTTTCATGAAGCTACGTGTGTCCTATCATTGATTTATCCCCTTTTAATTATTAGGAAACCTCAGTAGCTCATAGTGACAATACAATATCATTGATGATCCCAACCTTAACAAATTCAAAGTTTAATTCCTTACTAATTGAATTAATGATACATACTATATCATGAAATTTTCTCCTTGTCTTTACTTTAGCCATATTTCTATGCATATTATGGAACATTCATCTATTCATCTGCAATGATGTATTTACTATAAGATGTTGGATGGTTCACCTTGAGCATAATTAATGTAGGTATAACAAAACAGATCCACCAGACAAAGCATCAGTGTAAACTGAAGTGTACACTGAAAAAAACAAGTTTGATTTTTACTGGACTCGCCCAAAACTCACAATTAGATAGAACAGCTCAACACTGTTCAAGAACACCAGATTCTAAGGAGCCTTCTCCTGTTGTACCCTTTTTATCACATCAAAATATATTCACTTGCATGCATTTTTACTGATCTTGTCCCTCTACTGAATATAATTTTTCTGAGCATGAACCATACTCCTTGTAAGAATCAACTCTGAGGTAATAGCATTGTAACCCACTAATTTTGGAAGTAAACTAACACCAAAGCACTACCAACATGTAAATGGGTTACAAAATGGAATATATATATCTATTAAACTATATCTTGCACTTTGAGCTACCAACCCAAAAATAACTGCAGGCAATAATAAGCCTCAAATTTTAGATTGTAGCATAATATTTAATTAAAAATTACTTCAAGCAGTGTTAGCCGTGAGTATCTTAAAAATCAAGGAAAATTGGCAGACAAATCAATATGTTAAAACTGACCTTACCAACAACAAATAATAAATTGACTTAAACCAGTAGTACTGGAAGTGTCCCCATATATACTAGTTTTCAAGAAGTATCAGTTGAGGCATATACCCATTTCGGTGTAATCTTCTTTTGAATATAATGGTGGGCAACAAAATGAGCAGAAACTTACACCCAATATGTAGATGTCATAGTGTTAACTAGTTCAGTTGTTGTTAGTTAGTTTTTTATTAATCCATATCAGCAGCATCGTCCAGCCTACTCAGCAGTAATATTTTACCAAAAGAGATTTGTATATTCCCTCTCTATTCTTTCATTTGGTGTTCATATGTAAACAGAGTAATTACACATGTTAATAAGTTCTCCTTGAGATTCAGTTTCTGATCTTCATCTTCTTCCCGAGATAAAACTTGTATAAAGTTTTATGGAATCTTGTGTGGGTAATCCAAATAAAGAAATCTCTTTCTATTTTTGACTTAAAGTAATTGGGAATGATATGCATATATATCATTACATATATTCCAACATGTAATACATGTGATCATTACATGAGATATATAACAATTAGGCCACTTCACTTAAAACGAATATTAGTGAAAGTTTGTTAGCGTCCCATGTGCCAGCCACAAATCCGTTTCAAGAGCTATCAATGTTTTCCATTTTGTATAGTTCTTTGTCACCATTTCAACCTTAAAGAGGAACCAGGTGTTGTCATCATGTACACAAATTTGTTAGTTTAACTTAGCTGGACTTCTCACTTTGTGAAAGCGACATTTGACAACAAACATGCCTATTTTGGACTACTTGCCCTCAAAATCCGATTATGATTAAATTAACGTACCTTAAATGTTATTTGCCCTCTTCTGAAAACTTGTACATTGAACTTGTGAAGTTAATATTTTGTCCTTCACAAGTTCATAACTATATAGTTATGAACTTATGTGCCAAAGTACAATGAACTTGAACTTAACTTGTGATATATAAGACACCAAGTTGGTTATAGTTCTTGGTGTCTTATAGTTTATACGACACTGGAGACATCGAGTCTAACACATAGTAGATAAACATAGATCTGAACCTCCATCTACCCACAAAACAGCATGCAGATTATGGAACCTTTTGACTTGACTATTGAGAATCTTGCATCCCATGTTAGTGCTACAATGCACAACCAGCCTAATTTGCATTTATTCAGTTTTTTGATATTTGACCTTATACTGAAAATTGATGATGTATATTTGCTGGTGAATGTTGGATATTTAGATCACAACTTTTTGAGGGCCAAAAAGGTTACATGTCTCGGAGTATTTTGGTGTAACTATAAAAAGTTTCGTAACCTAGTTATTGCACAACCATTTTCAGATATTCTAACAAACTCTTTTCTACTACCTGGTCAGCTGCATAAGATGGATAAGGCTTGGATGCATATTGATGATAGATTGCATTCCCGTGAGTGTGAAGAAGGTGTTAGACAATTCCTCGCTATGGCCGTAGCCCACACTCCTAGCACTGATCAGATTAGGTGTCCATGTAGAAGATGCCAGAATAAGGCTTTCCACTCCACTCGTATAGTCGAAGATCATTTGTTCTTTAAAGGTATTGATCCAATTTATCAGTGTTGGATATTCCATGGAGAAGATGATCCTTTCCTTTCTACTCCTTTTTCTGATGAAAAAAAAGATGACACATCGGCTTGTAGTGATTATCTAGATGATCTGGACGAGATGTTAGCTGACATTCGTCATGGCTCGTTTATGGGAAATCATATTCAAAATGACGGAGATGTAAACACATATGATCAACCCTCCACCTCTAATACTCGAACAAACTTTACTTTTGAGGAGTTGGTAGCTTATGCACGATGTCCACTTTATCCTTCATCTAAGCAGTTCTCAAAGTTGTTATTCATGTCAAGCTACTTCACATCAAGAGCATTGGTAGTTGGACCGTGAAGTCCTTCAATATGGTCATAAAGCTTTTGCAAGAGGCATTTCCGGATGTTTTATTCCCTGACTCATATGCCGATGCACGTCGCTTGGAGCGTGGGGTTTAGTTACGAAAAAATACATGTGTGCCCAAATGATTGTGCTTTGTTTTGGAAGGAAAATGACACCTACAATGAATGCCCTAAATGTAAAGCATCTAGGTAGAGCACAGCACAAGTTAGCAATGAAGGATACCGAAAAATGTTCTCCGATATTTTCCCCTGAAGCCGCACTTGTAGAGGCTATATATGTCAAAGAAGACAGCCCAAGCAATGAGATGGCATGTAGAAGGACGGGTTGAGGATCCGACATGCATCGACATCCATCAGATTCTAGGATTTGGAAGGACTTTGATAACAAACTTGAGATGTTTTCCAAAGATCCTCGGAATGTTAGACTTGGTTTGGCCAGTGATAGGTTTAACCCATTCAATAATATGAGTAGACCATACAGCATTTGGCCGGTACTGCTTGTGCCTTACAACTTGTCCCCATGGTCATGCATGAAAAATCCATACACCATGTTATCATTGCTAATCCCTAGCCCTAAGTCTCCAGGTAATGATATTGATATGTTCTTGCGTCCTCTTCTTAATGAGTTGAAGGAGTTATGGGAAGAGGGTATTTGTACCTATGATGTGTACAGTGGGCAACACTTTATGTTGCATGCAGTGCTACTTTGGACTATCAATGATTTCCCTGCATACGTCAATCTTTTCGGGTTGAGCACAAAAGGCAAGATGGCATGCCGCTATTGTACAGCTAACACAAATTCACAATGGTTGGTATATGGCTACAAACATTGCTACATGGTTCATCGACAATGGTTGGCCTCAGGTCACACTTGGAGACACGAGAAAAATGCTTTTAATGGGTATGAATAGCACAGACTCCAACCATCAAGGGTCGAGGGAGAGGAATTGCTAGAATAACTAAGTCTTTTGTCACATGTTGAGTTTGGTAAATCTACTTCGAAAAGGAAACGAACACCCAATCATCTAAATTGGAATAAAAAAATCTATATTTTTTTTGCTTCCCTACTAGCTATCCTTGGATTTGAGACATAACCTGAATGTTATGCATATTGAGAAAAACAAATGCGATAACGTGCTGGGAACATTGTTGAATATTAGAGGGAAAACTAAGGACTCTGCCAATGCTTGTAGGGATTTGGAAAACCTTGGAATAAGGAAAGAATTGCACTTACAACATGATGGCGATCGTATAACTATGGGTCTTGGTAGCTACATGTTAAATTTAAATGAGTGAAAAGCTTTTGTGCATGGTTGTCAAAAGTAAAATTCCCTGATGGTTTTGCCTCGAATATTGCCTGGTGTGTCAATGCTAGTGACGGAAAGATCAGTGGAATGAAGAGCCATGACTGTCATATCCTTTTGTAAGCACTGTTGCCGGTTGTGATTGGTGGGTTCTTACGGGCCGATTTGCGTCAAGCCTTGATAGAGTTGAGTGAGTTCTTCAAAGAGTTAAGTTCCAAAATTTGAACATATCAGTCTTGCATCGTCTTAAAGCTAATATTTCCATCATATTCTGCAAACTAGAAATGATATTCCCTCCAGCTTTTTTTGATATCATGTTGTACCTTTCTATTCACTTGCCAGAGGAGGCTCTACTGGCAGGACCTGTGCAATACAGATGGATCTATCCCTTTGAGAGGTATCTAGGGAAGTTCAAGCGGTACGTCTGCAAGAAAGTCCGTCCTGAAGGCTCAATTGCTTAGGCATATGTGCATCTTGAGTGCCTTACATTTTCCTCTATGTACCACCATAATATAGAAATGAAATTTAATCGAGAGAAACGCAATAGTGATGTGCTTATTGGTTCGGCTGAGATGGGAAATGCGGCAAGTTTATCTGTTTTCTCACAAAAGGTTAGACCATTGGGGATAGCGCACTCGCACAAATTAGCCAACACACTAATGGTTAAGGCCCGATGGTATGTACTTAATAATTGCATGGAGATTGAGCAATACATTGAGTAAGTACATCATTCTTGATTTTCAAGTTCTTTTTTATTGATATATAATGTTACTAGGTCTTGTAACCATTCCCTTGTATTAGCAGTGAGCACTATAACAAGATGAAAGAAGAGGACCCTGATAACATTGACCGTAGGCACCAGAGTCAGTTTCCATCGTGGTTTAGATCACGCGTAAGATACCAAACCTTCCATCCACACTTAGTTACACTATATAAGTTATTATTGGTACAATAATAACGTTTTTCGTATTCGACTCTTTTGTGTGGTAGATTCGAGAGCTGCGTGCAGTTAGCCCAACTAAGGTAGCCTATAAGATATATGCATTAGCATGTGGTCCAGATCTGTGTGTAGCATCTTATGCCGGATGCATAATGAATGGTGTTCGATTTCATACAAAAGAGCATGAAAGACATCGGCACACTCAAAACTGTGGGGTTGTGGTTCATGGCGAGCATCAGGGATCCCCAGTTGACTTCTACGGTGTGTTGCATGATATTATAGAAATACGCTACATGGGTTGGCGTAAGGTTTATCTATTTCAATGCACTTGATATGACATTGGCACCCGAGAAGGGGGATACGTGTCAGGGACCACTTAACGTTAGTGAATACTGCTAGGCAATGGTATAAAGATGAGCCTTTCACCCTTGCGTGCCAAGCAACTCAAGTCTTTTATTTACCTGATCCGATTTTGGGGAGAAGTTGGCAGATAGTCCAAAGGGTTACAAGTACAACATTCCTACTGTAGTTGTGGCCTCAGATGATGATGAGTCATCAGGGGGTGATTTTGAAGATGATGAGCACAATATTTCGAACAACTATCCCCCTATCCTTGATGTCGATGAAGCCATGTTCGATCCCTTGAAGCGAGTCGATGAAGAGCATTTGTCCGTTGATACAGAAAACCTCTCGCGTCATGACCCGTCCCAACCAGTTGACGATGATGTCTTCATTGATCATAGCCCACTTGGTGAAGAAATGGGAATGGAGGACATAAGTGTCAATGATAACTCTGATAACGAGACCGTGTATCATCTGAATGGGGAGACAGATGATGATGACGGTAATCCATATTGTAGTGATTTTTTTCATTGAGCATGAACAATGAACTATATGGTTTCCATTTTACAACCCCATGGTTTCCATTTCAGTCAAAATGACAAGATAAAGTTGTTGAAATCAACTAATTACCATAAAGTTAAACTATTATTGTAGCTGACTACGTGCATGTGGGTTATGTGCAAACAATGCATGACTTCAATTGTCGATGTCGATGTAAGAACATGGTGGGAAACTAGCGTGGCAATGCATCAGGTATTAAAACTTTGGAGTACATGTTCAGCTTTTGTTCCATGTCAAAGTTTTTTGTTCATACTTGGAGGTCGATTTTCCCCTCCATATTTTGTCCCAATAGACTAAGCATACAAAGTATGAAACAATATGTTGGTGATTATACACAAAAGGTTAGACCATTGGCGGAGAAAAGATGTTCACAAATTAAGGTAGTTAAAAGTTGGCAATTGTAAACAAGTCTATGTGGGTATCACAAGTCGAACTTAATTGAGCATGATCGTATTTGAAGATTTGTATGTAAAATAGGATTAAGAAGAAAACGTAGTTACACTAATTAGTATAATGATCAAGGGTAGGTTTTTTCATTATAATGCACTAACTGATAAGATCAAGTTCTTTTTAGATGAGAGTTGAAGTTAGTTGCCGTTGCTAGTAATTAATGTTTATAAAAGGCAAGAGATAAAGGTGAAAATTACATTTAGGACATTATATATGTGCCTATAAAATAGTAAATCCATGGGTATGATGTTTGGAAAATATTGCTTGGCAATTTATACTTAATAAGTTTAAGTATATTTGTTAGCTTATAAATGGAAGTAAAGAGATACTCATAGTGGAATTTAACATTGTGTGCAAATTCAATGATAGCACTTTAAAGCTAATAGTGTGATTGGTCCACCTACCTCAACTGTCGATGGAAGGAGTTTGTTGCAATGATAGGATGTTGGATCTTCTTTAAACTACCAGCAAGGGGGTGAACGACGAGATGTAGTTGTAGATAATTTATGTAATTCAGGTCAATCTAAATATTGACCTTAATGTGTAATTTTTGTAACTCAAATATAGGCTAAATTTTAGTGAAAGGCTTATACTTCCATGTCATTAAAATGTTGGCTAAATTGCATGCACAAACTGCATATGGATGACATATAAGTTGATGCAAAGCACTATAGATGGATAATATATGGTATATATGCATTAGCATGGGGTAGTATTGTATACTGATAAATGCTTTGTGGTTATATGGTGCAAAGCAGGAAATGAAAGTTGGTTGGTATGCACATGTAGGGGATCATATGTTGCAAGATTGATGGGGATGAATACTTTATCAAAGAGGAACACAACAACTTCAATCTAATAAGAATTAAGTTAACTGCAACACTCTAAAATCCAGATTTATGGATGAAGAGGTAAATTGATGAGTTTAAGTTTTGTAGAAAGTAGGCTTTAAGGGTAAAAGCCAAAATATTCATGCAACTTATATGTTAAAGACACAAAAAAAAAAAAAAAAAAAAAATTGTGAAATTTTGCCTTACATATAGTAGTGCTAAGCTTTTTCATTTCTTATTAAATTTCATGCAGGTATATATATGTGTACATATACCTGTATGCATATAAATGGGCTTAAACTGAGTACTTGAGAAGCCAATTAGGACAATGCGCCATTTTTGGTTAAAGTTACAGATTGCACTAACACAAGCTACGTGTTTCCCACATGTATTTATGCAGTTGGGGGAAAGTATTGGTTTTGCATTTTTAATGCTCCATATCACCATTCCCACCATATTTAGATCCTCCAATAGAAGTAAGCCAAGTCTGCCACTCACAACTTGTCCAGTATATACAATGACTGCTATGACCCAAATATTTGCTTTTGCGTATATATGTGTGTGTGTGTGTTAGAAAATTATATCTGTCTCATTTCCATGGCTGACTTGGTGTAATATATAATTGAAATATTGATCGCCTACCAACCTTTATGTATTAATTTACTATGATCATCTATTTTTTATGGGAAATTAGGTGAGTAATATATATATATATGGTAAATTCATATCATATATCGAGCTTGATCTTTAGCTAAACCAGATGCTACTTTGTTCTTAATAGGTGGCATGCATGCCTGATTATGGTAAAAATTACTAGTATATACCATATGGTATATATATGGTATATATAAATAGGAGTTGGTAGATGATAGAAGAGGCCGTATCCTATATTAGCCAACAATGTATCATAACTTATAAAGTTGGATGCTATGTTAGTTTAACACAACAGGAAAAAATATTTGGGCGGGATAAAATTTTGTGTGGGGGTATTTTGACTAGGAAATGGAGCCAATGGTGGGGTCCACAGCAAGGTTGAGTGGGCAAAATACATGATATGGGTTTAACACGTGGATGGTTGGTAGATTTTATCAATAGAAAGACTTAAGTGTTCAGGATACAAACAGTGTACGCCTTCCCTCTCTGTTCTTAACACATCCACCACAGAACTTTGTATTTCCAAAAGTAAAAACTGAGGTTGGGCGACTTATTTTCCATTGGAGCTGCTTCATAGGTTCTTACAACAGAGCTATCCATACTTCAGAGTTCCTCTTCTCACTGTAAAATAAAAGTGTTTTAAAAACAATCTACATTCTTTGCCACGCAACTAGGTACATGTAATTTTAGATTATTGCTTCTACTCCTTCTAATGGCTTTTAAAAAAGGCCAACAATTAGTTCTTGTAATGCTTGTTTTACACTATCCAACAACCTGATGATTGGTTACCATTTGACTTTTTTCCAAAGTATGCTAGTGTTAGGCAGAGAGTTGGAGTTAAAATGTTAGACTTGGTTTTGTTTTAAGGCTAGCATGTCAAAAGTAAGAAAATATTTTGTCCAGTATAATTGGACAAAATAGTTTCTGATATATAATATTCTTCAAACATAGTTGGTACTTGGATGTTTATATGGATGTTGTTGAGATGCCAGACAATTAAATTTTCAGATTTTGTTCTCCTCCTCCTACAGCAGTTTAAAAAAGGCCAAAAACTTAGTTCTTTCCAAAGTATTTTACACTTTCCAACAACATTTATATTGTAAAGCACTTATTATTATTTTTTTTTAACTTAGGTTAGGATTACTAACAATGTTAGATCAGTGCTTAAACTTCTTCTAAAGGCTTTTAAAAAAGTTTGAAACTTAATTCTTATTATGCTTGTTTTACAATATCCAACAATCAAAATTAATGGCAAAGCTTTGACTTTTTCCCAAAACAAGTTTGTTAGGTTGAGAGTTGGGGTTCTAACATGACAGACTTGGTTTTGTTTTAAGGTTTGCATGGCAAAAGTAAGAGATGTTCTTGTCCAGAAAATACAGGACAAGATATTTTCTGATATATAATATACATAACATAGTAGCTACTTGGCTGTAAGATGTTTGTTGTTGTAGATGCCACTCACAAATTTCAGATTAATTTTACTCCTTTTACAGCAGTTTAAAAAAGGCCAAAATTCTATTTCTTTACAAAGTGTTTTACACTTTCCAACAACATTTATATTGTAAAGCATTGATTTTATTTCTTCATAGGTTGTGATTACCCATAAAACGAATATTACTGCTTCTACTCCTTCTAAAGGCTTTTAAAAATGGTCAACACGAGTTTGATTGTTATGCGTGACAATACACTATCCAACAACCTGTTGATTGGCAGGGTTTGAATTTTTCCCAAAGTATGCTAGTGTTAGGCAGAGAGTTGGAGTTAAAATTCGAAACTTGGTTTTGTTTTAAGGTTTGTATGTCAAAAGTAAGAAAATTTTTTGGTTGGTAGATAAAAATACAAAATAGCTTCTGATATATAAATGCCCCACTAGTTGCTACTTGGCTGGATATTGGATGTTGTTGTAGATGCCAATGCCAATTTCCGATTAGTTATTCTACTCCTCCTACTAGCCCAAAAACTTACTACTTTCCAAAGTGTTTTACACATCAACCTATAAAAAAATTTATATGGTAAAGAATTGATCTTTTTTTTGTTTTTACAATAGGCTGGGATTTTCTCCAATATCAGATTAGTGATTCTACTCCTTCTACAGGCTTTCAAAAAAGGCCAACACTTATATTTTGCAATGTTTTACACTTTCCTACAACCATTTCTTTTAAAGCTATATTTTTTTTCCCTTCATAGGGTTGGATTATTTAGAATCTTGTAGTACAATGTTGGAACATTGTAGAAGTTTTATAGTTTCAATCTTAAAATGTGTGCTGAAGACATGTTCTTACAACGTTAGATTATCTAAAAATTATTTTTCTTTAAAATGACATACTATAGTACTACTTGGATATGCTTATTGGATGTTGTTGTAGATTCCACTCATGATTTCAGATTGCATAATCTCCTCCTTCTACTACATTTTAAAAAAGGCCAAAAACTTAGTTCTTTCCAAAGTGTCTTACACATTCCAATGGCATTTATATTCAACAAATACTTAGAATTTTTTTCTTCATAGGCTGGGATTAGGCAGAATGTTAGATCCTTATGCTATATGGTAGTAAACTATAATGTGACCAGCATACAAAGTTAGAGGCTAAAATATGATCTTACGTGATATTTAGTAAGTTAAATACTATGAAATATGGAATCTTACGTGTTTTCCTGGTTGCATGGTTACAAAAACAGTTGGTATTTCCACCCACAAGCGAAGGCAAGGATGGTGAGATCTAGGGGGTGTGGGGGGGGGGGGGGGGGCGAGTCAGACATGGTAGAGCTGAGATATGTCGCAGTCCAGTAGCAGAAGCCTTGCTTCCTCAAACCATGTTGCGGGACGAGCCGGAGTCAAATGATGAAACTCAGGATGTAGGAGGTGTGGGGGCACAAGAGGCTATGGGTGGAGCACATGTTAGAGAGAGGCAAACTAATACAGGTATATCATCAATTTATCCCATGATTAGCATATTTGATGTGTGGTCAATTCATATACAACTACAAGTAACCAATACTTTGGTTGTTGCATGGTATCTACCTTTTTTGAAAGAGTATTGATCTATCAATTGATGTCTTGATATAGATCCATCTAGGAAGAAAAGAGGTCGAGGGCCAGCGAAGGGCACGCTATTTGAAAGAATGAGGAAAATGGGTAAGATACCTCATGTTATACAAGATGGTCATCGAGGGCCATCTTGCGAGAATGCATCCATATTCATTGGCCGACTAACGGACATCATTAAAGTACATGCTGACATGAGGCATGCTAGTTGGAGTTATGTACCCGAAACTGAGAAGCAAGAGCTGATTGACCTTGTCAGGGTAGGACTTTAATTTATAATAACAAGGTTAATAAGTTGGTTGCTTACTCAATTGGCCTCCTTTAACATGTTTGATTTCAAACTCATGTAACACGTTGAATTTGACATTGCAGGCAGATTTTGTTCTGGATTGGACAAGAGACAACCATCGTGAGATGGTTGTAACGCATTTGGCCAACAAGTATAATGCATATCATTATGCATTACACAAAGTGTATTTAAAATATGCATCACATGAAGAGGCCCTACGTGGTGGGATGGACAAGGTGGAGAAACAAGTATGGGAAAAACTATGTGAAAGGTGGGCAAGTGCAACATTCAAGGTATTGCCCTTTTGTTTAACTTTCAAATTATAATTAATTGATTAATAAGTTAATTATAATTGATTTTTGTACATAGTTTTAGGCACCCCAAAAAACAAGAATGGTTTGATAAAAACTATTTTTTGCTTAAGCTTAAAATCGAGGAACACACAATTTATGAAGGGGAATTAATTTCTTACACCCAAATGCAGGAGAAGTCCAAAAGAAACATTTCAAATAGGCAAAAGCTGAAGGTTGCTCATACCGGTGGGAGGAAATCCTTTATACAGATATTAGAGGAGAAAGTTTGTGATAGTAAGGGTTATAGTTTAAAGTCAGATTTTGAGAATAAGGTGGAATAACCTTATTGTTAATTGTGTGTTTTTAGCGATCGACGGCGCCAAATATGGTTGCATTCTATAGGGAAACACACTGGTCAACACGGAAGGGTAAATTCATCAATGAAGCAACTAAACACAATTACGTAAGAGAGTGTTTAACTTAATTGAATATATATTGATAGTTAGCATATATAGGTGTTTAACAGATAGCTAATTTTCCTTTTTACCTTGCAATTTTCAGAATATAATGATGGAGAGGTTAGCTGAAAAAGAGTCTGAAGAGGATGTTGAAAAGGCGGCTAAGACTATCTTCAAAGAAATCTTGGGAAACAAATTTGGTTACACAATAGGGATGGGGCACATGGTGATTCCAGAACCCTCTCCTTCAATGCAGAAGAGTAGAACATTTATTCGTCTCTCGGAGGAGAATCAACGGAACAAGAGCAATGCGGAAAGGTACAAGAGCAAACTAGATGCTATGATGGCTGATATTGCAGAATTGAGGATGAATTTTTCTGAGCATGCGAAGCTCTTAATGAGCTATTGGAGCACTAAGTTACCTAATGGTACTGAGTCTCATAGAGAGACTCAGCTGGATGTTTAGCCAGATCACATGAATCTGTTTTTTGTGGGGTAACATTTTTTGTGGAGAGTTTAGAACACATATGTAACAATCCAATGGCCAAGCGACATCCCTCGCTTTAAAATTTGGTACTTTATTATTATAGTTAGGGTGGCTATCTATTAACCGTTGTAGGAAAAGTAAGATGATGGGTTTACTTTTGGAGTTGGTTGGTAAATTGTTGTTATGCAAGGGTAAGTTCTGAAACAGATATAGTAAAAAAGGTAATGCTATTTTCTGTGCTTTGCATAAATGGATGCAAAACTGAATATATATATATATATATATGTTAATTGGCTTAACCTGTTTTCTAAATTACAGGTTAGCAGTAAAGCATGTCATAGATTTCAGCCATATGGATCGTCGAATGTAGAGCAAGAGGATGACTCATGCTGAAGATCATTTTTAGATGATAGGTAATTAGTTGGGCTGTAACTGTTCAATAGTAGATAGTTTAATTAATACTTGGAGATTATTTAATTTTTGCAAGAGAATTGAAGGCAAAAATTGATGGCAACATCTTAACACTTACTTAATTGCTGGGAAATATGCCTCAGGTTTTAATAATATAAACAAATTGGTTATAAGGAAACCCACTTCTCTAACAACTTTGGATATGTTAGGAAACCCACTTTTCTAACTACTAATGGTGCTTGGTCAGTACCGATTGTGGTATAATGAAGTACTAATTAGAGTATTTATGTAATTTTGGTTGAGAAGAATGTAGCTGCAAACATTAGTAGTTTTGTAAAATAATTCTAGTATCCAAGAATTATTGAGAAGAAAACCTGTGGGTGGGGAGAATTGGCTAGATTTCAGAGTTGGGTTGTTTGGAAAAAAACAATAATCAGTAATTCCATAATGAGGTTAAAAAATTCGTGCATCAACTAGGGATGACCTTGAAATTTGGTTGCCAAAATCCCCAAAATAATTTATACTCTCATAGCCAATTCCATGAGATATGGTAGATGGGAAGTCCTATAAGAGTTTGATATTATGGACCAGTTTTTCCGCACATAGTACATTACTTGAATTCAGATTGGGTTGCTCTGTTTTGGGATATACTGATGACTGATATACTGCTAGAGTTTGGTTTCAGCTATAGCAAACTCCCTACTATAGAATATGCTACTGCAGTATATTGGAAAAGCATACAAGTAATGGTAGTAATAATATAGTGGGCTTTTGTATGGGAATATCAACTATAAATATTGGCAAAACCTTTGTTCATTAATTATAGGGACAAGAGTTACAAAAACAATTTGTGTGTAGGATATATGGGCAAAAGTACTTTGATTAAGATTAATGTACAAGGGTTGGATACACAATATATATATATATATATATATATATATATATAAGCTTTACAAGACATGTCATGTAATTTGGTTCCCAATTAAGTATATTGTTTGACACAGGTTGTTTTTTTATCATTTTAGGAAACATAATGCACCGAGCTTTGTGAAGCAATAGGCATTAACCTGAATGTTGGAAGCAAACATTATGAAATGAATCACATTAATGCTTAGTAATCCGTCTATATGTCCTTCATCCCATCCTATAAAGGCTTGCTGTTGCCAGAAGATAGAATTCCCTCGTGTACTTAGAATATCAGTTGTAAAGATTTCTGTAGGTTTCATGGCTTTGAACAATTTGTGATGAATTAACATTGAAGTAGCAGATTTATTAAGAATTGGTAATTTAATGAATGTTGGGAGATTTTTATTTTCTAGAAGTGTCTTTATGGATTTTTGCATGCCTTGTATATATGATAGTGGTTATATATAGTATATTGACAGGTTATTATGGAAGTCAAAGAGTATTGTTACATTTGTATGTGTGGTATGGCCTTGAGGGAAATACTTGGATTATGAGTTGTGATAACAGTGAGTTTATTTTACATGATTTTGTGAATTGGTTGAAATTGGTGATGAGAATTGTTCTATATAATGGGTTATTTTCCTGAAAACAGGTTATTCCCACAAGTAACAAAATAGGGTTTTCCCATAAATCCATTTCGTGGAAAAAACATACAGACCTCCATCTAATTTAGACGGCAGCAGGTTATCATGATGAAAATGATTTTCCCACTACTTTGTAGTTATAACTAAACTAATTTTACTTTTTTTCCACTGGCAAAATTGATGTGAAAAGATCATTGTTGCAATTACATCAGGTAGCATCAAATAATTAATTCCCAAGAGTTTATAATGTAGTGGGAATGATTAGTTTCCACCCCAGTTATCTTTTCACATGACCATAGTGTATGGATAAAATATTTTGTGACTAGTACATTAATTGAAAAATAGTAATTTTCAATTACACAAATTGGCAAGAAATAAGAGTTTGCCGCAACTGTCATAACATGGATAATAACAGATTACCACAAAAATTAATTGTCCCAAAACAAAGTCTTGTCAAGATAGCATATAGTGGGAAAAAACTATATGCCATACAATTTGAGACGATTTCTATCATGGATAATATAATTCTCCGACTATTCGTTTCGACAATAATATTCTATTAGCAATCATACGAGATGGTGGGAAAAGATGGAGTTTCACAACTACAAATCATTTTGTGATATAATAGGCACCATGAAGTCTATCACAAATGTGTTTTTGGCACCAAAATATACAGTTACAAAAAAATTTATGCCACCATAATTTTCATGAATCTTATCATGGGAAATATATTATCTGCAACCAGGAATATTAGTGGGTAAAGATATTTAAAGGACCACAAGAAAATAAATCCAAATAGCATTTGCCACAAACCCAACATTATTTTACCGCAAAATTTATTCGTGGGAAAAATCTATCGTTTTCCACAAAAAAGAAATTTGGTGGAAAAAATAGTATTCCTCACTTATTATATGCCACCAATCTCCCACGAATACATTTTATTATGACTTAATTCTAGTTTTTTTCGACCACTCTCAACCATGGAAAAAGCCCGAGAATGTTGTATTGAATCTAAAATCCATAGCCGCCGACTGTATTGAGACTCAACGGAAGTCCTTTTTGTTTTTCTAATGACATGGTCAATTGCTAAAAGTGTAATTATTGAGTTGAAAGTTCTAAAACTATTAGATAATAACTTAGCCAAACCATTATAACACATAGATAGAGAGTAGTACTATATATTATATAGTTTTGAGTTGTGTTAGGTTGCCATAAAAAAAAATACATCAATATATTAAAAATTATTTTCTTAATTATTAAGTAAAAAAAATTAAAAATAACAAAAATAAAAAGCGGTGCACTTGAGCGGTAGAGGCCTTGTATCATTTCTTATATTGGCAAAGTTTATGAGAGAGGAGTTATGTCAAACGTTGAAATCAGAATCTCCTAAAAGCAAGCTAGAGGGGATGCTCACATGCAGAAAAGTATAGGGTGTTCAGCATAGAAACACCAAAGTCGTCACACTAGGGAAGCAGCCTTGTCCTTTTTAAAGTAAAAAAGCAAGGTAAAGTGTAGGGAATCCATGGTATTCAAAACATAAAAAGCAGGGCATCGTCTTATACCAGTCTCGTGATAAGATCCAGTGAATGGCACCACACATACAAGAATATGCTTTGGACCAGGCCATTGGAGCTTACGAGTGGCCCGATTTGAAAGATAAGTGGTGGATGCTAGATAGTGAGAATACATCCATTATGGTTGATAGAGACTCACTACAAGAAAAATGATTATTCATGGTATTTTCGTAGCAAATTATTGTCTTTATAATCGTAAATACTGAACCATGAATAAGCGTTTTTCTTATAACGAGATATTGTCCCATCGAATGAAATAGTGTACAACAAAATTGACACCTCTATAAATTTCAAAATAATCTATTTTGAAATATTTTAAAAGTGGTGATTGATGTCATTTATGGTAGATGAGATTCCCCAATAAAAGGTGAGTTGCTCGCGAAGCATGGCAAAAGTGAGATCCCAAGGGTTACCTTTTAGAAATGATGTCGTCTAATTTAAATTTCATTGCCATGGAGGTTGTAAGGAATATTGCTTTTCTTGAGATATTTTTGGATGATGGAGGTTGCCTTTTGCATTGTAGCATATTTTTGCCATTGTGAGGGACTCTTTGATCTATAGCAACCACTTCTTTGAAATCAGTATTCCAAATTTACAACTACCTTCTGGCCGAGATAGTGATAAACAACATTCTACCCACTAGATCCTTGCTAAAAGCTTTCATTGCACTAGATGATGAGCAAGCTAGGTGTCCACTCTGCCACTTAACTAAGAAACCACTTCTCATCTTTTCATCAAGTTCCCCTACTCCCGAATTCTACATAGGCAATCTCCATGGCCTTTAGATATCTCTCCTCTACAGGAGGAGATAAAATTTTCAGCTAGATAATGTCAATCCTTGACCTCATTATTAATCTCCACATTTCATCTCAAAATAGTCATGAATTTCAAATCTTTGCAATCATTGCAATGGACAGACTCGATACTTTTTTAGAAACCAAATCATTCACACATCCCAAAACATAACCGTTGACCTTTTTGTTTCAAAAGCCCTGAAAACTTACAAGGACCACTACAATGCCTAGGACTAGAAAGAATTAAATAGCATCCTTAGCAGAACTCCCTCACCACCAAACCATTTCACTATCTATTTTGATGTAGCAGTAAGATCCAAGGGAAGTATCTCAGCATCAATATCCAAGGCTCACGATGGTTCAATAGATTTTGTAATAACAAGTTTTTCAATGAGATGTAACTCTCATTAAGGTGAAGCCATGGCAGCTTTTATAGGAGTAAAGGAAGCACACTCAAGGCAACTCAAGAAGGCTATAACTGAAGGAGATTCTCAAAAAATCATTACTGCTTTTGCAAAAACTTTAACAAAATTCAGACTGGATACTAGAAAGTACAGCAACAAATACGAGGTTTCTCCTCCAAAGTTTTGAGGAGTGGCGAGTAGTTAAAATACATCTTTCTCATAATTGATGCGTGCATTCAATTGCACAATGGGTCACAACCAACAATATGGTTGGTAGTATACCCCTAATTAAAATCTCGCAAAGTCTATTGAAATTTCATAGTGGCAAATCCACCTTTCTAGTTGTATTTCTTTCATATTTATACTTTCGTGTTTATTGCCTATTGTACCAAGGACAGTTATTATTAATGAAAATTACTAGTTCAAAAATAAAAAAAGCCACCCCACATCAAGGGCGGAACTATGTTATAGATTGGGGTAAGGTTTTAAAAATTAATCTTATATATTGTGTAATTACAATTTTTACAATTTTAAGTTTAAATATTCTAAGATTCCCCCCCCCCACACTAAAAAACACAGTATATCACTCAAATATCCTTAAGTCCATTAACATAATAGCCTTGATTTGACATTACTTTCTAATTTCAATACCCAACAATGTGTTTTATGCTTTCACCATTTGAGCTTGAGAGGGTAGCACTGACATAGCCAAACAAATGTAAGAGTAGCACTGACACAACCTGAAAGAGTAGCACAGTCTAACGTGGCATGCTAAAAAGCCTACCTAACTACATCTATGCATCTACCCAGCCAAATGCCAATTCTTTTACTAGACTAAAAGGATTTTAGAGAAAGCAGAAATAATTCTTTTTTCAGATATGAGATTGAGAGGAAGTAAGTAAGAAAAAAGTCCACAGAACTCGGAAGTCTACACCAACACCATAGACACGAAAAGCAAAAACCGTAAAATATTTGATCTCTATCTCTCTTTATTTGCCTTTGGTGTGCACTATGTGGTTTGTTTAGTTTCATATCAATGATATCATATAAGTTTTTATGGTCTTTCTGAATTCTAAGCTTACATAGTTACATGATTTTGTATTTTTTTTCTCATCCAGGTCATTCTCAACTTCATTGAGTTTATTGCCTAACACATGTACATAATCTTCTTTTTACAACATTTGAGATGTTTTTAACCACATATTAAGTCAGTTAACTAGCTAGAAGCTTCAAGAGAGTTTATCTAATAGTTAAAAAAAATCTAGAAGGTATCCTGCATATAGGAGGCAGTAGATTTATCTTGTTAGATGATGAGAAGTTTTTAATGAGATAGAGAACGTGAAGAATTTATTAGTTATTTGCATACCTTTTTTTTTGTTGACTTATTATTAGTAATACAATTATACAAATTATACAATAAAAATCTAATGACTTTTATATCATTAGGTACTTTTCAAGTTTATTCTTGATCTATAATTTTTTCTTGAAGCTTGAAAAAATATGAGTAAGCCTAGAACAATTGATTCTTTTTTTAACAAGAAAGAAGTGGATATCTCGAAGATTAATATACGTTTAAAGAGTTTGATAACAATAGAACATAATACTTTTGTCACTGATGAGCATTCATTTAAAGCTTTAAGAACCCAACCCAAAGAGATGGATGCAACCTATTTGGAACGTGATCCAAAATTATGTTCACAAATATGAGAAATTCCTACTAACTTACAAGATGATATCCAACGTGCCTATCGTAAAGCCAGTCCATATCAACCTAAACTTTCAGAGTATCCATTTTCAAGAATAGGCAATCAACATCACCGATTTCAATTTTCTTGGTTTTAAATATATTCAAATTGGTTGGAGTACTCACTATTGAAAAATGTTGTATTTTGTCTTTCATGCTATGTTTTTTCTAAGAAATCAACGGACTGTCTAGGATCAGATGCATTTACTAATAAAGGTTTTAATAATTGAAAAAAAGTGAAGGATGGAATAAATTGTCCTTTATTATGACATATGGGGAAAGATCCAAATTCACCACATAAAAATGATGTGAAGTGTTGTGAGGATTTAATGAATCATTCAAAGACATATTGATAAGTTAGTTGAAAACAAGTATCATAATAGATGGAAAATAATCAATTGCAGCACAAAACTTCGATAGATGGTGTTGGTGGCTCTAACTCAAAAAATAAAGATAACTTCATTTAATTAATTGATAAAAACTCTAACAAGTTATAATGATTAAGTTGATAGTGTTGTCATGGACAATGCTCCACAAAATGCCATATATACGTCACTCAAAATTTAAAGGAAATTTTACATATATTTGCAAATAAAGTGCGAAATGTGATTCGCAAAAAAATTGGAGATGCCAAATTTTGTATTCTCGTTGACAAAGCTTGGGATGAGTTCAAAAGAGAACAAATGGCTATTATTTTGAGGTTTGTTGATAAAGATGGTTTTATTATAAAAAGTGATTTTTTCATATTGTGCATGTCAAAGATATTATAGCAATAACTGTAAAAAAGGAGATATGTGTTGTTCTTTCTTGGTACAACCTCTAAATTGAGAATATTCGAAGTCAAAGATATGATGGAAGAAGTAATATGCATGGTGAATGGAATGGATTACAAGCTTTATTTTTTAAAGATTTTCCTTGTGCATATTATGTACATTGTTAGGCTCACAAACTACAATTAGCTTTAGTTGCAGAGAAGCCAAACATGTTCATCAGTTCTTTGTCCACTTAGCATCCATTATTAATATTGTTGTTGATTCTTCTAAACATAACGATGAATTATAATCTGCTCAAACTGTTGAAATTGAAAGTTTTATCACTTCTAATGAGATTGAGACTGGAAAAATGGATAAATCAAATTGGTACAGTTAAACGAGCTAGAGATACCAGATGGGGATCTCATTTTCAATCTTTTTGTAGCTGGATGAGGATGTTTTGTGCTAATTGGCTTACATGGTATTAACATCATTTGAATTTATTTTGATATTACATATGATGAAGAAAATCATAGGATCACTAATGCACTTTGCCAATCTTTGCAACAAAATTCCCAAGACATTGTGAATGCTATTAGCCTAGTTTCAACTACAAAAATATTGATTCAAAAGCTTAGAGATGATAGTTGGGAGTCTTTGTTGTTGATGTTAAATCATTTTGTGAACAACATCAAATTGATTTTTCTGATATGAATGGTCATTATACTAGAGCTCGAAGTAAATTTCGTCGTCAAGTTGACAAGTCATTGACAACAATGGAGCATTATTTTAGGATTGATATATTTACTACTACAATAGACTTCCAGTTGCAAGCATTGAACAATAGATTTAATGACCATACAATAGAACTTCTCATTCTTAGTGCGACTTTAAACTCCAAAGGTGTATACAAATCATTTAACATTGATGATATATACAAATTGGTTGAAAAGTTTTATCCACAGGATTTTACTGAGAAGAAAAATTCCTTTTAAGAATTCAATTAGAGGATTATGAGCTCAATGTACCAACGCATCTAGATTTTCAATATATGTTTACATTATCTGAGCTATGAAGAGGACTGGCAATTTTAGGAAAATTAAAGATTTATTATTTGATTGACAAGTTAATTCGTCTAGTATTAACTCTTCCAATTTCTACTGCTACTACTGAACAAGCATTTTCTGCTATAAAACTTATAAAAACTAGATTGTGTACTCGAATGAAAGACAAGTTTCTTGCAGATCATTTGCTAGTTTATATTGAGAAAGAAATTGCCAAGATTGCACTTCAGAAATGATAGTAGATAAATTTTATTCCACGAAAGATCGTCGTCAAGCTTAATTTGAAGGAAAAATTCAAAGATGACATTTCAGTTTCTTTTCTTTTTGTAAAGTTCTTTAGCAAACTAAGGAAATACTAAGGAAAATGATCTTACAAGATAATTTATAAACATGTATCTTTTTTATACAATTTTATGACGTATGATTGTTTTTTTATATAAAGTCACGTACAAAAAATACATATTATTTATGCTAACACATATCGCACATAACTTTGCCAATCGCCTCGCCAGACACTAAATCCTGATTCCGCCCCTGCCCCATATACATAGTGGCTTATTGACCACCCTCATCGGGTGGTGCCCCGAGTACCCCTAGAACATGCCTGATTTCTTATGTGGTTGTTGCAATCACCCAATGCATGTTGGTCATGCGAACACAAGTGGATCATTAGAATTCGACCATCTAGCTCCTTGGCGGCTAGCAACCTTGAAGGTTTTTTTTCTTTTGTAATTTGTTGAGATTTGGACTATTTGTTTTCTTTTAATATATACACTGAAATGATAAGTAAAAGAACACAAACATATATATAGACTCCTCACAAATTTTACATAATTGGTCAGTGCACTGTTCAATCAGCATAGTGAACAATAAAAAATATTGTATATATGAGGAGCCCTTTTTTTTCCCAAACTTATATAGAATGACTCAGGCCTTGTTTGGATTCAAAAATCATGTCATCTCATCTCATCTAATCATTACAACTTTTCTAAATTTTCAAATAAAATACACGGCATTTGGGAGTAAAAGGGGCAGGATAGCCCATACCAGCCCTTGAAGGAAAGCATACACGGCGTCCTCCCTAATGTGGGACATTAATAAGTGAAAGATTAGTCAAGATCTTGTCCCCAACAGAATGAACTGCATTCAATGAGATGTTGAGCGGTCGGCTCCTGGATCAAGTTCCTGTCATGGATAGGGACAATCGCATTAAATACAATGCCATGTAGTATAGAGTAACGGGTGATCATTACAACGTCATAGGATTCATAACTCCCTAAGGGAACTAGAGTATAAATAAAGGGAGCAAGCAAAAGAAAAGGTTAATCACTCTAAACTCACTCTCTACTCTTGTTTTCTTCTCTCTAACATTTAATAATTTCTGACTTTGGTATTGGAGGTGTCACAAACACACGCGACCACCACACTTCTCTAGTTTATAGGCATTTGGAGTGATTCGAGGCTAGTGGTTACATAATATGCTATAACAGTTGGTGCCATCTATAGAATCGATTTTTATTTTGATCTAATAGCATCAACATGCCTTTTGTATGCCAGCCATGATGTGCTCTCGTGCGACCCTTGAATAGGAAGCCACATTGACTAACATGGAGGGGGAGGATGGCAAAAATTGAGGAACTCGTAAAGAAGATGAGCTTAGATGTGGATACACTCTGACAGGAGAATAAGGCGCTAAAGCGAAGGAATGTCAATCTTGGAGAAGGCGGAAAACCAAGTCAAACCTAGTAGATGGAGGAGGGGTCACAAACCATTGGCGAGGTACCACTCAAAGACAATGAATACAAAAGGATGAGTGACGAGCTGCGTAGCCTTATGCGAAAGCACGAGGAGATGGAAAAGAGAATAGGGGGATCATCCTCCATGGACCAACTGCTCAATAAAATAGACCTCCCAAGCAGCGACAAGTGCTTGTTGTCCCACTTCTACCCAATTTCAAAGCTCCTCAAATGGAGATGTACAATGGGTCCAAAGACCCAGCCAAACATTTGAAAATATTCAAAACTTGCATGACACTAAATGGCCTCCACAAGGAAATCAAGTGTTGGGCAATCCTCTTGACACTGAAAGACTCTGCCCGGGCATGGTTCAAAGCCCTACGGTTGGGTACCATCCACAACTTTGAGGAGTTGGGTTGGAAATTCCTAACACAGTTCATGGCTAGCCGAAAGAGAAGGCAATTGGCCGCCTACCTCCTCACTTTGAAATAATGGGAGGAAGAAAGTTTAAAAGTGTATTTGTATCGGTCTAATAAAGAGCGAATGACCATAGATGATCAAGGCGAGAAGATCACGCTGGCGGCACTCATGGGTGGTATCTGGCCCCAAAGCCCCTTCATTGCAAAGAGCACGTAAAACCCCTACTGCCCTATAAGACTTCATGGACTGAGGTGAAGACTTTGTCAACGCCGAAGACACCTTTAGGGCTTTCACGTTCCTGAAACACACAAGTACAAAACAACTAGGGAGTGAATCTAAGTGGGGTGACAACACAAGAACCCAAGAGAAAGAACTAAGGGCGAAAAAGGGGTAATATGAGAGGAGAAGTGATGGCAACATTACCCGCCAAAAAGCACACATAAATATGAGTGTGCAATCACGGGAGGAGGAGTGTCCAAGGTGAGACAACGACTACCACCAAAGGGCTTGAATGTACTACACTTATCACAATGCAGACAGCCACCCACAGCCTTTCGCTCCCAAGATGAGTAGTTAGAGAAAGGCAAGAACTAAGATGAGAAAGTCGTCAAAGTAAGAGCCTAAAGAGAAGAAGGGATGTGAGGAGAATGGGAGAAAGTACCACTCAATGAAACCAAAACAATATGCCATTGGGCGAGATCCACACCAAAGCCAGCAGAGGAATCTCTGCCTCTGGACAAAAAACATAGCCCAAAGGGCAAGATATGAAGAAATCTTCAGAGTTGGGAGGCCACCCAAGCAAGCCTAAACCCAAAAGATCCCTGCAATCTCTTATGATGACGCCAACTGTGAATGGGTAGATTACCCTGCACAATGATGCCCTAGTGGTGATGATGCTGGTGGCCAACTACACTACTAGGATGATATAGATAAAAAATGGGAGCTCACCGACATCCTCTTTCAGGAGGCCTTTATCAAAATGGGGATCAGCCAAGATAGACTCTACCCATCTCCCACGCTGTTGAAGGTTTTCTAGTGAGATGGTACAACCGCCAGGTTCTATAACCATGCCCCTGACCATCGGAAGGAGAAGACTCACGACAACCACCATGTCAGACTTCCTCCTGGTCGAGGACCACTTCTCATACAACGCCATAGTCAGACAACCAACATTGAATAGCTTGAAGATGGTAACCTCTACATACCATTTAAGGATAAAATTTCCAATAGAGGAGGGCGTAGGGGTGATACAAGGTGAGCAAGTGGTGGGAAGGGAATGTTACGTGCAGGAGTTAAGGGGTGAAAAAGGGGAGCTAGCTAAGGGGTCAAATTCACTGCCTAAAGACTAACAAAGCTCAATCACCCAAAAACCCCACAACAGTGAGTAAACATGTATCTTAACAGGAGATAGCCCCCTCTTTTGTTCAATAGCTCAACGTCTAAAGAGTAAATGAAAAACTTAATAAAAGATGTATTGTGCATGTATATACATGTGTGTGCACAATTGAATATTTCAATGCCTCTCCTCGTTACCTAGCATGGTCGAGTCCATCTCCTGCATGGTTACTTAAGTTGATGCTCCGCGCTTGCACCTCGGTGATATAGGAGGGAACATCTCTCCCAAGTGTCTCAGTCTCTCCTCGCCACCCTGTGCGGTCAAGTCCATCTTTTACCTGGTAACTTAAGTCAATGCTCCACACTCAAACCTCACTAATATAGGAGGGAACACTTCTCCAAAGTGTCCCAGTCTCTCCTCCTCACCCAACACTGTCAGGTCCATCTACCTAGTTACTTAAATCGATGTTCCATGCTCACACCCAAGCAATATAGGAGGGAACATTTCTCACAAGTGTCACAATCTCTCTTTGCCACCCAGCCCGGTTGAGTCAATCTCCCGCCTGGCTTCAACAATTATCCCGACCCACTTCAAATTTTGGGAGGCATGCGTAACAAAAAAAGCTCAATCAAACCATAAGTCCGATAAGGACAAAGAATACAAAAGTTGAAAAAAAAATTAAAAAATATGACAAAATGTGAGAAGGACACATGTGCACAGTTATAAGAAGAAGGCGCACCATAATCACATTTAATATATCTTATCTAATCACCCCAAACTGATCTCAATGCCTCCCAACTCATGGGAGACCACATTGCCTTGCAGGCAGAGCCTCTTCACTGCGCCCCCTGGATAGAGCCTCAAATGACCTTCTCACCCTTCAATGTACGAACGGCTCATTTAAAAAATTGCAACCCACCACATGGGACCAATCTAGAGTCATTAGGTATCGTTCGACATTGGCCTCAATGAAGAGGGTATCAGTCCAAACCTCCTCTTGGTGTTCCCGAACCTAGGGGTACACCAACTAGATGTGAACTCACTTACGCTCAAATAAGTCGACCACAATCCTCCTGTCGTAAGGGACAATTCCCTAGTCGGAGCAAATGTAAAGTTCCAGCCAGCGACTTCGTTAACCAAGAACTCCCATCCCTCATCCAACACAGAAAAACTTACATTGCCACTATTTGGTGTTGGAGTGGTGCCCCTCAAAACTGCAAGTCCAAACTTAGAATGGGAATGAAAGCTACAAATGCTCCCATCCAGTGTCTGAACCAAATGGGTAAAAATGAACTCCCAAGCTATAAAATGCGGATACTCCTCCCCAACGGCCTCCAGAACCATGCGCCATACCACACAGCATGATGGTAGGATCCTCCAAGCATTAGGGTGCACTTAGGCAGGGGTCATGCCCAAAAAGTCTAGCACATAGAGGAATGGGTGACAAAAGGTAAGTCTCAGACCGTATGAAACTTGTTAGCATACAGAACAACTTTTTAAGAGTTACCCTCAGGATCAATGGCCTCGCAACTGGGCTCTATAACCTCTAGAACAACGAAATCAAGGATTTTGAATGCATTGTGCAATGCGTTGACGCCCGAGGGGTCAATGCTTGAAGACCACCCACACCAATTATATGAGGGGAGCTCACGACGAGAAGCATTCTTGGAAGCCATCAACGAAAGATTTAGGAAGCAGAAAAGGGGGAAGACTAGGTTGGGAAGGAGGGCATTGAGCAAATGAAGAGGAAACCGAAGGCAAGATAGAAATCATTCTAAGAACCAAAGGAAGACCTAAATAGAAGGAAGGCAACGATTCAAAAGTCACGATGGGAAGTTGATGGGACGTGTAGATGTGACCATTGCGCCTGTTATTGAGACATGGGAATATGCAACGACCAAACAAATTTAAGATGGGGAAGCTGAAATGTGCGAAAAAATAAAAGTCTTGCCTCACTCATGTGGCTAAAATTTGTGGGGTAACTAGAATAGGATTTTTTATTTTGGATGGGCCAGGCCCCATTCTTTCGGCATTCTTTCGGCCAAAGCCTGTGGCCCACGAGTCAAAGGGTTAGGGAGTAAAAGGGGAAAACCCATACCGGCCCAAGAAGGAAAGCATTCACGGCGTCCTCTCGGATGCAGCGTATTCACGGCGTCCGACAGGATCAACCACATTCGATGAGACATCGAGTGGCCAGCACTTTGATCGAGTTCCTATCACTAATAGAGACAGCTGCATTAAATACGACGTCATGTCATCCAAAGCAAGGGGTGATCATTATAGCATCAAAGGAGTCAGAACTGTAACTGTCTATGGGAACTGGAGTATAAATAAAAGGGAGCAAGCAAAAGAAAATGTTAATTACTCCGAAATCTACTTGTTTTCTTCTCTCCAACATTTAAAATATCTCCTGACTTTGGGATTGAAAGTATCCCGAATAAACCTGACCATCACGGTTCTCTCTTTCACAGGCATTTGAAGCAATATTCCAAAGCTGGTGGTTACAATACACTGTTTAACAAGTTCATTTTAATTAAGTTCATTTTGCAGTTAGTACCAAAACTTGTTTTCTCGTGTTGAGCCACAACGTACGGCAGTACCAACAACCAGGCCTTGACCTAGCTAGACTCTTCAGCCTTGATCTCCTTGGAACGCAAAAGAAGATTAATTAGGGAGAGAGAAAGAATGAGCACGAGTAAAGAAAAATGCAAGGAAAGGCGAAGTAAATGGCAAAGAAAGTGAGGTGAACATAAAATTACAGGAAATTCAGGTCAGTGGGAAAACCCTGGCAGGCTTGCAGCTGGCGACCGACAGATCAGAAGAACGGCTGAGTAGAAATGAATATAATGTACCAGCCTTTGGCAATGGTGTGAGAGATGACATGCATGGCCCCACGATCATGGGAATTAAGCATGCGTGGGTCCCTTTTCGGGATGGATGTCTTATGATTTTCCTACGGTTCTTGACCAGCATTTGCTTTCCTCTGGGTCCCTGCCATCAATCAAAGGATACCCCACAAAAAAATTTGAAAAAAAGGGGTAAAAAAATCCTGCCGACGAAATCGCACGGGAAAGCCTTGCATGCAGTAATTCATTTCCGCATAGTTTCGGTCCGTAATTAGCGTTCTTTGTTTCTCTTGCTTGGTTATTTTCTGGGAAGTCTCCGTTACAGTAAATATGAGGTTTAAGAAAAAAGAAATTAAAGAGCAATATCACCAATAATTAATGGTTCCCAGCAAAAGAAAACGATGTTCTTATGCAGTCTACATATATAAGGGAGTGTGAAGTCATAGTTGTAAATCAGAGGATCAGCACGGATGAAGTGAAATATGCTGCTTTCAAGTATATGGTAGAGGTTTTAGTTCCCTCGTGATCATCTTCTAATCTTTAGAGGAAAGATTGTGCAAAAACCAGCTCCCAGCATAAATGAAAGTCACTATCATTTTTGTACATAGTAGGGTGAGATATGATCTTCATCTTGGACTGTTGTCATGCACCAAGGATATTTATAACACGGGTTGTGCGCCCTGGGGGGGGCAGGGTTTTGACTTCTAGTGGGGATAAAAATAGTTAGTGGTCCCTGTTCAAAGAGTCTGGTGATATATATAAAGCTCACCTCTTAAATAATGTTGAGTGAACCCCATTTTCAGAAATAACTATCCAGTTCCAACTATCAAACTGAACTGAAGCTAACACATGGCAAACAATATCTATAGACTCCGAAAATCCTAGAAAAAGGTCACTCCATGGATGAGGTTGAAAAATATAAGAAAATACTCTCACTCTCTTTTAAATTTCTCTAGCGATAAGAAAATGATTAATTTAATTATCGGAGTGTCCTCAATCCTTTGGGATCTAGCAAAATCCGATGACGATTTTCTTGTTCTGCAAGAAAAGCTCAAGTCAGTGCGAGAAATAAGAGTCATCCAACCATACTGTTAGGATTCACCCTCGATCGAAAAATGCACAAACAACTTCCAACAATTAAATTAGGACTAGAGAGGCAGAGCTAGAATGCTTTTAGATCACACCCTCGCCGAAGATACAGTCACAATATCTAGTAAATACGCCAGTCTCACTCCCTTGAAACAATATCTAGCTAGAGACGATGAATATTAGTCTGCATAACTTCTTCCACATATATTTTTAGGTAATTGTGAAACCAAATTAATACTTAGAGACCACCAATATTGTTGGCAATAGAGACAAAAGATGGAATGCAAAAATAAAAATAAAAAATCATTCAAATTTTCGTCAAAATTTAAAAACTTCAATAAAGGATTCTATAATATTTATTATATTTCGTTTTGATTTTTTGGACAATAATAAAGAATCAATAAGTAATCATACTACATTATAATTAGCGTTGTTTGTATAAAATTTAAAATTCAAAACAGATGAAATTAAAAGAAATTATATTTTTTTGTAAAATAACACGCGATAATTGTTCAACGGAACACGACGAGTGGGTTATATCCAACGGAACAGGACGCGGCGAAAGTTGACGCGTTATGCGAACGCACGCGGTGCACCGCATAGTATTAGTAGCTAGGACTAGGGCCCTCTCCATTAACGCAAGCAATACAGCTGAACAGGCTGGGACGCGTGAGCCCCCCAAATATCACTTGCCAACGTCGCGAGAGTGAAGTTAAATGGTAATGCCCAATAGCGCTAGGGAAAACACTACGCCATAGGCATAGGGCTAATATGTTTATGTGACCCCACCACCCCGTTCTCAAAGGCAACATCGACGACCCGTTTTTGTCTTTTCAAACAACCATTTTGTTTTTTATTTTGAGCAGTACTATATCTACCGACGGTCACGAGCTTCGTGTTGAGAAGAATAAAATTATTTTATTTTTTGTGATTTTTATTCATTCTTTTTTTTATTATATTCTTAAATATTTTTTAAAAAAATTCACAATATTACTATAAAATATTTTTTTAATTACTAAATAAAAAATAAAAAAATTATTGAAACACTTTATCTGAACATAAGGCATTTCTCTTTTATTTTTTTATGGGAAAGTAGTAACGGACCACTTATTTTGTGGATTAAGAAGAAAAAATTATTTATATAAGTTTTAAATATACAAGTTTAGTATAGTCTTTTTTTTTTAGAGTAATATTACATAGAATTGTGGAATCCGTAAGCGTTGTACAATCATTTTAAAAAAGTGTATGGTCTACTATTAAAATATAAAATTTTTTCTTCTAGATCCCGTATTTGCTTTTTTTAAAAGTGATTGGACGATACTTGTACACTCCACGACTGTAAATATCAATTTTCTTTTACAAAATATCTGCACAAAATTTATCTATTTAAGATTTGTACCTAATATTACTCAATTAAGATAGGCACATTCTAGGTATGATAATTGTTTTCATTCAATACAAGATCATTAATGATATACCTACAATTATTTTATAATATTTTATATAATCATAGTTAAAATTCAGAGTATTTCTGTAAAATAATATTACTTTTATAAGCAATTTTATAAAAATACCTCTTATTTAAAATAGGGTTGTATAAAGGATTATAAAAGTAGTTATATGCGAGCCATTTTTCTTTTTTTAAATCAATATCAATTCATTGATAATCTCCATGACAAGGAAAGAATACAAGGAACTAGCCTCCACGTCAACAATCTCAATAGAGATACTCTAAGGCATTTTTTTCTAATGTATGTGCAACCACATTTGCCTCCCTTTTTACATGATCAATAGACCAAAATTCATAGTAGAGTAATTTTTGTTTTGTATCATTAATAAGTATTCATGTGCTAGACCAAGACTCCTCTGGATGTGTTATACCTTTAATCACTTGAAGAGCATCTCCTTCTAATATAATCTTTCTTAGTCCCAAATATGTACCAATTAAAGAGATAAGCTTGTAGAGCACTAGCTATTTCTGATAGGAAAGGGTCAGGGATGCATTGTTGATTCTATCTCATAGTTGCTAAAACTCTTCTCTTCCAATCTCTAACAATAATTCCTACTCTAATTTTGCATTGATTTCTGTCTACATCTGTGTCCTAGTTAATCTTCGTGATATCCTTGTGGGGAGCTTCCCATTTCTGCTACCGATCAGACCATTTGTATTTACTTCAACAAAAGAAGCATGACTTCTTGTGCTATACTTTATGCACTTTCCCATATTTGCTTCCTTGAAATCCACGAGGTATGATTTTGCTTGTTGTACAAAGGTGTTTGGATGAATGAGTTCTAATATGAAAATAACAAAGGTGTTTGTTGTACATAACTATAATATACGGAATGAAACATTATCATGAATTATAATGAATGACGTGCTTGCAGATATCATGATATACGTGGTACATAAAACTTGGCTTTCGAAGAACTAGCTTTCATAATAATAATAATAAAACTAGCTAATGTATGTTAATCGTAATTTATGATCAAGCTACTTACCTCACAGCGTTAATCCAATATTTCCGGCATAAAATAGATCACGTGAACTAGAAGGACAGAGGATGTTGTGAGAGGAATGAGGCAGTCAGCTGTTGGCATGGTGAATGTAGGACACGCACAGTATTGGATTGGGTATCTTGGGTTTAACCACTGCACTTACAGAGGTTTATAGTTTTTTCAAATAACACACGAAATGGAAGATATTTATAGAGAAATTTAGGAGAGGGTGCCAACAAGTTCGAGTTTTAGTTGGACTTGGTTGCGATCATTTAAGAAGAGAATTTGAATTTAAAAACATGATCTAGTAGTTCATTTAATATAGGATTGGCAGTGACTGAGATTGTGTAGTGGACTTCAATCAGTGATGATTTTAAATTGAAATAAATTTCCAATGGTTGATCTTTAAATTCTAAAAGGAGTCTAACACATTCAATAAATAATAAATAAAATTTAACTTAGTTATTTAGCCTAATTAAAACTCCTAATTAACATCAATAATTTATCGCTCATAGTCTTATCCAATCTGGCCCATTAAATATAATTTAGGTGTAATAAAAATTATCAATATTTTGACCTTCGAATTATTAGGTCGGGTCATTGCAGAAAAATCTCATGTTGTACGTCGGTAGAGCTTGAATGATTGAATTGAGTAGGACTTCCTTCCTTGTCTAGGAAAGTAATTTCAGTTTATAATTACTGAGCATGTGGTTAACTCTAGTACTTCTTTACTAGTATTTCTCTTCAAATTGATAGAAGTTTTTTGTCCTTATTGAGCCTTTGTCCAGATGCCCTCTCATAAGTGTCCAATAGGTCAACCATTCTAATCCACTCCAAAGAGTTTGTCTTGCATAAAAGTAAACGATCATCTGCAAATAAAATGTGGTTTCTATAGAGTTGTCCTCAAGCTAAAGGGATACCTATTATGGACCCTGAGGTTTCTACATTAACAAAAAAATTAATCAAAGTTTCGGAACACAAGATAAAATGATAGGGTGATACAGGGTCACCCTGTCTAATTCCTCTTGTTGGTTTACCATTGATAAGAATAGAGTATGACACTGATTCAATTCATCTCATCACTAAGGTTAGCCATCTTCTAGCAAAATCCAATTTATTCAATATTGCCCTAAAAAATTTCCTCCTTATTCGATCATAAGCCTTGTTCATGTCAAGTTTCATGGCCATAAATCTTGATTTTCTTGATAGTTATTGTTCATGGAATGCATAGCTTCAAAAGTCATAATTATATTTTCAGGAATCAACTTGCTAGGCACAAAGGCACTCTGTGTGGGAGAAATAAGCTCAAGGAGACTACCTAGCCTATTAGCCAATGCTTTTTAAATAATTAAGACATTACGAAAGCTAATTGGTCTAAGTTCAGAAACCTTTGAATGGGATTTTATCTTGAGAATCAAGGCAATGTAGGTTTCATTGATGTTGTCTAGCCAACCATTAGAATTAAGAAAATGTGAGGCAGTTGCACATACCTCTTTTCCAACTATGCTCCAATGGTTATGATAAAAACTAGATGGGAATCCATTTGGACTTGGGGAACCAAGAGGATTCATCTGAAAAATGGCCTCCTCAACTTCCTAATGAGTAAGCTTTCTCAGTAGGTAAGAGTTCATATCTTCAATCACCTTGGAATCCATCTGTCTGAGGCATTCTTCAATCCCTTCTGGTTGGGAGGTGGTAAAGAGATATTTGTAAAATCTATGAAACTGAAATATGATATCCTCTTGTGTTGTTGCTTCCAATCCCTCCTCATCAACTATTCTTTTGATGGTGTTAACTTTTCTCCTATGATTTTCACATGTATGATAGAACTTTGTATTCCTATCCCCTTCCCTCAACCACCTCTGCTTAGCTCTTTGCTTTCATTTAAGGTTTTCTTCTTGTAGGTACTTATCCATTTCCTATTTCAAGATAGTGATTTCATTGTTCAAATCCCCATTATTTGCATTTTGGAGTTTCTGCAACTGGTTGTACTTCTCTTTTATAAAACCCTTATGTTTTTCAATAGCCTCTTTACTCCACTTGATCAATCTCTCTTTACATCTTTGTAGACCAATGGTAGTAGACATAAGCTTATTGGAAGAATTAATAGATTTCTAAAATTCTTTAGTAATTAAAGAGGGACAGTCCTCTCTTTGTACCTAGCTTGTTCCATATATAAACACATTAATACTGCTTCTTCCTTCATCATTCCTACTTTGCACTGAGATCAAAAGAGGGCAATGGCCTTAGCTTTGGACTGCTTGAAACTTTGAACTGAGGTGATTTCAAATAAAGCATACCAAGCTAAATTCCCAAATGCCCTATCCAGCCTTTTTTTGTAAAAGATCTCCCTTCTCTACCATTATTCTAAGTACATTTAATACCTTGAAACCCTAGATTACTTAGGCCACATTCTTCCACTGCCTCTCTAAATGCTTCCATTTGAGTATAAGGTCTCACAATAGCCCCATACTTGTCATGGTGGTATAATATCTCATTAAAATTTCTCATATATAACCATGCCATATCTCCTTCAGGTTTCAAAGGTTTAAGAAGTCTCCAACTATACTTTCTTTTCGCAGTCAAAGGATTACAATAAAAACTAGTAACAAGGCAAGTTCTTCTACTAGTATTATCAGTAACTTGTGGGGAGATGAATCATTAGAATATATCAGTAACTTGCATTATATATATTCTTTCATAAGAAAGTAACACCTCTACTAAGGCCATTGCTATCCACTACAAAACTACAGTCAAAACCTAGCAGTTTTTTCACCCTTTCTACTTTAATCTTGGTACACTTAAGTCTACATGAGAAAAATAAAATTTGGAAACTTAGGCCCCGTTTGGAACTTGGACTGAACTAGTTCAGTCTAATTTTAAACTGAATCTAACATCCAAATACCCAACTTTCTAATCATTAAACTCATTTCAACTCAAAACCTCTTTACATGTGGGACCTACAATCTTTTTCAACTCAACACCTCTTTACACGCGGGACCCACAACCTTTTTCAATTTCTCATAAATACATATAAACTCATCTTAACACTCAAAATATCTAAACTCATTTTAGGTAGGCTATACAAAACTCACTCCACCATTTCCACTCACTACTATTAATAAAGAATTTAACTAATCTCAACCCAGTTCAACATCCAAATAGGGCCTTAATTTTCACCAAAAGGTGAAGTTCTCTAACAATTTGAGAGTTACCAAGTTCTCTGTAGTTCCAACTTAGGCAATTCATGGTTTCTGGTGGAGCTGCTTAACAGCCTTCACCAATACTTCCTGGTTTATACTCCCTTTAGGATAGAGTGAGAATTTAGAAAATTTATCACTAGCTCTTCTTTTCCAGCTAACTAATTTTTTTTATTGACAACTATAATTTGCTCAGCGATAAATTCATCTGGGGAGCTTACCTGATCTTCTAGAGCCATTCCAACCTGTTGTACAGCATCAAGTTCGTTTGGAAATTCTTGACCCTGGGTTTTAGTACTTTCCATAACCGCTTCTTGATCTTCAAAAGCCTTCCCATGCTGTTGTATTGCACCAGCATTCCTTTCTCAAGATTATAGAAATTTCCATAACTACCTCCTATATTGAACCATTAGCCATATATTGGGATAACTTTTCCTTATCATGCTCTTTTGTTTTTGAATTAATAACGCCATAAATGGGATTTTCCAAAAGGAAATTCTCTCTCTCCACTATTCTAATTTTCTATTGCTTGATTATTGGATTGTGATACCTTTGTTAACTGCACAGGAGTTTCCTTGTTCATCGGGATTTCCTCCAAACTTTCCAATGTTTGTACCTGAAATTTTGTATTGCCTTTTCTATTGAATTGAATATCCTTGCCGAAGTTGGCTTATCGTCGGATTGATAGGTGAGAATCTGCCGGTAATCCATCACCCTTCCTTGCTTCGAAGCCATTGAACTAACTAGATTAGCCCGAAGCCAAGGACCATACTAAGAGTGTACCTCATCAATCATCTGCTTTGCTGCATTCATCTTTGAACATCTCCTCTTACCATGCAGACCCATCAAAACTTTCCCCTTATCTAGTTCACGCTGAAATCCCAATATAAATTGATTTTCACTAGCCTCTTTGAAGTGAATCCACCCGTTAGGTTTCCACATTTTTGAAATAGTATTCTTGAAATCCTCTCTGTTTCTCACTTTATCAGCAACGATTAGTGCTAACAGACAAAGTCTTCCTTTTTGATAGAATCATGCAATACTTCTGTAGGTAGCACTAATTCATGTCTTCCATACTTACCTCTTCAGACTCATGTCCAAGAGACAATGACTTTACTTTGGCAAAGAAAAACACCTCACCCTTCAGAAATGATAGAACACCATCTAATTATTTAAGTTGTACCATTCTTTCATATACAAAGGCAAGCACAATACTGATTTTGAGATACTAACTTATAGCATTGAATGTATCACTCTCTAGATTATATCTTATAAACTATAGCATCTGTGCATAAATATTCTCAGGAGTAGCTGACTTTTCCCAACTCAAAATTGAAGAATTAATGCAGCTGGCAGCCATCCCCTCCTGGTTATCTCAAGTTGAATGTTAATGGAGCCATATTTTCTAACCAACAAAGAGTAGGGGTGGGGGGCAATACTAAGAGATCAAAATGGAGAGGTTCTTCTAGCTGTCAGTAAAGTAGAACAAGATGTTGCATTACTTGAAACTGTGGAACTCTTAGCAATGTTCAGAGGACTCCAATTATGTTTACAACGAGGAATAGCCCACATTATCCTAGAGAGTGATTGCTTGATCATAATAAAAGCACTCAAAAAAGCAACACCAGCAACCTACTCAATGCTAAATTATTTGGTGCAGGAAATTCAAGTCTTGATTAGGTTGTTTAATGTTTGTAATGTCCAACATGTCCAAAGACTAGGTAATGAGGCTGTCCATGGCTTGGCTCATTGTGCTTGGCATGTAGATCAATGATGTAGCTATGTGGGAAGATGTAATTCCTATGCCTATCTCCCAAGTTGTTTGGGTGGACAAGAATTCTTTGTAATTCTTAGTTATCTAATGAAGCTTTCCAATAAAATAAAATAATGTGTGTTTAGCAAAATAGTTCGAGCACGGAGACAAAAACACGAGGGGTAGGTGAATGGATCACGACTTACATGTTTCTGTTACGTGCTCTAATTATCTCGAATAACATGATGGCATTCAAAAAATTACATGAAGTTTTTGTGTTGGTCTCATAGTTCTAAATTTCTAATTCCTTTATCTGTCTTTCCCAGTTGGTCAACTTCTTCGATCGTATGACAACCTTTTCTCATGCAACATTGACTCATGGAAGCCATAGGAAGTCATGGGAACAACAACTCTCTCTTTTATAATCAACATTCACAACACAAAAAGACGTGGAAACCACTTGCATGCGGCTTTGACCGCGCTTTTGGTAAACCTGCCATATATACAACCACGTCTAATAAAGGTTCAACATTTTCTGTTTTTTTTTTTTTTAAAATAAAATCAATGGAGTGTGAAGTACTAGAATTAAGCTTATCACGATCGAGTAATTTTTTAATATACTTTTTTCTCCGCCACAAGTAATCGGTGCTCACGCGTAAGAAAAACTTTGGTTTCATTATCATAGGATTCATTTCTACGGAATTTTAAAAAAAAAAATTGTTCTTTTTTAAGAAAATCTATTTTTAAATCAGTGTGTAAAACACGTTTAGTAAAATGCTTACCTGACATAATTCTATTTAAAAGATAAATTTAAAGTATGAATTTTATAGATTAAATCTAACAATTTAAATAATGATCATGGGATGATGTACTCAACATACCGATTTGAAAATAAATAGAGATATAATATAATAAAATATGAGCTTTTACAACATGAAATGTCGTCTACAAATAATATAAGTTCTAACCTTCATTATAATAAGAACTATGTATTAATTATTTCTATTTTTCTCCAAAATATAAAATGTGTTTCATTAGTTTTAGTGCATGTTTGGGATTGTGGTAAAAAATATAGCTTATAATTTTAGGGCTTATAATTTATAGATTAAGTAATAAGTTCTACTATTAAAAAATTATTTACTATTTGATAATCATATGTTTAAAGAACTTTCAAACAAGTTACATTTGTTTGGAAATAAATTAAAAAATTACTTTATGAGAGGTAGATTATTTAATTTTTTGAAAATTATGACTATATACTTGAAAGTTTAAAAATTATAATTATTTAAAAGTTGTATGGTTATTTTCGCCTATCATAGTCTTTTTAAAAATTCGACTTACGTTCTGTATTATCAAGAAAATGATATTTTTCTTTAAGCGTACTTTTTAGCTTATTTGAGATTAAAAATACTTTAATATATAACACACAAATAATCTAATTTTTCTATTAAAAAACTTCTAAGATTATTTAAACACTTTTTAAAACTTCAAACGCAATTCTAAACAAACCCTTAAAAAATTATGAAAGTACTTTTAGTCTAATTAAAGACCCCTAATATGGGGTAGTAGTCATTAGTCAACTTGTGACAAAAGCTGTAAAAGGCTCCTAGCTTCGTCCGATCCACTAAAATATGGTAAACTTTAGAGCATATATAAATTAACTCTTTAGTCAAACTATGATTAAAAAGAAAAAAGAAAAGTACTCTCTAATTTACGTCTGGTTCCCCAAAATATGGAGGACTTTCAACGATGGTACAGCTGCTGATCTGTAAAAATGAAGGCACATAAGATTTGGTATAAAATTAGGAAAAAACTACAATATAGCTGAATGGATGGAAGGATAGAAATATAATTTTATAATAAAAAATTCTATGTGTAGTAACTTTTACGTACTCTTTTGTGCACTTCAGCAATATGATTGGTTGTATATTAAAAAAATATTAATCCAGCCAATCATATCAATAAAATGCATAGATAGTACGCAAAAGTGACTGTATGTAACATTACTCTTTTATAATATTATACTTTGGAAGAGATAGATGATTTTTATAAAATATACCCGTTAGAAAGAGACAGATGTTTAAAAAATTATGACTGTTGGTAATAAATGTATTTCGGAAATTATGATGGTGAAAAATCTGAAAATATAAATTGTAAAAAATTAATAAAAAAATAATATTTCAATAGAGCACAAGCATAATAAAAGAGTTGGATATGAAGGTATTTAAATTCAAAGATTACTTAGGGATGTAAATGCTTATAGGAACATTCAAAGATTAACTTCACTCAATACATATAATCAAAATATTATATTTTCTCCAAAGTCCGGCCAAGGTCTCCCTCTCTCTAAATCCACCCATTTCAATCCATAAAATGTGCTTATCTTAGTGGGGGAGTTCTAGCTCCTTCCTCTTCGATCCCTTTTCCTTCCTCTTCGATCTATGACCTAGAAGCAATATAGGCAAAGTTTTGATTTTTGATTTTTATTTTTCTAGGACATGTAAAATGGCCAACCTACCACTTTTCATATACCTTCAAGCTACACACATCATACTGTCAGTCTTATTCTGCTGATCTACAAGAAGTAATGTGACAAAACATTTGGCTAGTGTACTTCACAACTTGTCCAAAGTGGCGCTTGGGTCCAATGAGATGCCCAATATTGGAGCACCAACCACCTCATGCACCCCTCTAGCCAATTCATGGCTCAAATCTTCAAGATCTGATCATCTACACCCATCCACAACTAGCGTGTAGGGGTTTAAATGCTGATACAATTCTTCATATTTCTTGAAATGCTGCGAAGTTGTGATTAAGTGAACCCTCCCCCTCCCCCTCAACCCCCCCCCCCTCCCCCCCAACATTCCATTTCTATCTATCTTACTGCTTTCCCTAAAATTCTAAATCAAGGTACTTACATGTCCAAGCCTGTGGAGTAGGAGACAAAGATATTCTTCAACTGCAACAACTGATCCAATATTAGTGTAACTCTATCTATGGTAGCCTTCCGAGGCTGCAATGGAAATCCTGGCCGGAGCTCCTCAAGGGCTGCCAAGTTTCCAATAAAAACTACTTTTATGGTTGGTCTGTCTCTTTGGACCATATTCAATCTATTGGCCAAGAGAATATGGGATTTGGACTACTCCGTCTAGTCCTAATTTTCCATTTCTATATTCTCTATTTACACTTCTTTGACTATATGGCAACTAGGTCTGAAGTTTTTGAAGCGATTGTAGAGGTCCCCAACCCCATGCATCTAGTGTACTTCGGAGAATTGTAATGGAATAATTTGCTTATTTAAATAAATAAATAATTGCTATTATAAGATTTATACAGTTGCTACTCATGTTTAGGTAGCAATTGGAAGACAGTCCGAAAAGGTTTTTTCCTTTTTATGTTTTTAATTCAACATCTGGCTCCAAACTAGTCTTTTGTGACTTTCCTTTTATTTAACAAGTTTTGCTACGTACAGGCGAATTCATATACCAATTTATGTACTAATACTATTGCTTTCATGTTAAAAATTCAAATTGACATCATTTTTATTAAAGTCTGACTTTCTAACCAATCACATTGGATGGATACGGATATTAGTGTATAGAATCGCTTACAACCAGATTTTTCCTTATTTAACACCCATTTTACTCTATTTTCTCTTTGGTAACTCTATTTGAAAACGTAATCTATTTTGTTTGAGTTTTAAAGGAAAATTTCTCGCTGTTATGTATCATGAAATTATTGATGAGAAAAATGGTACATTTTTTTGGTAAGGAACAATGTAGTTAACTATAAGTTCGTAATTCTCCAAATGATCCTTTAAATATTACAAGGTAATTAAATGTTGCATTTTTTAATTGTTAAATATTTTTAATCGGATTTATGAGATTTTAGTGATTAATATTTATATCTCTAAGATTTTTCTACTTTATTGCATTTTACTAAAATAAATCAAGAGGAAGAAATAATATTGTATGAATAGAATATTATCAAAATTAATTAAATAAATATTTAGAGATTGAAATGCATGTTGTTAAAGTCTGTCATTAAAATTTAAGTTATTCATTTGTTCAGTTTCAGAAAACTCTAATTCATCTCATCTTAATCATTATAAATTTTTTAAATTTTCATACAAAATAAAATAAACAATTCAAAATTTTCAAATTCCAATACAAAAATAAAATAAACAATTCAGTTTTTTTAAATCTTAATATAAAAATAATATTAAAATAATATATTTTAATAATATTTTATTTAATTTTTAATTTTAATTTAAACTTATTTTATCCCATCTCATTTCTAAAATAAAAGAGGTAATGTTATATTTATTTACTTTTTCATTTTTATTCTTTATAATTACAAATATGATTATCCAAGAAAAAAAAAATTACAAATATGATTTATCTTTTTGATTAAACACGGCGAACACAACAAACATAAATTAACAACTCTACCCCTAAGCTTTCTGACAATTTCCTTTTCTTTTTTAAAAAATAGAGTAAATTTACTACTGTCAGTCTGTCGGTTCAGGTCACCCTGACACCCTCATCCACTCACTCGCTTTCACCCTCCATGTAAATCTAAAATCTCGTGATACGAAATTCATAAAAATCTCGTTAGATCATCAGCCAATTTCGGGCTCCCCCGCTAAAGTTCAAATATTATACTCCAAAAAAGCAACCGGACCTTCTTTTCCGGTCATCCCAAGCCTGGATTCGGCGCCGCCGATTACTCTATTGACAACCTTTCATTTTGACAGCGTTTTTATTAGATAATTTTATGAAATATTTTTGTTTGGAAATCTGATTTCCCACCATTCTCTAGATGAGAGAAAAATTTTCATTTTACTAATTCTTACTTAAGCTGGTTTAGTTATATAAAATTAAACTGTTTTATTTTATTTTATTTAATCATTATAATTTTTTAAAATCTTTATATAAAATATAATAAATAATTTAATTTTTTTTAAATATAATAAAATTAATATTAAAAAATTATATTATAATAATATTTTATTCATATTTCAACAAAATATCTTATTTCATCTTAATTGTGTAACCCAACGAACCCTTAAGTGTTTCAATGATAGATATTATATATAGATATATTATCTATATTTTATAAGAGTAAATGAGTAATGATATAACTACAATTATTTTACAACTCATTTTTAAGCAAGTAATGAAATTATATTACTCTATTTTTTTATTGTTTATTTTTATATTGAGGGATTTAAATAAGGGGATTGAACCCGAGACCTCTCTTTATGAAGATTAGGTCTCATGCAATCTAAGCCTCAGGCTCTTGGCAATCATATCACTCTATTAAGATAACTGTAAGGTTATCATTTTCATTCTATAAAACTTAATATTATTTGTATAAAATTTTGACAATATAAACTATATGTAATATCAAATATTATATCTATTTGATAAATCATTCGATCAAATAATTGAAGACATCTCATTTATCTCATGAACGCGGTATTAGGAGTTCTAACTTAGGGCTGCTAATTTTATATTTATTTTTAAAAAACACGGTATCTGGACCAAAATCTTTTCTTTTCTTTTTTGAATAAAAATAATTATAGAATAAAGTCGAGCTCTCTTTAACCATTGATGAGAGATTCTTAAATAAAAATTAAATTATAAAGAAGAAAGAGATGGAGAATCTGGTGGGCATTTAGCTGTGACATAGCTGTCTTTTTTATGAATTATTTCAGACACACATCTCCAAATTTCCCCTAGGAAAAAACCCTTCCCTGTACTCCTCCCTCCCTCTGCCTGTCTCTCTCTCTCCCTCTACCTCGAGTTCAAAACGAAGCCTCCCATTCCATTTCCCTCTATCCACACTTCCCTCAGATCTCAAGGTGAACGTTACCCATTTTGTATTTCCCTGTGGAGAAGAGTTTTGTGATATATAGGGAAAGGAGAGCGGACGGGAGTGGCGTTTGAGAACTTGGATGTCTCTCATGTGAGATGAAGAAGACGACCCTCTTCACCCATTTTAATGTCTCGCTCCTCATTGTTTTCTTTCTCGGTGCAGTCTCCGTCTGTTCCGCTGAACGGCTCCTTATCACCCCCAATGGAGGCCTTACCGACGCTGAAGCCTTGTACATCAGGCAGCGTCAGCTCCTGTACTACAGGGACGAGTTCGGTGACAGAGGTGAGAATGTCTACGTTGACCCATCTCTGGTCTTCGAAAACCCGAGACTTAGAGATGCTTATATAGCTTTGCAAGCTTGGAAGCAAGCTATTCTCTCTGATCCCTTCAATCTAACCAGTGACTGGGTTGGATCTAGTGTCTGTAACTACAATGGGGTGTTCTGTGCCCCTGCACCTGATAACCCCAAGATCCGAACCGTCGCCGGCATTGATCTTAACCACGGTGACATTGCTGGGTACTTGCCCGAGGAGCTCGGGCTACTCGTTGATCTTGCATTGTTCCACATTAACTCGAACAGGTTTTGTGGTACTGTGCCGCACAAGTTCAAGAACCTGAAGCTTTTGTTCGAGTTTGATATCAGTAACAATCGCTTTGCCGGTAAGTTCCCAGAGGTGGTGTTGAACCTCCCGCAGCTCAAGTTCCTGGATCTGAGGTTCAATGAGTTTGAAGGGACTGTACCCAGGGAGCTGTTCGACAAGCCATTGGACGCAATCTTCATCAATCACAACAGATTCACGTTCGATCTGCCAGACAATTTCGGGAACTCGCCGGTGTCGGTGATCGTGCTGGCCGACAACAAGTTCCACGGCTGCATCCCGGCGAGCATAGGCAACATGTCCAACCTCAACGAGATCATCATGATGAACAACGGGTTCAGATCTTGCTTGCCTGTCCAAATTGGGTTGCTCGCGAATTTGACGGTGTTCGACGTGAGTTTCAACGAGCTATTGGGCCCATTACCGGACTCCTTTGGCAACCTGGTCAGCATTGAACAGCTTAATGTGGCCCACAACTTGCTGTCCGGAAAAATCCCAGCCGGTATCTGTAAATTACCGAGTCTTCAGAACTTCACCTTCTCGTATAACTTCTTCACTGGTGAGCCACCGGCGTGCTTGAGCCTTCCGGACTTCAGCGACCGGAGGAACTGCTTGCCCAATAGGCCGGTCCAGAGGTCCGCCGGGCAATGTAAGTCGTTCTTGTCTAAGCCAGTGGATTGCAATTCCTTTAGATGTTCCCCTTCCGCTCCCGTTCTCCCTGCACCCACTCCGCCTTCTCCACCTCTTCCTTCACCTTCGCCGCCTGTCCTCTCATCTCCACCACCGTCTCCACCGGTATTATCGCCTCCACCATTTCCACCGGTCTTATTGCCACCACCGTCGCCACCGGTTCTATCGCCACCTTCTTCACCGGTATTATCGCCTCCACCATTTCCACCGGTCCTATCGCCACCAACGTCGCCACCGGTCCTATCTCCACCGGTCTTAGTGCCACCACCTTCCCCACCAGTGTATTCCCTGGCTCCACCTCCACCTCCACCTCCTTCTCCACCGCCACCGTCGCCGCCACCACCAGGTCATTCGCCACCCCCACCTCCACCTCCAGTTTATTCTCCACCTCCAACTTCACGGTCACCACCCCAACCATCTCCTCCACCACCTTCGCCACCACTACCACCTGAATCTGCACCACCGACCTCCCCGCCGCCACCTACTCCATACTATGTAGTCTCTCGTCCACCACCGCCAGTTCATTCGTTGTCCCCACAGCCATCGATGCCACACTATAGTTCACCACCTCCGCCCCCACCTCCACCTCCTACGCCTCCAACGTCTGTCTATTCTCCACCTCCCCCACCTCCATCGCCTTTACCTTGTGTTGAACCGCCACCACCTCCCCCATCGCCATCCCCTTGCGTAGAACCACCACCATCATCGCCACCAGTTCATTACTTGCCAACCCCATCGCCGTCACCTCCACCCCCGCCTCCTACAGTTTACAATTCGCCACCCCCACCTTCACCTTCACCTTCTCCGCCCCCACCAGTTCACTACCAATCCTCTCCACCCCCTCCGTCACCACCACCGCCAATTGTTTATGAAAGCCCGCCACCTCCGACTCCAGTATACGAGGGGCCTTTGCCACCAATCACTGGAGTTTCATATGCATCTCCTCCGCCACCGCCCTTCTACTGATTCTTTTGAGATTTTTCCTCTTAACCTTTCGTCAACCACGAGCAGAAGTCACATTAATGGGAACGGCCATTGCTTCTTTTTCCTCATCCTGTGCTCTATCTCCACCTACCCTTCTTTCTCGTTGGGCGATTCTCGCCGCTCATGGAGGAAGGATAAACATAGAGAACGTAAAAGGGTGTGTCGCAGCTCTAGAAATGATATCCAGCATTGTTGTCAAAGAAGTAGGGAAGAGGTGAAAGATAGAGAGAGAGAGAGAGAGACAGCGAAGAGAGAATGGTGAGAGGAGAAAGTCGCTCCAGCATTTATTTGAATTGTTATGGATATTTTTGAGTTGTGAAATAAAATTTGGCAGTGGAAGAGTAGGGTTGCAGAAAAAGTGTATGTATAGGGATGAAAACTGGAGACCATAATTCAGTGCTTGGTACAAAGACAGGCAGCACTCTCTGCTGCTGCTTCATGTTTGTGGGTTTTATTGTTGTTGTGTCTCTCTTTGATATCATACTTTATTTCTTATTCCTATCCTATTTATGGTATAATCATGAACATTTTATTTGTATTTGATTATCTAAATTCAGATCAATTCCTTGCTCATCTCATTTGTTGAATCCGTCTGTGATTGGATAAATGATAAGCCTTGGTCTCTGTAGAAGATTTTTTTCTGATAACAACAGACGTGTGCAATTTCTTCTTTCAGTGAGATTCCGGAGGATGGGATTCGATTAGTCCCATATTAGAATACCCATGAGCATCGATGTGCACAGAGCAAACCTCTCTGGTTTCTTAGTTGCTCGATGTCTGAAATAGAACTACCAATTTCCAGTCTATGGTGGAAAATTTTAATAATCACTCTGATCTTGTGGCAATATATGCAGTGTTCTCCAAAGGGAGTGACTCAAATGACAAGTCATTCGACTAAAGTTTGAACTTTTGGATGTAAACCGCGTCTCAGGTGAAAAACCGGTGATTTTTAATGGCCAGGTCTCCGGATTCCTCGTAGAAAAAAAAATAGTCCTTTCACCTAGGAGAGAGTCATCTACCTGTAATCTCCTGAAACTGCGATCAAGGTCGCGGGCCCTAACTGAGATCCCCCGGTGGGACCTGAATGGCCAACCCATAATCCATTATTGGGGTCGCTTTTATAATATGCCTGAGCCGAGCTTTATCATTAGATAAATAGTGTTGGGGTTAGCAGCATGTCATGTGAAACTCTCAACATTTGTTTGAAAAGTTGAATTCAAACCCGTTTACTTCATGCTGACCCTTGCTTTCCCATTGAAATTTGGAATGTTCATCTCATTATGCTCATAAAAAGCTTCAAAAGGTTTTAGTCAGGTTGAAAGAGTAACGTGTCTTTATAAGCACTACTGTATTTTTGTTTATTGTTTCCCTGATATGCATCGTTAAGTCATCCCCAATGCCGTGCTTCTGACTGTTGTGCATTTCTTAGGAAAAAGTAGTGTGCTTTTTCTGTTCTCCCCCCCCCCCCCACCTTCTTTTTATCTACAAAGAGAAATGCTACCAGAAAATTTAAGGTTTTAAATTATTATTTTTTTTTTTCGGATTATTTCGTTTTGAATATATTTAACTTTTTTAATAAACGGCACAATATGGGGGTACCACATCAACGAGACAGTCAGCAACATAATTATAGTCACCGTAGCAAATATTCATCCAGAAAATCCAATCAATATTAAAAAAAAAAAAAAAAAAATCATGCCAATGTTGCATCGTGGCCTCCATGGTGACTCGCAAAGGTTTCTGCATAAAATATGCATTCAAATGTCGCTGCCAAGTTTATCGGCATAGCGGTCTAACTCTTCCCTTAGTTGGTTTTCACAAGGTTAGGGACAGACCCGCTTTATCCGGAGAAAGTGTAGCCCTTTCAAGGGGTCCTACAATCCCCCAGTTTTGTGTATTATATATGCTTTCCTTGGATGCCCAAGACTGGCAGTTGAAGCACAGTTCGTTTTCTGGGAGAGAATTTGGATTGTTCGGAAACTGGAACGCAACTTTTTTCTTGGGGCGTAATGCTTGTCAAATATATGTGTCCATGTTGCCATTCTTAACAAAATCCTCTTCTGAGCAACTGGGGAAGATAAAAAGAAAAATGAACAAGTTGCATGCGTCCACTGATGATCTTTGTCTGCATATTACTCCAAACTGTTAGCTTTTTGCCCCCAGTTCTGCACCTTGAATCAATACAATTAGGATGGGTGTCATGGCAACAATGATAGACCATAGTTCTTGGAACATGCCAATTTTTCTTGTGCCACACATTTCCTTTTAGGTTTTAAGAGTATTTAAGAACACACTCAAACTATTTTACGAACTATTCAATACTATTTTACGAATTTTAAAAAATATCGACCTATGAAATACATTTTTGAGACAGAGAGTTAATGGATGTAATATTTTTTTGATTTTCACATTCTTATAAATAGTTTAATGGAGTTTTTTTTTGGTACATAATGGATCAACTTATCCGACTTGGATGGTATATTGAGAGTTGTCGACTCGGGCCATGTAAGTCAGCCCGAATAGGATACGGTTATATAAGGAGTCAATTAATTAATTAGGAGAAGATTTTATTAAGAGTAATGTTACGTACAGTTATTAAATGTGTAAATACTGCATAATCATTTTGAAAAAAAATAAGATTTATGATTAAAAAATTAATTTTTTTTTCATATAAATCTCATATTAATTCATATTTTTTCAAAGAGACTGGATTACTAAATCTATAAACCTATGAATCCTACTCGTTAAATTCACGGATGGTATCAAAAACTGTATCCTTACTCTACCTTTTCTTTTAAAGGCTTTTATATATGATTGTCGTTTTATATATTTTTCTTGCCATGTAATCAATGAAAATCTGTCAGGTCCCCCCAAGCTCCAGGGATGGTGATGTTTTGAAAATTGAAAATAAAATCTGGGTCCTTCGGCCTGGTGATAGTCACGTGGGAGTTGTTACTACTTTCCACATCATAAGTGCTGCTACGAGCGTCGAGAATGTTAATTGTAACGTGTTGGTTGACTTGCTCTTTATTATCTCAAATTAATAGGACACAACCACCATAATTTATTTAGGACTCTTCATAGACGTACAGCCTGGGATTAGGTCGGATACATTAGTGGCACGCCATAAAGTGATGCTCTATATCTTGCCCCCCCTCACCAATTTTCTTCAATACATACAAATAAATACAAAAGATATTTGAAACTTTACTTTCATCAAGGTCCCGATTCTCTATATTTTCTCTTAAATTCAAAATTAAAGACCCAAGTTGCTAGAGCCTAGTCTAAAAATTTGCAAAAACACGACATTAACAGCTATAATCTAATTATGTTCTTCAAGAAGAGTTTTTAATGCTTCTTTTTGTAAATTTAGGGTAGTGGTTATTTGATGTTGAATATGGTTACATTAGTTGAGTGGCCCAAGCAATATGACTGGCTCTGCTAAACTAATTGATCACGTGCTCTACTTAATCACAGGCACCTCCTAAAAAGAAGAAAAGAAAAAAAGGTACAAAACTCCAAAGCGAAAATAGAGTATTAGGTAGTTAACTTATTAGAGTCATTTTTTTGGGCGAATACCATTATTTTCCCCGACAACAATAGGACCCAATGCCAGCCTAAGTTGTCATTATTGGGTAAGAAATGGAGTCTCTTTTACCATTGGCATTATGTTAGATAATGCATGGCTAGCTGAAATTTAGCCAAAACCATTTATTTTGGCCAACTTTAGATTATTATGGTGCATTTGACCAACAGTGCCTCACCTCTCTCTCTCTCTCTCTCTCTCTCTCTCTCTCTCTCTCTCTCTCTCTCTCTCTCTCTCTTAAATATTGGTATTTGCTGGTTTTTTATTATTTTGTGAAAGATATCTATTATTTATATTTTATTAGTTTTGGTTTTTTCTAGGTGCTAGTGAAAGAGCATTATATTTTTCTATGAAGACATATTTACATAATGAAATAAAAATTTATTTTATTTTAAAACTACTATAAGAAGACTAGATTAGAAAATAAGAACATCTCAAAAAAATATGGAGAAAATAATAGCTTAGTCAATGTAGAGTGCATTTCAAATGTTATTATCAAAATGGAAATCGTAGCATCCTTGGTCAAATTTTAGCTAATCCAATTCCCAAGGTTAGGTCAAGTGGTAAAGGTCTTGGGTTTGGGGTTATGCTCCCCCTAAATCTAAAGTTCAAATCCTCTTGAGTGCAAACAATTTTTAGGGACCATCAGATTGAGATATATTTTTTTTAAATTACCTGAAGTGTATTTACAGAAAACTTCTTACCGAGAGCATGTGCACCTTTGGAATTAGTCAAACATCATTCCTGAACACTTGGTGTCAAAAAAAAAAATTAGCTAATCCAATATCAATACTCAAAATGACAAGGGACATTTTCCATTTTTAGAGGCCAAATATATTTTTTGATGAAGGTATTACTTTTCAATTCTCGTCAAGGAACACAATAGAAGAAACGATCCACTCTGGCCCATTTAATATGGGCTTTAGGTATCATGATCTTCTTAAGTCAAAACCTAAGTGCCCTCTTTGTCAGCGTGATCCACATACGGCCCAATTGAAAAGAAGGTTCTATTATGTATTTCTACAGTGTTTCTATACATTTCTACAGAGTACATATATCTGCGATGACATCCTCACCAAGTTACCAACACAAAAATCTAACCGAACATCGAGCTCTAGAAAATAGGTATTCGTTGAAAAGAGAAAAAAAAATGATATTTATATTTTTAGAGTGTTCAAATTCTGTGCCTTCTTTTTTAAAAAATATATATAAATTCAATATCTGTATAAAATAATTATTTTTTTAAAGGTGTGAGACTTGCACAGGTGCAAACACATGATGCAAAAAGTTGTGGAGTTAAAATTGGAAAAGAGAGCATCATACTTCAATGGTGAAAAAAACAATAGCTATAGATTCCTCCATAGATTTGTCTCTTACGTACGCTTTCGGCTTTAAATGATTGAGAATGCTATAACTTATTACATTCTGTTAGTCATCATCGATCTTATCATATTTTTTAAAGGCAATCTTCATGTCTCTTTGTGTTAAAGCATTGGGATATATATTAATAGTAATAAGTAATTTGCACGTAAGTATGGTTCAGTCTTACTAGTTTTAATTTGCTTTTGCAAAAGCTAGGGGCCTCTTAGCTGCCTTTTCCTAACACGTACAGCATTTGAAGCTGTGCCAAAGGTAGTTCATCTGGCTAATTACAACCTCGATCTTAACTAACATGGAGGCTAGGACCAATTTGGACTAACTACAATATTGCTTGACCAATGCATGCAGATACATGGTTTGAGTTTTAAAAGAGATAGACATAATATTTAATACTCATGCGAGATTATAATGATAAAAAATTCTCCACGTAAGAGTACAATAGCAAATAGTGTCGGACCTACATAATGTGTTTAGAAAAATGATATTTACAATCATGGAGTGCGCAAGCGTCACATATTCCTTTTAAAAAATGAATAATTATGAAATTCATATGAAAAAATTAATTTTTAATAGTAGATATTATTCATAACTGTATCTATCATTATTCATGTGTCTATCTATCTCTAGAATGAATGTCTTCTACTTATCATCTATATGCTTTGTTTGTTTAAAGGTTACTCATGATTGTAAGTAGTATTACTCATGTGTCTATCTATCTCTAAAATGAATGTCTTGCTGCCTACCATCTATATATGCTTTGTTTGTTTTGTTGGTTAGTATCGGAGGGAGATGATCACCTAGGTTGGTGGGCGATTGGAAAAAATCTAAATAATCCTATATATATATATATATATATATATTATTTTTTTCGTGTTATCCAAGTTTGTGATCCATTAGGGATGAATTACTAGTTGATGTGGGATTAATATCTTCTTCTTTTTTTAAACTCTAAACACTATAATGAAAGATATTATAAACGTATGAAATGAATTTTTTAAATATAAAATTCTCGCAAAATGTAGTACAATTAATTTTATATGTTTTTCTTTCTTTCACTTTAGCCGAGAATTTAAATAATATTGATCTATTTAATTACCAATAGTGGATCATGTAATAATTTATTTTTATTTTTTTCTCTTAGACTAGAAAATTGAAAGAAAAAAAAGTAAAAAATCATCTCTTATATAATCCAATTAGAGCAAACAGACGGATGATGAGAAAGTGCATGGATGGTATTGGTAGTCTATGCATCGTTTGTTTTTGCATATGAGATAAAATGAATTGAGATAATAGGTGAAAATTAAATAAAATATTATTAAAATATATTTTTTTAATATTATTTTTATTTTAAAATTTAAAGAAAAATAAATTATTTCTTTTATTTTATGTAAAAATTTGAAAAATTTTAATAATTAAATAAAATAAGACAAGAATAAATGTTAAAACAAAAGTGACTAAAAGTTAAAATTCCTTTCCGAAACTACAAATATCTTTTGTTTCAACAAAACAACTACGTACAGTCGTCCCATTCAATCGCCGTGAAGTCGCCATGTCCTCAGCTACTATTTTAATTTAAAAGAAAATAAAAACAGAGGCTAAAACAAAAAACAAAGCTGGACTCTCGCTTTTGTGCTCTGGTCTGCAACGTCGTCATGGTGCTCACAGAAGCTTTGTGGCTTCATGGTGCTCTGGTCTGCAAGTGGTCTTCGTTCTCTCACAGAAACTTCATAGCGTCGTGGTGCTCTGATCTAAAGCTTGGGTCTTTATGCTCACAAAAGGTTAATGCCCAGATGGGCAAGGTCTGCATTGTAACTGCTTTCTCCACTCATCATCACGCTTTCTTAATTTTTTGACACTCTAAAGAATTAAATAGGAAGGAAAATATATATAATTTTATACCACAAAACCGTATTTTTAGGTTGTGTGTGTCTTTTGGCAAAGGAATGCTTGTCACCTGCTCCTTTTAAAGTTCCCAATCTCCCAATGCTTATCAAAATCTCTCAACGAGAGAGAGTACTAAAAGCTTTGATCTTTGCTTTCTCTATTTTGCTCCGTTCTATGCCAATGGAGAGGCATAGATGCAAGCTTTGCTTCAGGGCTTTTGCTAATGGTCGAGCTTTGGGAGGTCAGGCTCATTTGGCCACCCTGCCTCTAAAGCCACTGCAACTTGTTGAGTCCCATACTGAGTCGGCCTTGTCTTCATCTTCTTCATTTGGTGAAGAGCAAGAAGAAGATGAACAAAGCCTCAGAGATGCAGAGGAAAAGGCTTTCGCCTATGGTTTGAGAGAGAATCCAAAGAAAAGCTTCAGACATGCAGATCTTGATTTCTCTTTTGCAATCGATGCTGGGTCTGTGGTCCAGGATAGAGAGAGCGAGACCGAGTCAAAGAACCCCACTCATCAAAGATCCAAGCAAAATCGAAAATCAAGGGTAGTAGATAATCAGGGCGAGAACTTGGAACTGAAGAAGCCAAAGTTGAAAAAATCTAGTTTGGTGGACTCACCTAAACCGCTAAGTTCAATTTTTGATACTTCTCCAAAAGAAGATGTTGCTATGTGCCTCATGTTGCTTTCAAGGGGCAAATGGATGGGCAACAATGAGGAGAAAGATCAAGAACAAGGATTAAGAGGGGCTGAGGAAAGGTGAGAGGGGCTGTGGCTATTGAGGAGAAAATGAATCTAATGGAGATTGACAAAGGCATGAAAGAAACATCGCAAAGGGTTTTGTGTTTTTTTTTGGAATGGGCGGGGGGGTGAGAGGTGAATGAAACGGTGCTGTTTTATTCAAGGAGTCTGCCACGCTAGCAGCCGTTTGTGCGCCGTTTATCCTTAGTGACTGTATTTAGAGTTTTTCTTATTTCAAAGTGTGAAGATTATCTTCCAACTTACTGATCAAAGTAAGTCCAGGGACTGAGATTACTAATTTTTTTTTTCTAATCAAGCTTATATATATATATATATATAACTTAAACAACAGGAGGGTCTTTGCCACTATCAATAAGTACAATGCTAGAAGGTAAAATAGCTACTGGAATGCGACCAATAACATCATTGGTTGCTGCCCATTGCGCCACAAAATGCGCAAGTCGATTTTAAGATCGATTAATTTTCTTGAAAGACCATCCTTGATGTCGATGCAGAGAAGGAGTGATGTCATCCAAAATGGGAGATATTTTCCAGTGAGTAGAGGCGCATTGAATGGATGATATCACAATGCTAGAATTACCTTCGAAATACATTTGTATATTGAAGATTTTTTGCTCTATTGAGAGCAAGTTTCGCTGCATATGCTTCAGCTACCACTAGTATTGTCGTGCCAATATTTTCTGCCCAGATATCTAAAATGGTTCCTTGTGAGTCACAAGTTATCGCTGAGGCCCAAGAGAGAGAAGTTCTGACTGCAGCATCAAAGGAGATACTTACGCTGTTGGGTTTAGGTGGTTCCCAGAGTTGGATAATTTGTTGGGAACTTTTTATTTCCCAGGCCTTTAAGTTCTCTTGATAGGAGAAATTCAATTGTTCTTTCACTTTCGGCATCTGTAGAACTGTTTGGTTATGAACTATATCATTTCTCAATCGCCAAGTAAAGTCCATGATCAGAGTAGCGAAGATTTGAAAGGGATGAACATCTTGGCGAGTTAGACCCAACTTCTGAGTTGGATTAAGTATGATATTAATCCATTCCTGAGCTGAAGTAATTGCCAGAGAGGATAGATTTAAGGGCCATTTACTTTGTCTCCATAATATTCTTGAAATGGGGCATTCGATATAGAGGTGGAGTAAAGTTTCCTCTTGCTCGTTGCATAAAGGGCAGGTTGTGTTTGGCATGGATGACAAAAATCTCTTCAAAATTCCTTTTGTGGGTAGAGTATTCCAGAAGATTTTCCACATAAGGAGTTTGTGTCGATCATGAATTTTCAATTTCCAAATCTTCTCTAAGGCAGTAGAGTCAGAGCTTAGATTGCTTACTTGGTTGTCATTGTCGCTTTTTGCTGCCAAGTGATAAGCTGTTTTGACAGAAAACTTCCCATTATGGTTTTTAACCCATATCCGGCGATCTTCTCTCAATCTTGCGTTGGAAATTGGTATCTTTAGAATTTCTTTAATGTTTTCATGATTAAAGAAAAGATTCATTTTTTGTACGTTCCAGGATCTAGAAGCTTGGATGATGAAGTCTGACACTTTTAGAGATGATGATAACTCCATATGAGGACTTTTTGGATGTGGTCTAAATTTTTCAATGGAAGGTATCCATGGATCTAACCAAGCTTTTACTGATGTTCCATTAGAGATTTGGTAGCACATGCCTTGCTCAAGCAATTTATGAGTTTGTAGCAAATTCTTCTAGAATACGGAGTCCGTGGCCTTTGGAGCTGCCTGCCAAAATGTATCTTCCTTAAGATTTTTTTTTGAAATGAGCAAGTGCCATATACCAGCATTTTCTTGGCTTATTTCCCAACCCGTCTTGGCTAGTAGAGCCATATTTATATTTTCCATCAGTCTAAAACCCAATCCGCCCTCATTTTTAGGTTGACAAATTGACTTCCACGATTTTAGGTAGAATTTATGCTTCTGGTCCTTCTTTGTGCCCCACCAGGAATTTTTGAAACTAGTGTTCAGTGACTTACACACAGATTTTGACAGAAGACGAGTCGACATTTGATACGTGGGGATGGTACTAGCCACTGTTCGGATGAGCATCGTTCTTCCTACTTGCGAAAGTAATTTTGATCTCCAACCCTCTAACTTTGAATTTATTTTTTCCAACATTTCCTTGTAGCTCTCTTTCTTTGATCTTCCATAGAAGGTTTGAATGACCAGATATTTCATTTTGGAATTTGTTTCTTTGTATTCCAGTTTTTGAATGATAGCCCTTCTTACTTGTTGATTCGTATTGCTTGTGATGTAGATTGAAGACTTTTCTTTGTTGATTCTTTGGCCTGACCATTTTTTATACTTGTCTAGATTTTCAATGATATTCCTTGCAACATTTTCTTCTGCTATACCAAAAATGATAAGATCATCGGCAAAGAGAATACAATCCACGAGTCCCAACAACCATAATATGCAAACGTTTATGTTTTGTTGTTAGACTCTTGATCTTTTCCTAATATCTTGCTATCTCTGGTTTATTAGAAAATAAAAAAACACGACAATAGTTTTTTACGACACATCACCGATTGTTTAAAAAAAACTTAAGTTAATAAGAAGACGTATGTAGATTTTATTATTTATTTTATATCTTAACACTCTTCTTACATGTAGGTCAAACTTTTTCTTAATGTGTAATCCAACACTTGAAATATTTAATTAAATAGAACAGAGTATAGAGTCAAGGTTCGAATTCATGAACTTTACTCTAATACCATGTGAAATTTATCACTTATCTTAAAAATTTAAACTAATGAAAAAATATAGATTTTAATATTTAAAAAAGATATAGATTATATTATTTATTTTATATTTTAATAATTTATAACAGAACTACTGGCTTGTAAATTTATAGGAAACTCATTCACAAAGGATACTAATATTAACAAAACTACTTTCTAAAATTAAGAAAAAGATTGAATATGGGGACCTCAAATGATTTGTTATTGCATTTTCAATTCAGTCGTTCCTAAGTTGTAAGTCGTTCTTCATGTTTACGAGTTTATAGATATACAAAATATACCATAAAACATTAATTATTGCGTATATAAATCATGTAGAATCTATTTCAAGTGTTTCTTAAAAAATTTAAAATGATGTTTTTCTTTTACTATATGTTAAAATTTAAAATATAATATAAATAATAAAATCTATTTTTTTTTTTAGTTTAAATTTTTAAAATAAGAGTTAATTTCATACAATATCAGAGTAAAAATCCTGCATTCGAATACCAATTTTATATTATATTTTATTTAATTAAATATTATATATATCGATCCATTTATTAAAAAATAATCTCAGTTAATATATAAAATATTATATATATCGATCCATTTATTAAAAAATAATCTCAGTTAATATATAAAATAACCTTGTCATGTGATTGCCACGTCATCAAATTTAAAAAAAATAATTATATAACACAAAACTGATGATTGTCCGATCCGATGGATCAGCACTCCATCCATACACGTGGCAGAATAAAATTTTCCAAATAAATAATAAAATCTTTATTATTAAACTAACAACATCACACTAATCGGAAAAAAAAAAAAAATCCAGAGATTTGGGAATTAATAAGTTAAAAGGTGTAATTAATTTTGTATTAACGGAATTATTAAGTAATTATTGTTCAAAAGAAAAAACCTTGAAAGGTACGGTCCGAAGCTAAAATAAGATGCTTAGGGCGGGAAAAGAGACGCAACCAAATAAAGCAAAGAAAACCTCCAAAAAGCAATCTTCCTCTGTGTCTCTGGAGACCAGTTCTAAAGCGCCTCAAAGAATCATAAGTTATGAGAGGACTCTGAAATTCTGTCACAATTTTGTCCTTGCATAGAGATCGAATCAGTGCTTCTCCAAGAAGTTAGTTCCCTTCGTCTTCCCGTCTTCCATCTCGGTCTTCGCCTACTCTTTCACAGGTACGTCGCCGTCTTCGTTTTCTTCTTCTTCGAAGCTTTTTCATTTCTTTGAATGCATTGTCCAGAATCATCTTTTGATCTCCGAAACTTGTAAACTATGTTGGTGATAATCCATGGATTGGAATTTCTATACTATAGCATAATTCTGTCCATCAGAAAAAGTAATGGTTATAAATCAGACCTGAAGATGATATATTTTCTCTAAAACATCGGTTTGCTTCGTCTTTTTGGTTAACTCGCCATGACCTTTTTAAGATGCTTTTTTTCTCTACAATGCTTCGTTTGGTTGCAGCGAAACTAAAGGAAAAGAATATAAATTTCGATTAAGTTCGTTTTTTATTCACAAATTGGGGGATGCAAATGCTTTTAACAGTTTCTGAGGAGAAATATTTGAGTAATTTGTATTTTTGACTAATTTTGTTAGTAATTTAGAGGTCTCGAAGAATCAGTTTGCTTTCTTTGGAGGTCTCTTCCCTCTGCTCCACATAGGTGACGACGGGCAAAGTATAAGCCCACACTTAACAAGAGTGTAAATGTGTAATGCCTAAATGACCATGGCTACCCCTGAGAAGGGAATAGATCCCTGGATCGGTATAAAAAGTTGAGGGTACAGTCGTCCTTTAAAAAATATTTGGAGTTTCGTGGGGCAAGAAATCCCTGTAGGAGCAGGCTCATGCAGCTAGAAAACAGTACCTTGACGATGCTAGATGCTACCAAACGTGTCTATCGAACGTGTACACTATAAATAATTTTTTATTTTATTTTCTTTTCTTTTAAATATTTTTTAAACATCTTTAATTATTAAAAAAATATATAAATTCAGTACTATTATTTTCTTAATCATAAATATATATATATATATATATATATGAGTAGATCCTTTTGATAGACATATTTAATACTTATACTATCATTTTCCTTTATATTTTGTTTTTTAACCAAAAACTTTTTAAAAGAAGTCTTAGGTTTATGAAAAACCTTTATACAAAAAATTTGCACGCTAACTCAATTATTATAATATACTAAATTTATTTTACAATAAAAAGAGTATAATATTCTGAGGGATAAATGATGGCAATTATAAATTTCATTGCATAATAAGTTTGAATCCAAAGTTTACGCTCTATCTCATTTAATTAAATATTTTAGATGTTAAGTTTATTTATTGAAAAAGAGTCTGATCTACGTAGAGTTAAAATTGTAATGTAAATAATAAAATCTAATCATTCTCAAGACTAAAAAGTCCTTACCACTTGGCTAACTCCTAGAAATTAAAGTTTAAAATAATTAAATGTAAATTAAAGAAAAAAACCGGTGGTTGTTTGGCGGTCGTTGGTGGAAACTAGCAACCTGCAACCGGCACCTAATTTGTACAAATCCAAGGTGATGTGGGAAGAAATGGTCGGATCCATCCGAATCAGACTGAACTAGCTGGATCCGGCAGAATTCGATGAGATTCGAACGGATCTAGCTGTCTTGGTCAAATCTCGCTGGATTTGCATCGGTGGAATTTTGGCACTGCCATTGAGCGGTTGCCACCACAAGTAACAACTGTATTGATAGAGCTTAGGATTATTCTGATTTTCTCACTAGATGGCGGCTGCCATTTCAAGATAATGGGAGTAATTAATCGGAGGCGCCATAAGAATTAACTAGGATTAATAATTTTTAGGTTCAAACTTTCTAGTTTAGAATTTTAGTAATAAACTTGTGTGGTGTAGCTTATTTTAAAAATGATAGAATCATTAGTTTCCTGCGCGTGAATGGAGAATGTAAAATGTCTCATTATAATTCCTAATGATCATGCCTGGTAAAATGTCAGAAGTTACCCGGCAGTATTTCATAATTTTTAGACAGATCATAATTAAGATTGATTATAATAACGATATAATAGTGTAAATTTTACTGTAATTAGATAAAAAATTTTATACATCACATTACCATTTTACTCTCATCTTATTATGTAAGATGTGGTTTATTTATTATCATTGGATGATCTTTTATTAGATGGTTCTTTATTATTTAATAATAATAAATATATTACATCTTACATAATGAGATGAAAATATGATGAGAGTACGGAATACTCCAGTTCTCTGAATTCATTTATGAAATCTAAACTTTCGGAGACACTACTACAAACTTACTATCATGACCTTCTACTTAAATTATAATTTAATTTTAGAGAGAATCGAACATGGAGCTCCTGGCACACAACTTCGCCATTAGCAATTAAGGTACCCACAGGTGGAATTCTATCACTTCTAATCACAAATAGTTAACATTCTCATCTACCGGACTTGATAGTCTGTCTAACGGAAAAAAAATGCGTTGGGATTTGTCTGATCTTTTGTTTTTGAGCCATTGAGTTTGTTCGTGTGGGCCTCGTTTGTTTACATAAAACTAAAAATCTCATATCATCTCATCTCAACTCATCATTACACCTTTTTCAAATCTCCATACAAAATATAATAAACAATTTCACTTTTTCAAATCCCGATACAAAATTATATTATAACAATATTTTATTAATTACTATTTAAAACATCTCATCTCATCTCATCTCATCTATGTATCCAAACGGGGCAAAAAAAACTGAGAGTCTTATGCCGGCTAGTTATTAATTATAGCCTTATTTGATATATTTTTAGATTGGGTATGATTTATAGAAAAAACTATTGAATACTTAGAAGCATTTTCGTTCTTGCTAGTTCTTTTTTTAATAAAGATACATTAAAAATTAAAATGGAGATATAAGAGCAGGGGTGAAACACCTGTATAAAATTTTTGTTGGAGTAGTTTCCTGGAAGAAGAGATGAATAATTCAAGAATAATGCTATCATACCTTCTTATTTTGTCTTCACATTTTGATCGTTTATATATTTATCTTTTTTTTTTAAAAAAAAAAAATTACTTACTAATTAAGAAAGTGACTATTAGTGTATTAGTATTCATTTATTATTTTTTAAAAATGTATAAACATGTTTAAAAAATATTTGAAATAAAAAACAAAGAAAAAGAAAGGACAATTTACACTAGGGCACACAAAGTGGGTAAATTGATGGGACAAAGTAGCACTGCCTAAAAATGTTTATATAATTTAATTTAATTTAAAAGATAAATTTTATAAATTAAATTTTATAATTAAAATAATAGAAATTATATGTTTTAAATACTGATTTAAGAGTAAAATTTTCAAATTCAATTGAATTTTTGAAAATGATAAATATTGATGGGACGAAGTAATTCTCAATTGAAAACCAAAGCAAAGGAGCAGCTACGTAGCTTGTAGGCTTTGTTGCGTGACCTGAGCTTAAGAGAATAAAAACAAGCGCATGCATTGCCGTGTATACCCTTACAGTGGTGATTACTGATTCGTTTTTTAGTTGTTTTGTCGCGTAGGTAAACAGTAAGCACATGTCCTATGAGTGTGGGATTCATGACGCACTCTAGTCTGCAATGAAGAGAGAGAAAGTAACTGCATGAATGAAGAAATAACCATTTGGGATTTCCTTATCCCCATTTAGGCTCTCTGCCACAAGCGTTGCCGGGTTGAGGAGGTAAAAATGGAGAATGGTGAAAGCAGCAGCAGCAGCAGCAATGAGAGGCACGCCGTGTGCAAGGACCACTCGTGCTCTCGCCAGTTCCGCAATGGCTCCAATCCTTGGATGGCAAGATATGTATATGGCTTGATTTTTCTAGTTGCAACTCTTCTAGCATGGGCTGCTCGAGATTATGGCCGCAACGCCATTATGGAAGTGAAGAGTAAGATTCCTCGAGAAACTTGCTTGTCACATTTGTTAATTTCAAATGACAATGACCAGTGATTATTTTTCAGCTTTTGTGACCGATCAAAAGAAAATTTTCAGCTTTTGTGGGACATATGTTCATGTTCATTTGTTTGATCAGTGATTCCGAGGAATTTCGGTCTTGTTCTTATTGTTCAGTGTCGCTCTGTACATAATAAATATAAAAACCCTTCTCAAGGCTGCAAACCGGGCATCCTCGTTGGCAATGAATGCCATGGATTGCACTTACGTAACATCCACAGAGTATGTACATTTTAAAATGCATGCTTGATATGTGTGGTGTATTTTTACACATGAATGGCGGTGGAGGTATAAAAGGAAGGCTTTTTATGCCTATGCCCTTGCCTCCCACTTAAAAGTCCTTGAAAAAAAATGATTTCCACTTGGTTGGTCATGAAGTCCTCAAGTAAAACAACAGATTCCATTTTGAAACTTTTCTATGCTGGCCAGACCAGTAGTGCATGATGCTAATCCACATTTGTGGGTACAGGATTAAGAGGATGCGAAGATTCAAGAGACTGTTTGGGTGCTGAAGCAGTTCTGCGAGTGAGCTTGGGGTGCTTTGTATCCTTTTAGTAATGAGCATGGAATTCACTTTAGTTCTGAAGACTAGCTTGTCTTGAGATTTTCTGTTCGATGAAGCAGCTTTATTCAGTCTCTGATGACATCGGTGCAAATCAATTTCTGCAGTCTGAATCTTAGGACTTTTGTGTCCCAAAATTGATACGAGCATCTGTGTCATCTTCCTTGTTTTTCACCTATAAATCAAGTGAACCTTGATGCCTCATCAGACATTTTTTATCACAATGTTTTTTTCAACAGTTGGCACCTCAAAGTTGGATGACTCCAGAGATTCTTGGCATTCTGGATGGTGGTCTGTAAAGATGGTTATGTGGATTGCCTTTACTACCATCCCTTTTTTGCTTCCCTCTGGCATTATTAAGCTCTATGGTTAGTGCAATCCCATTTCTGAGCGAGCCTGATAGTTTTTTCTCAAAGTTATTTTTATAAAGATATCAAGTTTCTTGCACTTTCAAATTAGCAAATGACATGCCTTTGACACTCGATATCTTCTCCTTTGGCAGGGGAGATTGCACATTTTGGTGCCGGGTATCTATGTTTCCTGTTATGTTATCCTATCTTCAAATCATGTACATGGAATTTGTTGCATTGGGAATTTAAGATTTAAGTATTCCATCTCATTGCATCACAAAATTCTTTTGGCTATTATTTATGGAAGATATAAGTATTTATTCATTCAGTACATTCCTTTTCAGGGTCTTTCTTCTAATTCAGCTGGTAAGCATTATCAGCTTAATTATGTGGCTGAATGATCGTTTTCAGCCAGAAAAAAGTGCAGAAAGATGGTAAGGCTACTCTTATGTATGTAATAATCTAATAGCATAGTATTTTCTGTACTCATTATTGGCTTGCTCTATTTTCTCCATTAATTGATTCTTTAGTCATCAAGCCTCACTCAGTGGGACAAGTGGTGAGACAAGAAATATGCTTTTGTTTTTCCTTCACAAAAATACAAATGCATAAACAAGTTTTTGATACATCTATGACTATAGGTAACTAAGAGAGTTTTAGGTCTCTTGTTTAAAAATTGTTTGCTGCCAATTTCAACAGTCACATGCTAAATGATACCCGTTCAAAAAAATTAGAACATACACCAAAGTGTGGGTTTTCAGATTTCATAACAAATGATATTAGGTACTGTGTTTCTCCTACTGTTTTCAATGCAGCCAAATCTATTTGATGTTACTTGCAATGACTGCATATTTTGTGTGCTTGGGGGGGATCATTTTGATGTATATTTGGTATGCACCGGAGCCATCTTGCGTCCTCAATATATTCTTCATTACTTCAACATTGGCGCTCCTCCAACTCATGACCAGTGTCGCTCTTCACCCGAAAGTAGGTTCTGATCACTGTACCATGTCTTTCAGTTCATTCATATTCTAACCTAATTTGATGTACATTGCGAATATTTACCTGAAACAGGTGAATGCTGGCATATTGACACCAGGGCTCATGGGGCTTTATGTGGTCTTTATCTGTTGGTGTGCAATTAGGAGGCATGGTCTCTATTCGTTTTTTGGCTTTCCTTAAATAAATGTGATTTTTTATTGCTTGTACGCTGCCGCCTTTAAGTTCTTATCCATCCAATAAAACATGGTAATTTAACTTAAATCTTTTAAATTGTCATTGATGCCTGCTCCAGAATCTAAATTCATGCAATAGAGTGCCTAAACAAAGCCATTTTAACTCAAGTAAACAGAATTTTTGACGGGTTCATTTATGATTTCTGGTGATTTATTGCTTTTAGAAAATCTCTGCCACCTTGACATCTCTCCTATATCAAACTTGACACTTTCCATGTTTGCAGTGAACCAGCAGTGGGAAAGTGCATCAGGAATGCAGGAGCCACAGACAAAACAGACTGGCTTACCATCATAGTAACATTTGGATTCTTCATAAATTTTTGTTTAATAGTTTTTATGATATTCAGCTCATGATAAATCTTGTTCGTGATACGTGCCTTGAACCCCTTGACGGTTGATAAAATTACTTCCTAGCTTTTCTTAAGGGGAATACTGATCTTAGTAAATCTTCATTGTTTATTCTGAAAATCATTGCACCTTCAAATCACTTTGCTTGGCTATCAAGCTTTTGATCAGCATAGCATAACAGAACTAAGTTACTACAAAAATACACTCCTTTTTCTGGAATGCGATTATGACAGACTTTGAAAAGCACACTTGTATCACTTTCACTAAAAGGTCACTAGTTTATGCTTTATTTTTTGGTAAGTAATAGGACCAATAGTTTATGTGAAGCCTAGATATACAAAACGAATTAAATTTATATATGTAGTTTTATATATTTTCAATTAAATCCTGAGGGATAGGTCAGTTGGTCATGCCTTGGGTTTGCTCCCCAATGGTCACCAGTTCGAGTCCCCTCAGGGCCACTGGAGATTTATTTGACCGTTAACTTCAAGACCTCATGAGATTAGTTGAAGTGCGCGCAAGCTGGCTTGGACACTCACATATATATAAAAAAAACCATATAGAAAACATCTCAGAATTATTATTATTATTATTATTATTAGTCGAAGTGTGCGCAAGCTAGTTTGGACACTCACGGATCTCTTAAAAAAAAAAATAATATAGAAAACATCTAGAATTATTATTATTATTATTATTTTTTACATGCAAGACGTTTTAGTAAACCATCGTATTTGACTTATAGTTTTATCCTACTCTGGCAAGCTTTAGTTTTTACAGTTCTCACTGCCACAATTTCAAAGCTCCCTTTTATCCCAGTGTGACAATCACTGTCATCTGTTGACAGAGCTTTGTTGTTGCTGTGCTTGCGATTGTTATTGCAACGTTTTCAACGGGCATAGATTCCAAATGCTTTCAGGTTTGCTTCATATTTCCAATCAACTCTCATTGATTACCGATATTTCCACCGAGATGTATCTGACTACAGCTGCAGTTCCGGAAGGAGGGGACACGCGCCCAAGATGATGTTCCGTATGGTTATGGCTTCTTCCACTTGGTGTTTGCCACAGGAGCGATGTACTTTGCAATGCTACTGATTGGTTGGAATACTCATCTTTCCATGAAAAAGTAAGTCCGCTTATTATCTTGTCCAATAAACTGTTATTCCAGCGGACATTATCTATTTTGAAAAAATCTAAACATTTGTCCACGCACCATACTTTTTTTAAAATTTTTTTACTTTTATCAAATATTTAATATATGGATAATGATTAGAAGAATTCAATTAGTTTAAGAAAACTAAACCCAAAAAAAAAAAAAAGTGTGATGTTTGGTAGTAGTGAGTATCCGCCGGTTTGGACTGCCATTTTTGGACCAGACTAGACTCAGATCTGGTCCGATTTTGGAAGGACCAAATGAGTTCGGTCCGGTCCTGGTACAGGGATTTTCTACCCCGAACCAGACTGAATAAAAAAAAATTAAAAAAATATAATTTATATAAATAATTTTATAAATTAATTATATAATTTTTAACTAATACTAATATTTATAATTATATACTAATACTAATATTTATACTAATACTAATAGTCTAATATGGTATTAAAAAAATAATACTAATAGTCTAATATTATAATATACTATAGTTATACTTATACTAATATAGACTATATAGTTATATTAAATACTATAAGTAATGCTAATACTAATATAGTTATAGCTAAATCACTATAAGTATAATTATATATATTTAGTATGAATGTATTATTATATTCTTTAATGTATAACTATAATATACAGTCCTACTATATATTAATATATTAACATATTATAAGAGTTATGGTATAAATTATAATATAGAAATTATAATATACTAAATCACTATAACAGTATAACTAATACTAATATATAGCTATATTATTAGTCTACTATTAATACTATTATATAGTTATACTTTTCACTATAATTAGTATTAATATATAGCTATACAGTATACTTATACAGTTGTACTAATACTATTAGTCTATTATATAGTCTAAGACTCTTAAGTCTAATATAAGCTATATGGCTATAACTAATACTAATATTATTGATACTAATAATGTAGAATATAGTTATGCTAACTTATTGATTCAACATTACTAATATTACTAATATAGCTATACTAAATTACTAATAGTCTAATACAAATACTATTATATAGTTATATTAATCGTAAATTCATAATAACTAAATCATTATAAGTCTATAACTATATATATTTAGTATCAATGTATTATTATCCTGTTTAATGTATAGCTATTAGCTATAATATATAATACTAGTATATATTAATATATTAACATATTATAAGAGTTATGGTATAAATTATAATATACCATATCTGTATAAATTTATAATGTATTAGTATAGTTAACTTAATATGTAATATATTAGTATTAAATCACTATAACTACATAGAGTATTAGTAATATAGTATTTAATATAACTACATAGAGTATTAGTAATAAGAGTATTACTATTATTTACCATATTATGACATAGAGTATTAATAAATGTGTAGTGTTTGAAGAGATATAGTAATACTAGTATATTACATATAGTAATATTATTATTACATATAGTTATTAGTTATAGTAAATAAGTTAATAACTATTATTAATTTACTATATACTAATAGACTAATAGTATTAGCATATTACTAATATATATAATAGTATATTATATATATTAAATATATCACAATATAACTACATAAGTATTAAACAAAATGTTATAAAAAAAGAAAAGTCAACCATGGATTGAATGGACCGACCGGACCAGACCGTCCCGACCCTTAGGGAGTTCGGTCCAGTCCAGGGTGGGAAAACCCTGGACTGAATAGGTCCGGTCCGGTCCACGAAACCTCCCTGAACCGGACCGAACTCCCTCCTAGTGTTTGGTGTGTGGGTTTATGTGTAGCAAAACTCATCGACCCTTGTTGGATATATAAAATTCCATATTCTTTTCTTAACAATATATATTGTGTTAGATAATGGATCCTTGACAAAAGTCTTCATCATGCAGAGTAAAGCAATGTCGTAATTAGAAAGTAGAGTGATAAATACTAATTGCCAAAGTTCAACCTGCATTCTTTTTGCCCCTTAAAGTTCATCATCAGCAAGTTTATTTTTAGTTCATTTATTTCTTGGAAGCATAAGTTTGATTGTGGGAAGGTAATTATAATCTGTTCATCCACGCTTCTACAGGTGGACGATTGATGTGGGGTGGACCAGCACATGGGTCAGAATAGTGAATGAGTTGCTGGCAGTTTGTGTCTACGGTAAGTACTTAAACTTCCACCAAACGTAACATGAAGCTATCTGAGGATGATCATGTTATCAATATCAGAAATTGGATTAAATATTATCATTTTGAAGCACAAGGATCTGATTTATTTAGTTTTCACAGCAAAGATTGAATATTCTTACTGAGTTTTTCATCACATACCGATAATTGAAGTTGAGCGCTTACAAAGGATTGAAAATGTCTTGCAGTATGGATGCTGGTGGCTCCACTCGTATGGCAGACAGAATCCACATGAGACGTTCAAAAAATGTCCGTATTTTTTTATTTTTTATTTTTATTTTTTTAAAATCATCCCTCGTTGATTGTGAATATGGAGATTCGTTTGTCCCCTTGCACATATAGGAAAAGGAATTGCAATATACTCAGGTAGGCTGAAGCCAGTGCAACCCAGCATACACATATATGAAGGTACGGACCGTATTATTATTCTAGCTCCATGCGAAGGGTAAGCAAAGAAAACACAGATTATTCATACCGCTTAGAGAGACTAGATCCATCTTTGTTATTTGTAAATGCAGTACTGGCAGAGACTAATGCCTATCTAGTAGAACCATAGAGGTCCCAGTTTGTAATGTTTCAGCTTTTACTTCGATGCCCAGGTGCACAATTAATTTATAGGAAGGCCATAGTTTCCTCCAACAACCCCCCCCCCCCCCCCCCCCCCTCTCTCTCTCTCTCTCTCTCTCTCTCTCTTCGCACTTCTATGTAACCTACAGGCTGAAGGGGGCCGACTCTATTTAAGGGCTCACTTTAAGAGTGTCAATTTCGTGTTTGTGAGTCGTATTCATGTTGTGTTAAATATGGAAATATGGACATCTGATTATATGGATCAATTCGAACATGACCCATTAAATTAATGGATCAAACTTCAAACTCTAATACAATTCATTCAAATAACAGGTTGTATGTCATGTCATTCGTTTAATCCATTTAATAATTAATTAGAAATGAGTTAACACGAAATGACTCATTTTAATCCGCTTCATGTAAATAAGTTGAACAAACTTGCATAATCTATATGACTTGATTAATATAATTTTACATAAAAGTTAAAATTTTTATTTATTAATAGCCACAATATATGTTTTTATCTTATTAACAACTCACCTTTACATTGAATTTAAAAATCCAATTTTTCTTCTCTCTCGTTGGGGCTCCCGTGGGAGGTGAAGCTTTTTTCTCTTCTTTGCGTTGAGTGAAGAAGGCTTTTCCACTATAGGTGGGTTTCGAGTGCTGGATATGGAGGAGTTAAGCGAGGCTTGGCGAAACTTAAACTTGAAGGAGGAGGAACGGAATGAAATAGTGGTTGAGGAAGTGAATGTGGAGGAATTGAGACCCTGTGAGAAGAAAAGTTTGGTGGGAAAAGTCTTTACTGATAGGAAGGTTAGTCTTGAACTACTTCGATCAACAATGCTGAAGATTTGGAGGTTTGAGAGTCCTCCAGTTTTCAAAGGGATTAGGGATAACACCTTCACGATTTCGTTTGCTTCTGTGAAGGATCATGATCGTGTTTTTTCATCTCAGCCATGGTTATTTGATAACAATCTTTTTGTGCTAAAATCCGTCGATGTTGATGTGCAACAGGCGAATATGGGTTTTAGTTCATAGAGATTTTGGCTTCAAATTCACAATCTTCCTATGGCATGCATGAATCGAAAGTTGAGGGAGCAAATTGGTCAATCCGCTGGATCTGTGATTCAGGTTGATACGTCCCATGAAGGTTTGGATTGGGGTCGATTTTTACGGGTTCTTGTGGATGTTGATATTCAAAAGCCTGTGGCCAGGGGTAGGACAATAAAGTGGAAGGGGGAGAGTATGTGGATTCCAATTCGTTATGAAAAACTTCCAAAAATTTGTTTTTCTTGCGGCTGCATGGTGCATGGTGCTGCAGGGTGTGATGGAGGTTCTCATAATGGAGTTCTTGATTTGAGTTCTGAGTTTGGTTCTTGGTTGAGAGCGAACAACCGTGGTGGGTGGCAAGGGTCAGCGGATCGTGGTGTCCGGCGGGGTGGGGAGTCCATGTCTAGTGGGAGTCGGGGTGGTGGTAGTGTTGGATTGAATGAAGATGCTCAACGGAAAGCGCTTTCCAAGGAGTCTGTTGATGTTGCGGGAAGTAGTGATCCATGTCAGCGAGATAAAGGGGTCGTTGGATTAGTTGAGGTTCCGATACGTTTGTGCTTGGATGAGGGAAGGGCAGGTAAGATTGCGGATAACTTTTCGGATTTGTTTGATTTAAATTCGGAGTTATGGGCTTTAGGGGAAAAGGAGTTGGCCTAGTTGGGTGCTAAAGCCTGTTGTGAAGTTCAATTAGAAGCTTTTACTGTGGGTGAAGTGGGCCTTAAGGGGAGCCTGTCATCCAAAGGGGCCTGTCTGTTTTTAACTAAAGGAATTGCTAAGCAGGAAAGGAGGTGGTTGAAGGTTCAGTCGCTGGACAAAAATGGAAGAGCTCGAAGGAATGAGAGTTGCCTTAGAAAGCTGTAGGGGTGTCGGGTGGTGGTCTATGGAAACATAGGGCGAGAGCCACTTAAGGCTCAGGTGAGTCTTCTATTCGCTGTGTTGGGTTGAAACGTGGGGTTTCTTTGGCATTGGTGGATGAGGAAGAAAATGCTATTGGTTTCAAGAAGGTTAGGGGTGTTGAGAGTTCTGTTAATGGGGATGATGTGGTCCTCTGTTATACACAGAATGGAGAATACGAATGAAAGAGGGGGACGGCGTGGTGGAAGCTTAGAGTAGATGAAGAACCTTGGGCTGGGCTCGAGTGATGCATGTTGGGCCTAGCTAGCTTTCAGCAAGTGGAGTGGACTACAGGCCTTAGGCCTATCTGTTAATTTCATTATCATGTAATAAGGAACTCTGAGGCCCGTGCATAAAAGGGGCAGTTTAGTATTTTACTTGCTTAGTATATATTCTAACAGAATTAGTCTGTGGGAATGATCTGGAATATTGTTTGTTTACTTTCTGTTACAATTTGGAGGTGCTCCCCTCGAAGAGAGCTTTATCAGAATTTACTACAATTCCTTTCAAATCTCTTCCACAATTCCATTCTTTACTGCTTAGCTGTTACAAAGTGGTATCATAGCCCTCGATTCTGCACCAATGGCTGAAGGAACACGTCTCAAGGATCTCCAGGAAGGGTTCCTCACGTTCAAGAAATCCACGGAAGTTCATGTTCAACAGACCGAATCTCAGTTTACAACCATTGGAGTTGAAATGCTAGCCATGCGACGACAAATGGAGGCTTTGATGCAGCAGTTTGCAACCATCGCAGCAGACCTGCACAACGTGAATACCATTGTTTCAGCAGGGGTTAGGCATGATGAGGAGAGCAGCAGATCACAGCAAAGCACACATCACAATGGTGAGGTTCAACCACGTACAATCAGGTTGGATTTTCCCATTTTTAGAGGAGATAATCCTCATGGCTGGCTTTATAAGGTCAACCAATTTTTTTCATTCCACAATACACTACCTCAACATCGTTTAAGGTTGGTTTCTTTCCATGTGGAGGGCAAGGCCCTTGTCTGGTTCCAAGATCTGGATGAATCTGGTGTGTTAACAAGCTGGGAGGTATTTGTGCAGGCCTTGATCCTAAGATTTGGTCCTAGTAGTTATGATGACCCTATTGAACAATTGACTAGGCTCAAACAGCTAGGCACAGTGGAGGAATATAAATCTAATTTTGAAGAAGTCTCAAATCGAGTGAGGGGCATAACAGATCCATTTAAGTTGAGTTGTTTCCTTAGTGGCCTTAAAGATGAGATACGGTTAACAGTAAGGATGTTTGAACCCACAACTCTGATGGCAGCATATGGCCTGGCCAGAATTCAAGAGGAAAAAGTGTTCCTCCATAAACGTTTCAGCCACAAGTCCACAAACACCACATACACTGAACCAGCCTTGTTCAAACCCCACTACACTCCATTACCACAGCCATTGACTCAGAGCCAAACACACACCAAATTCCCAAATAACAACCAGCCCAAAGCAATTGTGCCTGTCCAAAAAATTTCCCCAAATCAAATGAGAGAGCGTAGGGAGAAAGGCCTTTGTTATCACTGTGATTCCAAATGGAACCCAGGCCATAGATGTCAAAGCCCAAAATTATATTTGATTGAGGAAATTGAGGAGGAGCAAAGTCCTAATACCCAAGATACGGTTCAGCTTGTTACAACAGAGAACCCAGTAGCAGCTCCTGCCATTGGGAAATGCCCTGAAATTTCATTGCATGCTATTTTGGGATCCTCTAATCCTAAAACAATGAGAATACGGGGTAAAATTGGTATGCAAGGGGTGACTATCTTAATTGATTCGGGTAGTACACATAATTTTCTGGATCCTGCGGTGCTAGAGCGTGTGCCTTTAGCTGTTGATGAAGGGGACCGAGTGAAAGTCAAGGTAGCTAATGGAGAACAAGTCCATAGTGAAGGAAGGGCAGTAGGGGTCAGTATCAGTATGCAAGGACAGACTTTTAATGTGGATATGTATGTCTTAGTGCTAGCAGGTTGTGACATTGTTCTTGGGGTACAATGGTTGCAAGGCCTTGGCTCAATCCTTTGGAATTTTCAGCAGCTGACTATGCAATTTACATATAAATCTGAACCAGTCATCCTACAAGGCCTCAGCAGTACCAGCTTAATTGAGGAAGGGAAACGGCCTAAGGCAAGTAGTTTGGAACAAAAGGGGATCATTTTACAGTTGATTGAAGACATCCCAACCACAAACAACCCACCCATTCCAGCACCTATTCAATCCCTGCTCACTCTATATCCAGATATTTTTGCAACACCCACTGGCCTACCTCCATCCCGAGCCCATGATCACAGTATTACTCTTCAACCCGACACAAACCCCATTTCAGTAAGGCCATATCGATACCCCTATTTTCAGAAAGATGAGATTGAGAAAATAGTAAAGGAGTTGCTGCAATCAGGGGTCATACGGCCCAGTCAAAGCCCCTATTCCTCTCCTGTGCTGCTAGTAAGAAAGGCAGATGGTTCTTGGCGCTTATGTGTGGATTATAGAGCCTTGAACAGTGTTACTATCAAGGATAAATTTCCTATTCCAGTGGTGGAGGAGCTAATGGATGAGTTGCATGGCGCTCAAATATTTTCAAAGCTTGACCTCAGGTCTGGTTATCACCAGATTAGAGTGAGACCTGAAGATATTCCTAAAACCGCGTTCCGGACACACGAGGGCCACTACGAGTTCTTGGTTATGCCATTTGGCCTAACCAATGCACCATCAACATTCCAAAGCCTCATGAACCAGGTTTTCAAACCTCATCTCAGAAAATTTATTTTAGTTTTCTTTGATGACATTTTAATTTACAGCAAAAATACTGCTGACCATGTGGGGCATCTTAAAGTGACTTTTGATATCTTAAGGGAGAATTCACTGTTTGCCAAGTTGAGTAAATGCAGTTTTGGTTGCACAGAGATTTCTTACTTAGGTCACTTAATTTCGGGCCTAGGGGTGCGGGCTGACCCAGAGAAAATTCAAGCAATGTTGAAATGGCCAGTCCCTAAGTCTTTAAAGGCCCTACGGGGTTTTCTTGGACTCACTGGTTATTATCGCAGATTTATAAGAGGCTATGGGGCAATTGCTGCTAAGTTGACAAACTTGCTTAAAAAAGACAGTTTTCGTTGGGATGAGGAGGCTCAAACTTCTTTTGAAAATTTGAAGACTGCTATGACAGCACCTCCTGTCTTAGTCCTTCCAAATTTTCAATCTCCTTTTGTTATTGAGTGTGATGCCTCAGGAGATGCTATAGGTGCAGTTTTGATGCAAGAGGGCAGGCCCTTGGCTTTTTTCAGTCAAGCTCTCAAGGGCAGGGCCTTGGGACTTTCAACTTATGAAAAGGAGTTACTTGCACTAGTTTCCTCAGTTCAAAAATGGCGACACTATCTACTGGGCCAGTCATTTGTGATAAAAACAGATCACCAAAGCCTAAAGTTTTTGCTGGATCAGAAAGTGGGTACAGTAATGCAACAAAAATGGGTTGCAAAACTTATGGGTTACGATTTTATTGTTGAATATAAGAAGGGGAAGGAAAATTTGGTAGCGGATGCCCTTTCTAGACAAGGCTCCAAGGAAGAAATTACCATCTCTCTTATTTCTCTACCCACGTGGGACTGGATGACAGAGATTAAATCCCTTTACTCCACTGATGTACAGGTTCAGGCCTTATTCAAGAAGCATGAGGACGGTACTTTATCCCCACCTTATTCAGTAAGAAATGGAGCTTTGTTTTATAAAAATAGGCTCTACATCCCTGCCAATGACACTCTAATTTCAAAAATCCTGGAACTAGTGCATAGCAGCCCTCTGGGAGGCCATTTGGGTTTTGATAAAACCATTCATCGGCTGCGAAGGGATTTTTATTGGCCAGGCCAACAAGCGGCTGTAAAACAGTTTGCGAGAAACTGTGATGTGTGCCAAACTGTTAAAGTTGATAATACCCTCCCTAGTGGTCTCCTTCAACCACTTCCTATACCATCTATACCATGGTCTGATATATCCATGGATTTCATCGATGGCTTACCTAATTCTGGAGGATTCAACTCTTTGTGGGTGGTGGTGGACAGATTTACCAAATACTCCCATTTTATCCCTCTCTCTCATCCATATACAGCCAAAGTGGTGGCCCAACTATTTCTCAAGCACATTTTTAAACTACATGGCCTACCTCAAACAATTGTTTCAGACAGGGACTCAACATTTACAAGCAAGTTTTGGAAAGAATTGTTTTTATTACAAGGGGTCCACTTAGCATTCAGTTCTGCTTACCACCCTCAAACGGATGGTCAAACAGAAGCGGTCAACAAGTGGGTAGAAAATTATCTCAGAAGCTATGTGGGGGACAGACCTAAGGAATGGTCACAGTGGGTGAATCTTGCCGAGTGGTGTTACAATACCAGTGTACATGCCTCTACAAAATTAACACCTTTCGAAGCCTTGTACGGTTACAAGCCTCCCCGAATGGTGGACTACACGGTGGGTACAGCAAGGCTACAAGAAGTAGAAGATCTTTTACAACAACGTGATAAACTATGGCCTTTATTAAAACAAAATTTGGTCAAAGCTCAAGATCGCATGAAAAAATACGCAGATCAAAGGCGAAAGGAGCAGACTTTTCAAGAAGGGGAGTGGGTCTACCTGAAATTGCAGCCGTACAGACAGCTATCAGTGCAGAACCGTCGCAACCTCAAACTTTCACCCAGGTTTTACGGGCCGTATCAGGTGGCTCAACGTGTTGGGGAAGTAGCGTATCGCTTGAGACTGCCGGATTCAGCACAGATCCATGATGTATTTCATGTTTCACAGATCAAGAAGAGAGTGGGTCAGTCTCAATCTATACTTCCTACCTTACCACCAGTGGATAAAAGAGGGATCTTTAAACCCGAACCAGAAGAAATTCTTACCCGGCGTATGAAGAAGGTGAACAATCAGGCCGTGACAGAACTACTAGTACGTTGGCACGGCCAGCCTCCGGAAGAAGCGTCATGGGAGCCTTACTACAAACTCTGTGCTGAATACCCACACCTTGTGGGCAAGGTGTTTTAATGGGGGGGGTATTTGTTATACACGGAATGGAGAATACGAATGAAAGAGGGGGACGGCGTGGTGGAAGCTTAGAGTAGATGAAGAACCTTGGGCTGGGCTCGAGTGATGCATGTTGGGCCTAGCTAGCTTTCAGCAAGTGGAGTGGACTACAGGCCTTAGGCCTATCTGTTAATTTCATTATCATGTAATAAGGAACTCTGAGGCCCGTGCATAAAAGGGGCAGTTTAGTATTTTACTTGCTTAGTATATATTCTAACAGAATTAGTCTGTGGGAATGATCTGGAATATTGTTTGTTTACTTTCTGTTACAATTTGGAGGTGCTCCCCTCGAAGAGAGCTTTATCAGAATTTACTACAATTCCTTTCAAATCTCTTCCACAATTCAATTCTTTACTGCTTAGCTGTTACATCCTCCTGGCGGCGTCTGCAAGTCAGCCCAGCCGCCCATTATGAATTCCCTATATTGGAACTACCGAGGGCTTAGGAACCCTTGGTCAGTTCATGCCATTTATCTTATGGTAAAGGAGAGAGTTCCTATGGTAGTGTTTTTGTGTGAAACATTACTTACAGCTGCAAAGATGAAATTTATTCATTGTCGGTTAGGTTTTTGTGGATGTTTTTGTGTGGATCCAGTGGGGTGGAGTGGAGGTTTGGCATTGTTACGGCTGGAGGGGATGAATATTGAAATTCAAAATTACCCTCTGCGACATATTAGTGGTTGGATTAGAGTGAAGGGAGTCTGGAGTAATAGATTAATTACAGGCTTTTATGGAGAACCTGCTTTTGGTAAAAGGGAGATGTCTTGGAATATACTCTCTAGATTAAATCCTGGTAATATTCCTTGGTGCATAATAGGAGATTTCAACGAAATCTTATCTCAGGCTGAGAAGGTAGGGGGTAGTATGAGACCTGCGGGTTAGTTGAGAAGGTTTAATGAGGTGGTAGAGCATAATGGTCTTATTGATGTTGGCTATGTGGGAAATCCTTTCACCTGGTCTAACAATCATAGGGATGCTAGCTTTACTAAGGAGAGGCTTGATCGTGTTTTTGTCAATTCTCAGTGGTTGGAGGGGGGTTTTAATGTGATTGTGCAGGGACTGGGTGCTTGTTGCTCTGATCACAAGCCTTTACTAGTGTCTTTTGGTAGTAGAGGCAGGTGGGTAACGAGGCAAGGTAGAGGCTTTAAATTTGAGGCTGCATGATTAAAGGAGACTAAGTGTATGTGGGTTATTGAAGAGGCTTGGGAGAATTCTACAATGGGTAACTAGTTGGTTGGTCTCCAATATGTTCAAGGAAGTTTAAGGAACTGTAGCAAAAGGTTAGCTGAGTGGTCTACTACTAGAAGGATAGGGGGGAAAGAAGAATTGCAGCTGTGCAGGAGGAAATTAAGAGGTTTCAAGATGTAGAGACTATGGAGAATGTTCCTGTAATTAATGAAATGCAAAGGGAGTTGAATGTGTTGTTAGATCAGGAAGATTTAAAGTGGAGACAGCGGGCAAAGCATAAACGGTACAGGCTTGGGGACCATAATACAAAATTTTTTCACAGTTGTACTTCTCAAAGGAAGAGGAGAAATCAGATCCTTGCTGTTACAGATGGCAATTCCATGCTCAGATCAGGTCAGAAGCATATTCAGCAAGCTTTTGTGGAGCACTTTAGATGTGTGTTTTCCTCCTCCAGTCCATCTAGTGATGATATTGATAGAGGTTTGTATTATTTGAAACAAACCCTACATAAGTGATGAGGGTAATGCTAAACTTGATTATGTTTCCACAAGATTAGAAGTAGATCAGGCTATTAAGATGATGGATCCTTATAAATCTCCAGGACCTGATGGGTTTGGGCCTTGTTTCTTTCAAGAAAATTGGTCAGTATTGGGAGATAGGATTTCTGAGGCAGTGCTTGATTTTTTTAATGGTGGCATTTTTTTGAATGATATAAACAGAACTAATATAGCTTTGATTCCTAAGGTTGAAAGGCCAGTATCTGTAAGTGATTATTGACCTATTAGCCTTTGTAATGTGGTGTATAAAATAATTGCTAAGGTTCTGGCTAATAGACTAAAGATGGTGCTGCCTGAGGCTATTTCTTTAAAAAAGAGTACCTTCATTCCAAGAAGGCTGATTACTGATAACATCATTATTGCTTATGAAGCATTGCATACTATGAAGTATCGGTTGAAGGGTAAGAAGGGATATATGGCTCTGAAGTTAGATATGTCTAAGGCTTATGACAAAGGTTATGGAAAAAATATGGTTTAGTAGGAAGTGGATTAGTTTAATTATGCATTGTGTTCAGTCAGTGCAATACTCTGTTTTGGTGAATGGGGAGTGTAGTGAAACTTTTCTACCTTCTAGAGGTTTGAGACAAGGGGATCCTCTATCCCCTTATCTGTTCTTGCTATGTGCGAAGGGTCTTTCATCTCTGGTACAGGGTGCTGAAAATGAAGGGCTTTTAAAGGGTGTAGAGTTTAGTAGAGGGGGTACATGTATTAGGTACTTGATGCTTGCAGATGACTATCTTATTTTTTGTAAAGCTGAGCTGAGGCAATGGAGGGCGCTGAGGGACATTCTAAATGTTTACGAGTTGGCTTCTAGGCAGAAGTTTAATATGGGTAAAACTTCTCTATCTCTTCGTAATAATACTTCTCAGGCTGTAAAGGTTGAGTTGTTAGGAGAGGTGGGGGCACGAGAATGTGGAGAAGCTGAGAGATATTTGGGACTAACTTCAATGGTGGGTAGGGGAAAACACTCTGTATTTAGAATATTGAATGATAGATTATCTAAAAGAGTTAATTTCTGGAGTAATAAGTTTCTAAATCAGGCTAGTAATGAGACACTTATTAAGTCTGTCTTACAGGCTATACCTACTTATACTATGTCTGTTTTTAAGTTGCCAAGAAGACTTTGTAACAAGCTCTCCCAGTTAATGGCTGGATTTTGGTGGGATTATTTAGATAATAATAGTAAAGTACATTGGAGGAAATGGAGTTCAGCTGAGGTTTCAAAGGAAATGGAAGGGCTGGGTTTTAGGAACATCTAGAGCTTTAACCAAGCCATGCTTGCAAAAAATTTTTGGAGATTTCTCATTAATCCTAGTAGTCTTGTTTCTAGGGTGATAAGTGAGAAGTATTTCAAAAATGGTGATATTCTCCAAGCAAAGAAGGGTCCTTCTTCTTCTTTTATTTGGAAAAGTATATGGGAGGCTGGTAAGCTGGTTAAAGCTACGATAAGATGGAGGATTGGTAATGGAGAGAAGGTTAATATATGGGGTGATAAATGGATTCCAATACCTTTGACATTTCAGATTCAGTCACCAGTGAAATTATTACATAATGAAGCTAAAGTAAAAGAGTTGATTTTAGATAATGGTGAGTGGAATCACGCTCTTATTGATGAGGTATTTAATCCGGATGAGGCTATAGTTGTTAAAGAGGTTCCAGTTAGTAGATTCAGCTCTGAAGGTAAATTGATTTGGGGCCAATCTAGAGATGAGAAATTTTCTGTAAAATCAGCTTATCATTTTCATGTTCAGTCACAGGAGGCTTTAAAAAGTGGGGGGTCAAAGGGTGGTTTCATTTCTGGTATGTGGAAGAAGATTTGGCAGTTAAGGGTTCCTAATAATGTCAAAGTATTTTTGTGGAAGGCAGTCAGTGAAGCTCTTCCAACTAGGAGGAATCTATTTAAGAGAAATATGACCAAGGATGAATGCTGTCCCATTTGTTTTCAAGTTGCAGATTATTTCAAAAAAAAAAAGTTGCGGAAATTCTCATGTGCTGTGGGGATGTGTGGCGACCCAAGATATATGGGCAAATAATCATAGTCATTTGCAGAAATTTAAGTGTATGGAGATGAAGTTTAGCTTCATCTAGGAAGGGCTGATTAAGCAGTGTGAATTGTCAATTTTGGAACTTACAGCCTGTGTTTTTAGACGTATGTGGTTGAGGAGAAATAAGCAAGTTTTCAAAGGAGTGTGCGATAGTCCAGCTCAAGTGTGGCTAGGTGCTAAAAGTGAGCTTGAAAATTTTCTGCATGCACAGAGAGCTCATATTAATCAGGGAGTGGGGTTACGGGCACTAATGGTGTGGTCAGATGGGTTCAGCCAGAGGTGGGATGGTATAAAGCAAACTGGGATGCTGCTTTTGATGAGAAGAGAAAGAGAATGGGGGTACGGGTAGTAATACGAAACCGTGAAGGGGATTTAATTGTAGCTACTGGGTGGTCGAGAGCTTATGTATAAGGTCCTATGATGGCTGAGATATTAGCATTGGAGAGAGCTACTGATTTGAGCACTAAGTTGGGTCTACAACGGATCATTTTTTAAGGTGATGTACTCCAAGTGATAAGGGACATTCAGAATCCGGATGCAAGCTGGGCATGGTATGGGCATAAAATTGAAGACTTGAAGAAGTTCTTTGCTGCATCAGGTTTCATTCAGCAAAGGAGCCTACGTTTCACACCTAGAGATGGGAATGTTGCTGCCCATCTTATGGCCTAATTAGCTTTAGATTTTGATGAAGAACATGTATGGATGGAGCTTACGTATAAAATAAAAAATTATGGATGGAGGAAGGTCCTCCTCAGATTATGAGTTGTATTGAAAGAGAACATTATGTAATTGATGATTGATATTAATGAAGTGCATGGCTATTTAAAAATAAATAAAAATAGCCACAATATTTCAAAAAAAAAAAAATAAGACTACTTTTTAATAAAAAAATATATTAATATTTTAAAATTTTAACCTATGATAAAACCAATATTACGAACCCAGCAATAATAAATATGAGCATAGGTTCATAATTACAATCTCAGTAATAAAAAGAATAAGAATAAACATATTGAGAAACATTAATATTACTAATCTGACAACAATATAATTTAATTTTGAAATAAAACTTAAAATAATCTATTACGAATTAATTTTGAATTAAGTGGATTGAACCACTATTAACCTGTTTATTAATTAAGTATTAAGAATCAATCTGTTTTGATCTGAACTCATTTATATTAAATTCAAATCCATTAATTTCGTATCATGTTCGTATTGAGTTTAAAGATAGTGTCACATACTGCCACTCTCACTCTCTCTAATTTAGAAACGGCTTTATTATCACCACAATTTTTTGAGTGCAATCATAAAACAAAAATCTCATACTTGAACCCAGAATTTTAAAGTTGATACAAGTATAGAAATTTCTGAAAGTTTTAAAATGTTATTGTAACTAAATTTTGTGAAATTTCAGTTGGCAAATCAAGTAAGTGGCTCCACATCTGATCGTCAACAATACCTGGCTTACCTATTTGACCAATGAGTAATACTAAATATAGTTTTAAAATATACAAATCTTGTACTCATTTCTCTTTAACCAATATTACGTTTCGTAAAAGCTGATAGACAAATTTTCCACACCAATAACTTGGATGACACATCTTATATAAGAACAAACTTAAATAAATAAATCTACGAATAAATAGATATTACATATAAATCTATATCATTTGAAAGGACATTCTTATTAAATGTTGAATAAAATGAAAATTAAAAATAAATAAAAATAATAAACTACCTATGTTCGAGCTATGATCAATCCATATATTCCAATAGAAAATAAATAGGCAGTCACAACTAAGCACCACGTTCACTCACGATTCTCTAGGGTTTAAACTTGGATTATCATTAAGACAGAAACACACTCAGAAATAAAACTCATCTCACCATTCAACAATATAGATTTGTTTTTTTATTTTTTTGGTAAGTCCGTCTGGCCGTTCAGCAATATTTTAGAATAAAAATCAGTGTACTAAACTTTATTGTATTTATTGATTGGTAAAACTTCCACGGAAGCTAACAGTTCACCACGATGTTGAAGAGATAGCAAACTGACAGAATACAACACAAAGACTTGATGGATACAGCTTTTTAGGTGCGTCAAACGAACAGACGTATCACACAATGGAACAAAATACCAATTAAAACTATGGCCGCACAAATTATATACCCCAAGTCTCCATGGAAGCAGCCTTCTTTCTCTCTCTCTCTCTCTCTCTCTCTCTCTCTCTCTCTCCTACAGCATCGAACAAATCTTACAAGGCCAATGTAGACATTTTGACTTTCACTAGGAGGAACAGAATAAATTTCTCCTTCGGCTGGATATCTTGACTCAAAACTACCACAATATAGAAACCAAAACTTTGCACCGAGCAATTAACAGGAAGCAATTAGATGATGCTTGACTTAAATGGGGTCAGATAGGCTTTTGTTTTTCATGTTTCATCCAAATGGGTTTCCACCAGCAGACGAGAAAGGATCTGGGGTAGCAGGAACTGAGAATCTTCCAGCTTGCTGCTGATCCATATTTAAAGAGGCGAGAGCAGCTGCACTGTTGCCAAAGCCCCCTACTCCTTCATGCCTACGAAGATACTCATAGTCCTCAATAGGTGATACTTAGGCTTGCAAATTGATTAGCTAGGTAACCTAGTAACTACTGAGGAATACCCAGGCACACAGCCCTGGTGCACATTTTAAAAAATATATATAATAACAAAAAATATTCATAAAATACAATAAAAAAGTAAGATAGTAATATATTTAACCTAATTAGCTCAATTTGTTAAGAGTATGTCACAACATGGCAATCGAGTATTCACTAATTAATAAAATCTAAACAAAATATTTTATGTAATTTTCTTATGCTTTACAAAATATACATCCGCAATATTTGATAATGATAATCAAAATAACAAGTACATGGTTCATGGTTGAATCAATATATACACAAAAAGCAATGACCCAAACAAACACAAGAATTGAAAGCATTAACTTTAATGCTAACATAAGCAAAACAACGCAATCCCAAAGGATATCATCAAGCATATAATCGCCTTCATTTTTATCAAAAGATTTGTAGCTCTCATCATTCGCCTTCATTTTTATCAAAGGATTTATAAGCCATTCACTGGCTTAGTGGTATTGATGCCCTTGGTTTACCCAGAGGGCTGGGTTTCACTTGTCAAAAAAATTTCATCTAATTTAGTGGTATAGACAAGCAGTAATAGTTAACATTGTGATTCACTTTTGATAAGCAAAGCATTTTGTGCTTAAGCACACTTTTACCAACATTGATGTCAAGATCATACACAATTTTAACCATCAAAATTATGATTTAAGAAGCAAATACCTGGAAGGTGGCATGTCACTGGTTACTTGTTGCCCCATGTATGAACCTGAGATTATAAAAAAAGTGTTCAGCACAAGAAAGATCACGTAGGAAGCATACTCATTCACTTAAAAAAAGAAAGAGAGAATCGGCATTGTGGGCTTTTTTAGTTATATACTTATAGGCACTGCCGATGCATAAGATGGTGCCTGTGGAAGCAATGCTGATGTGTAAGATGATGCCTGGGCTGGCATCCATGCTGGTGACGGAGTACCAAGGCTGGAAGTGCGCAATAAGCCTGATGCAGGGGGAACACTTGGGAGAGCACCTTGTAAGGATGCCATGGAGGGAAACTGCATCACGAGAAATAAACACGAGGAAAGACTAATTAACAGATGGAATCTTTTCTCAGCAGAGAAAGGTGCTTCAGTATAAATTCTACCCAGCAGACTGCACAGATAGGTTATTGATGATGTCGACCATGCTAGTTCTTTTTTCTTTTTCTAAGACCAAGCAGACCAAACTGAAAAAGTTAAATCAAGCCTTCAAGTAATTGGCCATAAACACAATCAAGATTAAATATCCAAGCATCCTGTTTGTTTGGGCCAGTTGAAATCTTAAAAAACAATTCACGTAACCATTAATCCAAATAAGGCCTGAAAAACCAGAAGCGGTTAAATGGAATCATATCAAATGAATTGAAATGACGTACTGTTGGGGCTTGAACTGGAGGTACTTCACTACCTAAGTCAAATGGGTTTGTGGATTTTGACTGTTGAAAAGTGGGCACTGGCTGCACCAATGATTAGAAACTCAAGCATTAGTGGTTTACTTGAGGGATTTATACATGTAATTGCATGAAAGATTTGATAAGATAGAGATTAGATGTTACCAAAGCGTTATTATATTGCATATAGAACCCCATACCATGGGGTATACCAGTTTGCCACATTGGAACTGGTGCAGGGAAGGATGAATAGGTTGCAGTGAAAAGATCCTGCAGATGCATAAACCATTTATCTTATACCATATGTAATGCATACATATAAATAATATCGATGTCAAAGAAACACAATATGAAGTCACAATTACCGCAGGCAGTTCTTTTCTTGCACTGTATTTTCCTTCCAAAACAGAGGGTTGTGACACATCACCAGAAGTGGGAACATGTGCCATTTTTGAGACAGCTTGTGGTCCTTGTGCAGCTGGAGTACTTGAAGGGCCTACTGTATTAGTGGTAAATGATAAATTCTGCTGCTGCAAATTTACCCACAAAGCAACAAGGTAAAGATAAAACCTACTTTAGAAGAAACTACGATCATGAAGACCACCCTATGTACCCACCTGATTGCTCGTAACTACATCAACTGATGACGCATATTGTTGAGTAGTTGACTGACTACCAGTAACAGGGAAGAAAGAAGGTTGTTGATGCTGCATATTAGGTCCTTGCCCAGAACCTGGTAATATTGGTGTCAATCCAGGGGCATTTGCTGGTGCACCACCAGGGGGAAACATCGACAGACTGTGTATTGGTGCAGAAACAGGACTGAAGGGCAACACAGGTGTATTCCCTACAGATGCAGTAGCTGAATGACCAGTAAAAGGTAATATTGTCATGTTGCCAATGGGTGCAGTTGCAAGAGAACCAGCACCACCAGGAGTTCCAAAAACATGACTAGGTACAGAGGCTGAAACTGATAATTGTGACACCAAAGATTCCAATTTATTCGCATTCGAAGGGACCTGAGAAACTTTGGACTCAGGTGCAACATCAAAAGAGGCCCAATTATTGTCATTGTTAGAAGTTGTTGGATGTGAAGTGGATTGAGTCATCAAAGTTTGATTTGGTTGTGGAACTGCCACAGCAACTGGAGGTTCAGGGTCAGCATCAAAATCAATTAAGCTTCCAGTGTTTTCAACTTTGACTTCTGCTGGATTCCCAGGATTGGATCCCAAGCTACTGGAAGATGTGGTTCTCTGTTATTTAAAGCAATAAGAGAATAAGTACATGCATGTATTTTCCTTGAGGAAATACTAAAGAAAAAAAACAAGTTTCAAATGAATAACATGGTGCAGACTTCTAATAACAGACTTTAAGCAGCAGCAACTATGGAAAGCATGTGAAGATTTGGACAGGTAAGCGATACCGGTACACTCAGAAGAATTACTGTTTGAAGAATATTCCTTGAAAGGAGTTGCAAATTTGCAGGGAAAGATAATCACACCGCAAGTTACTAAGTCGATGTCACTTAAAACAGAGATAGATATCATATATAACCAGAACATGGACTACCACAAAATGGCCTCAAATATGGAAATTGCCATATGCATAATAAGAATTGGTACATTGTACTTCAAAACTTTTTTTTTTTTGTTAAGTAAGAAGACAATTTTATTAATAAGAACAAAATAGGCGAAGCCCATGTGTATACAAAAGAAAACTCCTAAATACATTCTAGAAAACAGAAAATGACAACAAAAAGTCGTGAGCAGAAGCTCCATTAAGCGTCAAAGCAAAAGTCATTGCAATAAAGAGTACACAAAAAAAATCCAAATTTCCTCCAAGATGCACTCCTTATCATTAAAACACTGCTCGTTCCATTCCAACCAAATGCACCACATAAGACACAAAGGAGCCATCTTCCACACTGCAGCCACTTGAGAGCTACCATATAACCCGTTCCAACATGCAAGAAGATCCACCACTCTCAAAGGCATCACCCAAGCCAACCCAACTCTATTAAAAACTCCATCCCACAAGGCCTTAGCGACCTCACAATGCAAAAGTAAATGATCCATGGATTTTCCATGCTTCTTGCACATGAAACACCAATCCATAACTATAAGACCACATTTCCTCAAATTATCCATAGTCAAAATGTTACCAAGTGAGGCTGTCCATACAAAAAAAAGCAACTTTGAAAGGCACGTGAGTCTTCCAAATGCGCTTCCAAGGAAAAGAGGTGCTATGCTGAACAGTCATCACCTCATAAATTGAACGAACCGTGAACTTTTTACTTCCCATAGGCTTCCACAACATCTTATCTCTCTCATTACCCCCTACATTGTACTTCAATACTACAATTCAAATGAAGAGAATTACAAATAAAAAATAATTAAAGTAATAAAAATAACCAACTTTAATTTGTGTAGACAATTAGAAGAAAAATAGCAACACCCTAAGAAATTAGCACAAAGTTTATGGCTTCCAAATATGAAGACAATGAATTTCTGCATGACCATGAAAGAAAACATTTTACACTATATAAGAGTAAAAATAGTTTTTACTGCATGTGTAATGGGAGTGGGGAGCTCGTTGACCATCTTTTACTCCATTGCAAGATGACTAGTTCTTTGTGGAGTGACTTCTTCAAACGGGTTGATTTGGCTTGGGTCATGCCCAGAAGAACAATAAACCTTTATTGCTCTTGGAGGGATTAGGAAGAAGCCCACAATTGTAGTAGTAGAGAAGGTGATTCCTACTTGCCTGGTATGGTGCATCTGGAGAGAATGAGAAATTTGAGGATGATCCTCAAGGACATTAGAGGAGCTCAAAACTTTACTCTTTAATACTCCCATATCTTTTTCAAATTCTAGACAGGTGACTCTTGTCTACACACACAGAGTTTGGACGCACCCTTGGTGTAGTTAAATGAAGTTTATAACTTATCGAAAAAAAATGAGAGAAAAAGGTGAGGCCAAGGGCTCAGTCCTATATGGTGCTTTGTCGTGTATTTACCTATTAAAGAAAGGCCGAAATACAAGTTCAGTGAGTAATTTTACAAGTTCAGTAAGTAATTTTACCTAGGTGTATTTTCATTCCTGAGATTTAAACAGTTCCAATTTCATCCATGAACAATTTAAAAAGGAAGCAATATGATCCATTTGTGCATCAACTATGAATTGAACAGCCACATGAATGACAGAAGACTAATATGGCATGGTATAATACGACGTGGCATCCACAATTATAACATGAAGGTGTAAACTTATTGATTGAGAGAGAGAGAGCAGAGAGAGAGAGAGAGAGAGTAAAGTCAAATCAAATTAGTTGGCATGTTTATGAATAAACAATTTCTAATCCTCAAGTATTCAACACTAAAAAAAACAAAATTTCTATATCACGTACAACACATTATTAGCTATAAGATCGCAGAGTCGGATTTAATACTCAAGTGAGAATCAAAATCATCCCAAACTCATAATTTAAAGATTTAGTCGGGTCAAGACATATAAATTGCGAACATGGGAAAACGTTCCCCTCGAAACTCATTCAAAAGTTACTATTCCCCCCCCCCCCCCCCCCCAAAAAAAAAACCCCGGTAAGGAAAAACAAGCAACTTGAATGACATAAAAAACGGTACACACAGAATGCCACAAACACACACATATATATTCTACAAACAGATAAGCATTTAGATATGCTCTTTGCAAACATCAGATACTTATTTTTCAATTATTCCAAAATGAAACTCAATTTTTAGCTTCATGATTATTTGGCCTAGTGTTTCTAACTCTTATCTACTTATAATCTGGCCATCTTGAGCTACCCAGGCAAACCCAATTAATCAAATATGTGTGCAGGTCTGAGTCAGACTTAGGTTTGCTTTCAAACTGTATACTGTTTTTCCAGAAAAAGAAAGATTGATGAGATAAAAACATACCCAGCAAATCTTGAACTCAAGAACTCAACATGCACCCTGTATTTACAAAGGGCGGAGATGTCATTTGAGCGAGAGCTCATTGACCACACTTTGCCAAACAGCTAGCAAGAAAGCTGTAGAAAAAACCTATTTTAGGTATAATATGGAACTTGACTGTAGAGTAATGAGATGGACATTCGTAAATTCAATACAAGGTTTAAATTGATTGTAGTGGCTCAAATAGCGGAACAATCAAACAAAGACTAATCTTGATCTTGATGAACCAGACGGAATTATCAATGAATAGCAAAATCATTACTAAACAAAAAACAGACTGAGTAGGTCCAGAAAAAAAGTAGAATGTGGTAACAAGAACTTGAGCTTTAAGGAACCAGACATATCCAAAAATAAAGGCAGGTTAATTGAGAAGAAGCCTCACCTGCGTATGTGCAGAGCCATCAGCAGCCTTTTGCCCATTGGCTTTTGGAGGTTCAATTATGCGAAGAGGTAATACATTCTCTCCTAAAATCTCTCTCACAGGCCGCACCATAGGGGGACTAGATGAATTTAAATCTTTAGGTTGCTCAGGTGATCTGCCTCCCAGCTTAGAATCTGCATCAGACTCCCTACGTTCTTCGAATTTTCTTGCATTTCCAAATCTATCCTCTCGACGCCAATCATTGACAATCTCAGGACGTACAGGACTTCTCCTATAATCACCATATTGCCTACTTTCTTGATCATATCCAGGACTTCTTTCATCATAACTTCTTCCACCAGGACTAGACCTATCACCGTAACGGCATTCATATTTATCCTCATATGGTGGGCTTCGAGGCCCTCCTTGATATGCATCTGTTCTCCTGCTTTCATAGACATCTTCCTTCTCACCCTGTTTGATGCATGATGTAAAAGGAGGAAAAATACTTGAACAGATAGATCCAATGACATCTAAAAAATCCAGCAATGTATTAGTAAAGAGTTATGCTGTATACTTCACTGATATCTGAATTTTATCTTACTAAGCTGCTTGAAATTGTCCAGATCAGTTCAATTTTTAAAGAGAGAAATTCAAGGGTTAATAGACAATGCCACATAAACACAGAAGAATAGAAGTGGAATGAGAATGTAGATTGTTCATTAGTACAACCTATTATTTAAAAACATTTATATTATAATTATATGCATACAACTTCACATCTGAATTAATATCACTGAGATTAAAGAAAGGGAGGGTAAGGGCCATTACCATTTTTACCCTCGGAGACTTGTCATAGTTCCTCTCGCCTGTACATCTTCTATCCACATAAACATGCTTAACAAAGTCACGAAGCCTCTCAACATTACTGGCAGCAAACTTTGAATTAGAACAGGAGCATATTTAGCATATATAAAACAGATCATAATACATATGAGTGACAACCTGCTATCAGGAGCAGAATGACGTTGTGGATCCCATTCTTTAAAATAGATCTCCTTGGCACGCTGTAAATGGATGATGGAGATAAAAGACAAAGGGAAAGAATATTTGGCAGAGATCTGATAAGTCATGCAAGTGTACCTGATTCCCCCCTTCTTGAAGAGCAGTAACTTCTTGTGAAGTAAATTTGGCCATTGATACTGACTTTACTCGATGCGTGAACTCTCGACTGAAAATCATCACCCATTTAATAGAGTGCAAACGCTCTATCTCTCTCTCCACACACACACACACGCAAGGAAAGAAAGTCCAGGCAATATATGCAGCAATATGTCATAACTTACTGTATTCCACTGCAGTTTGTGCAAACAAATGTCCAGAAATTTGTGCAAACATATTGAGGTCCCTGCTTAGCAGAAAATAAAGTAACACTAGTTAAATAGACTATTTATGTGCTTTTTGTAAAGGAATAATTTAAGAATCTTTGGACTTCGTAGTTAACATCACCAAAACTTCAATCATGAACTGCAGTGAACAAGAACTCAAACAAGGATTGCAGAAAACAACTCTCTTATAGAAACTTTGCTGCGAAGGTTCTTTCATTAATTTCCAAGCATGCCTTACAACAGTAATGCTTCAGAACAATATAGTTTTTATTTTATCAAAGTTCATAACCTTCTAACTGTGAGTGCAAATTTTGGTAGAGAGCTCATCACTAATTTGAGCAGTACAGTTCAGAGTCTGATTTGCGAGTCCGGTAAAAAAAAAAACTCATTCATAATTAATCTTCATATAAATAACTATTTTAAAAGAGCTCTACCTACACAAGCACAAGTAATCATAATGCATGAGCACAAAGGAACATTAATTGTCCCAAATTAAATAAGTATACAGGAGGTATGCAATAGAAAACAGCCAACCAGGAATAAAGAATAAGAACATAATTCCATGAAGTGGGAGCTATTGTGGCTGACATCCAACTATAAGAGAGTTGGACATAAAGGCTCTAAATTCTGACACCATCCTCTCACAATCTTCAAAGGTCTGGGCATTACATTTCACCAAATACACTACATCAAACATAAAGGGACATTCCTCCAAACCTCTAAATTTCTATGGCTATTTGCTAAATCAAACACAATATACCAGTCCAAAACTACTTAGGTTATGGGGCACAAAGGCATCCAACTAAAAACTCAGAAGCAAGCAATTACACAGGACAACATTCACACTTTTTTCATCTGCTACTCTCTAAACATAAAAAATACAAAGAAAAAATCATGAATGCACACTTTTTGACCTTGAGGAATACACATGAGATGAAAACAAACAGTTGACATAACATAGTCATAGATCTATGGTTTGCCCTGATCCTGAGTCGATTTGTTTATTTTGTGCTCCAACATTTGGAACTACTCGGAGGAGTTAGGAACCGAAACAAGGAGAAGAAGCAACAACTTAAGTTTGAGGAATAGATCGTATTTCATCCTTTGTTCACCATTGCAACTGGGGCTCAAAACACATGAAATTTAATGACTTACTCAGGAAAAGCTGAAGTACAAGATGCTATTGAGTGTGAACAAAACATATTGTTGCAAAAAAATATCCCCTTACCAAAGCACAAAGCTTTCGTTTACACTGAGAATATTTATTCTACTTCAGATATCCAGATAAGTATCTAATTTAGTAAATCCTATCTTATCTGGTTGAATCTCTAGAGATATGCTAAAGTTCTATGAGTCTCAGTAAAGCCCAAAAGACAATGTTTTAAAGGAAGCTTTAGTCTCTTTGTTTCCTATGAAAGGGTCCTGCAATAATCCAAATTAATAATTTGTTGAAACTAATTTTTTAAGTTGTGGATTTTAGTGCTTGATCGTAGCAGTTAGTAGAACCTAGTTTCTTATTTGTTCATGGCAGGTTTTGAGAGATACTTGAAATTGGTTTACCAAGACAATCAACAACTTAACAAACCTAGACGAGAACAAATGTATTTTCACAATCAATCGCACGTCTGATTGCATTATTGCAGAATGACTGATCAACAAAAAATTAACGCAGAATAGATACAGAAAAGCAAATCAGAGACGTAAGACTCTGGAAAATAATGTTTTCTCAGGAATTAATCATTATCGATAGCATACCAGGCTGTTACAGTTGATACATCTCCGATTCTCAGCAAGTTTCAGAAGACCCCGTATAATTCGTTCGTTTTTTTCATCCTCCTTCAGTCGGTTAGCCATTCCACTTCCTACTCCAAATAAAAAATATAATATATGAAGGAACAACAGCAGCGACAACCACAACAAAAAGAAGTAAAAGAATCCGAAAAAGACAACCGATAAACTAAACTAGACTGACGCCTGTTTTCTCAAAATGACACGGGATTCACGCCGGAAACAACTAGTTCAACAATCCGGTGCTGAATTGCTAGGGAAGCAAAGGAACTATATACAAATAATTCGGTTTTTGCCATCCTTATTAATAATACCGTTTACTTATCAAAAAAATAATTCGGTTTTTGTCTCTAACTCAATAGTTCTCATTTCTAACGCGCCTATGCCAGGTCCCGTAGTCTCGCCAAATCCACACAGTCGAGCACAGTTCATGAATCATGTCAATTTCTAAGAACACAACAATTCACTGAAGACGATGATGAAACAATTAAAATTGAGATACAGAATCATCGCAGAATTGATCCGGACCGGATATGAATCGAACGATACCAGTAGAAATGTTCGGAACCCTAGAAAGTAGACAAGCAAAATAAAAAGACTTTGCAGTGACCTGAATTTTGCCACGGATGGAAGAAAGTCTCTCTAGTTCCGCAGCCTTTTCCAGCTAGCGCCGATACCCGAGAGATCCGCCACGCGCTTCGAGGAGGTACAGCCGAAGTCGCCCACACGCATAGAGAGAGAGAGAGAGAGAGAGAGTCGCAGTCTCGCAGATCGTTTTTTCGTTAAAGTAACAGTTAGTTGGTAACTCCAACAGTTCGTACAGCTCAAAGCGTAGTAGGATAATTTGGATACTTGCGGTATTCCAGGACACAGGCTGATACCCTGTCACCTATGGGCCCTCGGCGGGCCCCTATTTTGACGGTCCATTGTCAGACAAGGTGACTGACAGGGAGCTGATTAATCACCCTTGTCTCTTTTCAAAATTACGCTTTTGCCTTACAATCCCGGAGTAAACAGCGGGTCTAATTAAGTTTTTATTTTTAAAAAATATACAAAATGATTTTTTATAATTTAAGTTTGAAACTAGTTAAATTATTATACATTGCAGTAGAAATAATTAGGGTTGTACATCCAATCAAGATACCGACCTCCACTTACAAAAATCGGCTGAAACCGACAAAGAACTGGTTGGCAGGCGAGTTAAATATATAGAAATCGACGTCGGCCGGTTCGGTTTCGATTCTCCTATGCGAAAAACCGCTGAACCGGCCGACTGGTTCTTATATATATATTTTTTCTTTTATACATATAGAAACGACGACGTTTCGCTCATGAAACATTGAAACGGCGTCGTTTTAGATCCAGGAAACAGAAAAAAAAAATATATATAAAGGAATGGCGTCGTTTGGCTTAAAATGTGATTATAAACCGTCCCCACCCCCTTTATTCTTCTTCCCCAGTCTAGGTTTTCTCTCCTCTGCAACTCTCTTCCCAAATTCAAGGCAGACGACGGCGTGGCTTCCCTCCTTCGTCACAGAGACGCCGATGGCAATCCGAAAACTGCACCGACGTACGTTGAGATCGAAACTATTAGTTTTCTCTCCCTAGTCGATCAGTTTTGGCCGGTTCTAAGCCATTCTACAACATCGGTGCGACGTTGGTTTGCCACCATAACCGCGCCGAACCCATCGGTTTTCACCCCTAGAAATAATGTCAAAATATTAGAATTAAAATTAAGAAAAATGCTATCGAGCCACATCAACTTTATTGCGAGAGCTCACTGCCTGACATGGATGTACCACGTGTTAAGATATTTAAAAAAGAAAAAAACAAAATGGTAAAAGCCCCTCTCTCTCTCCCGAATAGACACTCACTCCCTCTGTTCTTCCCTCTCCCCCTTTCCCAAATCCCTCTCTCTCCCCAACAAAAACCTTGCATAATTTATATAATATTGCTAATAAGACCGCTTGCATTCCTCATCTTACATAAAAAAAAAAAACACTTAAAAGTATAACTCAATTCTTTTATTAGTTCTGAACTTTGGCTACTGATATCGGTTTTCCACAAAATCTTCTCTTCTTTTTTTTTAACTAATAATTTTTTATGGCCAAGTTTTTTCTATACCAAATTTTTAATGGAAAAGAGGGAATGTATCTAGGGAAAAAATATAGAAAAACATCTCATTCATTGTTTAGAGGTTGAAAGGAAGAAAAAAACCATTTGTACAAAAACCTGGTTGCAGTCACTCAGAGATTGAGTGATCAACGATGCTCAATTAGCAATAATGCAAATTTTTGTGGGTGCCGATGCCGCCAAATGACTTTTTTGAATTTGGAAGGAGTTAGTTGGGTGGTGCTACAGAGTGATTGATTTAGGGATGGTTGGGTACTGTTACGGAGTTGCCAACAATGTGGTCAATTTTGCTTGGCTTCAAAAAGAGCATTGCGAAGGGATCGATTTGGGATCTCATAAGTTTACTGATTTCAACAGTTTGGTGCTTTTCACTTTGCCAGTGTGGCAGCAACGTTCCGTGTCCACGTCAAGCGGTACACTCCAGTGGTAAGATCCAGGCAACTCATTAGCCCTACCCTAAAATTTATACATTTAGACCGTTCCCTTCTCTTCTCTCTCTATGCTTACCTCTATTCTCTTTAAAATCCTGCACTCCCACACAAATATAAGGTGTCAATAAGACAACCTCCAACTCTTCTCTTTTTTTATTCTTTTCCAAAAAAGTTTTAGAAGTTATTGTTGTAGAGTTTTTTTTTTAATATTATATAATTGATTTGCCACATTACAATCATCTCAGAGCAACTTGTATTGTACCACTAGATTTCTAATTCACCAATCTACGAAGATGAAGAAGCTCTGCCCAAAATTATGGGTGCATGTGGGTCACACAAGTCCGAAACACCCATCACCAAAGGTCAAACTACTACACGCGTTACTTTAAAAGATTCCAGATTCCTAGCCATCTTCAAAATTTGACTATCTATATCTCTCAACTAGAGTTGCATGGGCTTCATATTGTATAACTTTGCATTTCTTAGAAAATCCTTTGTTCTTGTCTACTTTGTCACTTTCTCTAAGGTCAAGAATTGCCACACTCCTCTATCTATAAAGACAAGTTGAAAGTTTGATTTATAGTTACCACCATCACCCTTGTGACAATATAGCAATTTCTACCCACAATAATCTGCCATATCTTTGAAGACATGTCGAACTGTAACAACTCATGGCTACTTAGTGCAAGTCTATCACTGCAACATCACAATCTTGGCAAAGAGGTTATGAGAGACGAACTATCTAGTTTGTCCCAACTTCCCTTCTGTTCTTTTTGCATTATTTTACTCTTTAGCACTTGGATGTAAATCATTTGGGTCCTATAGAGATTGCTAGATTCAACCTTCTGTGCCTTAAATTATTATAATTCAAGAATTTATCTTTAAAAATGAAAACTACAGACTTACGGCATCATTGTTGTGTATGAAGGATAGCACAAAAACAATAACTTGTAAAGAGTCTAATACAATTGTAAAACTTGACCTTTAGACTAGGCCTGCAACCCGCTTAGTCCGAATCAGTTTTGGGCACATACCGACCTGACTTGAACCATACAATCGGTTTGATCAGGTTATTTTTTTCATTTAAATTAATTATAACCAAATATTATCCAAGCTGGTCATATCTTTAGATTTGCGTGCAAATCTCTCTTTTTTCCATTTCCCACTTTTTATCCTCAGATCACATCACTGTCAAGTCTCCATCTACCTACTTCATACCAAAAACTTGAAGTAATGTTGCTACTTTCTCCATTGTTGCCGTCATCATTTCAGAAACTAACAATAATAAAATTCAGATAAAAAAGCAAACAACATTGACTAAACAAAATGATCTTCTACGAAGAAAAAAAACAAAGGATAAACCGCGTATCAAGTCTTCCATAGATATGCTAATAAATATGCATATTTTTTGTAGAAAGGAAGACAAGAAATAGGTGGAGACTAGTAACCTTCTATTATCTTTTGCAAGGCCTCAAAGAGAGGTCGTTGGTTTCTTTTTTTTTTTTTTTTTTTAAGATACTGAAATATCATAAATTTGAACAACAATGGTCAGTTTTCATAGATATACAAATAGAGGAGTGAAGGAGATTTAAGCAACATGCCTTGCTAAGTAAGTGGATGATTCATTCAACAACAAGAGAGATGACAACAATAACACTGCATACAACAACCACAACCCAAGTAGGCATATACTTCATTGTTGTTGTGATACCCCGTTTTTACGTGTATTTTCACTGAATGAGTGTTTTTAATTTAATTAATATATTGGTTTATTTATTTTAAATTAATGTATTTTAATTGGTTTTTAATTTATTTGATGTTGTGTTTAATTTATTTTAATCGTTTTACGGTTTTTAAAATCGTTTTCGGCGGATCAGTTTTTGGTTTCCGGAGTGAGGATTGGACCTCATTTCTTTTCTTTTCTCTTTTTTCTTTTTCCCTTTTTCTTCTTCTTTTTCTTCTTTTCGTTCATTTCTTTCTTTTTCTTCTTCTTTCTTCCCCGTTTCCTCTCTTCCCCGAGCGCTGCTCTTCTTTTTCTCCTTATCGTTGCTGCCACTTCGGCCGCCCAGTGCGCCGCCGTGGTCGACACCACCCCCACCATTCTCTTCCCCTCCCACCAGAGATCATCCCCACTAATTTTCAAAGTCATCGGACCAGCCGTTAGCCGCCACGCACAATTGGAAGTTACGGCCCCAGCCCTATTTTTCTCCCTTGTCGCCAGTTTCTTTCTCAGCCCAGAACCGCCGCTCGCCTGCGGCGTGGCCTACACCACCCACCCAGTTTTCTTCCCCTCTGACCGGTGAACATCCCCACTAAGTTTCACCTCCATCCGAGCCACCGTTAGCCACCACGAGCTCCTCCAAGCCACACGGTTTTTCACCGATTTCGGTGCCGTCGCACCACCTCCGGCCACCATCTCTTCACAGCTTCTTCCTCTACCTCTTGCTGACCTAACCCACCTAATTTCGGCCCCGATCCATTGCCGGAGCAGCTCCCACCAGATCAACTCCGTTCAGCCCCTTTTTGGCCTACGATCGCCATTTCCACCACTACCCATGGCCAAAACTCGTTTCCCTTAGTTTCATAAACATCTCAAGATCTTTCCCTATCAATTTCGTGCCTTGATTTTTCCCCGTTCGAAAGTGGGTAATTTATTACCCACAGCAATAATGTAAATTACACTGTTACGTTGTTTTTCCTCCGCTGTTTGCAACGCCGCGAGCTTTCAAAAAATTCCGTATAGCGCTGTAAGTATTTTTCAAATTCTACTTTTAGATTTAAATATATTTTTCTCTTACAATAATTATTTGACTACTGGTTGGTTGATTCCGGACTGAGTCCGAGGAGTTCGGGGGTCGGATGGATTGAGGAAAGAGTTGTTTGTTGGTTGTTATTGATGCTTGGGATATGTTGGTAAATTTGTGTGATTTTATTTGCATTGAATTGTGCACGCATATGCATGTGTTAAATCTTGAAAACTGGATTTTCGAGTGAGATATGTTTTATTGGTATACGTGAACTTTTGGATTGATTGGTTTGATTCAGAGGCGCGCGGCGTAGGGATGTTGGTAAGCAGGGATGGTGGTAGAGTCCCGCCTGTGATTCCCGCCTACGGTGCACGCGGCGTAGGGATGGTGGTAAGCAGGGATGGTGATAGACTCCCGCTTGTGATTCCCGCCTACGGTGCACACGTAGGGATGGTGGTGAGCAGGGATGGTGGTAGAGTCCCGCCTGCCATTCTCGCCTACGGTGCACACGGCATAGGGATGGTGGTAGAATCCCGCCTGTCATTCCCACCTACAGTGCTCTGATGGTTTGGTTAATGGGCCATTTTCTGGAAAAATGGCGAGACTGGTTTTTAGGTCATTATCTGGGATAATGGCGAGGATATGTTTAAGGAAAATGTTTTTGGGCCAAATAGGACTTTTGGCGCGTGTGGAAAAATATGGTTTTTATGGGACATGTGCGTTGCATTCTCTCATGCATATTGTTTGAGTTATAATATGTTTTTATCTAGTGGTGTTTGGATTTTACTTACCTGCGGCACCATTTTTGGTACCATAGATTTTGGTGCAAAGTTCGAGGTAGAGAAGGAGACTGAACCCTAGGATGCGGCTCCGCCGGAGTACTGAGTTGGAGTCTATGCTTTGTAGTTGGCTTTGAACCTATATTTGTAGTTTGTAATATTTTATTATGTATGATTTGAACAGTTTTGTATTAAACTAAGAAAAATTCTGGTACTTAGTTATATAACTTTACTATCCGCTGCGTGTTTTTTCATGCACATTTGTTGCTTTTACACACACTCGGCATTCGTCGATAGGGTGGTGACCCGTGATGTCACCATCCGGACGTCTCGATTTCTCCGTGTCCGTGCGTGGGGATTTGGGGGCGTCACAGGTGGTATTAGAGCTGTCCGGCTCTGGGTAAAACCACATGTCCTGTAGGGAGTACCAGAATGTTTTTAAAGTTGTGTTTTAAAATTTATTTTAAGTAAAGTTACTTTTTGACATGTTTTATATGTTTGAATTTATTTGAGTTAGTTTGCTTGTGTTTATTTATTTAGTTATGTTATTGCATGCTGATTTCTTTTTGTTTTCTTGTTATGTGGTCTCGGTTTTAGTTTTGGTTTTATGTTGTTGGTTTTATTCGTTTTTCTTAAAGGGGGTCAAGGGTTATGTTGTGGCAGGAAGGCAGTATAATCGAGGATACTATTATTAGGCATGAACATTTAGTGTAGTAGGTTTGAATTTTTAGCGATGTGGTTTGCTTGTATGATGTTGAGGTTTGAAGGGAATGTCATGGTTTAAGCAATCTTTGTAAGGTGGGAACTCACGTAGCAATGAGGAGAGGAATTAGCTTTAAGTCGCTTAAGATGATTGAGGTCAAGGTTTTGTAGAATTTATGTAACGAGGCTATAGGATAGGAGAGTGTAGGTTCAGCGAACTTTAAGGACGTGTTTAAGGGAATTTTATTTAAGGTTTGCGACCAGATATATGCAAAATGGTAGTTTGCCACCGGATTACAACTTTTCAGGAATTAGTTGATTTGGCCATTCTAGCAAAGCGTGAGGTTAGTTTAAGTGTGGGCACCCCTCTAGGTCAGAAGAGGCTGAACATTGATGGTGAAGGAAGCAGTTCTGGATCGCCACAAAAGTTTATGTAGAGGAAAGGAATCCGATCATTGGCAGCCCCCGGTGTGCATATGGGAGACCGAGTTCCAGTTTGTGGCATATGTAATAGAGCTCATGGAGGTGAGTGTCGTCTGGGTAGTAACCAATGTTTTGAATGCGGTCAGACGGGGCATTTTGCTCGTGAGTTCCCTAGTCGAGTTCAAGAAAGCCGTGGAGCTCGTCGCAGTTGTAGAACTAACCAGAGGCAATTATCTCAGGCTCGAATGTACGTAGTGACTCTTGGTACCGTTGGAGGCGAGGTTACGGAAACTCAGAATGCTAGAGTCATGGCATGATCTGGGTGATCTTTTAGGGAAGTAGAATAATTGAGTTCTTTGGTTCCGTGGAGTTTATGAAATGGTCTATAACGTAGTAGGTTGTAAGTTCAACAAATTTCAAGGATGGATTTTATGAAGTTTCAACAAAGTTTTAAAGTTTGGGGCTTTATAGATTTTAGGAAAATAAGTTTATGGTAATTAAGGTGTTAGGTTCGACAAGCTTTGGGGGGAAATAATTAAATTTCGAGTTTTAGATTTCGTGATTCGGCTGAGCAATTAGGTGGCAATTGGGGCTTTAGATTTTACAAACTTTTAAGGTGAATGTTTTAGATTAAAGCCACCAATCTTGAGAATTTCAGAAAATAATTTATTATCTATTAATGTTTTGGAATTTGAAAGATTTGGGAGTCGTTTTTTTTTCTATTATGGGATGTAAGTTCTTTGATCTTAGAGGTTCCGGAAGTAGATTCTTATTTGATTTAAGGTTTTAGAATTGTAGAGTTGAAGGACTAATTTATAATAAGAATTGAGTTCTTAGTTTTACAGACTTAGTGCTGTAGCTTGATCTACTCTAGTGAGTGATTAGTATGTAACCATTAAAATTGGGTTGATTAGAGTTGAGTTATTGATATGAAAATTTTTCTAGAGTAGATTTCTTTGAGGATTGAAGATATCGTGCTAGTTTAGAAAATAATTATGGTTAACTCGAAGTTGTAGTAGCAGATCTTAGGAAATGATTCTATCGATTCGAAAGGTATAGGTCCATCAGGGTGTTGGAAATAGTAGATTTTGTGTTGGTATTGAATACGATTGAATTTGAGGTTATATGATCCGTAGACTTTTGGGAATGGATTCTTAGCAGGTTTAAGGTCATTGTCGGTACCAAACTTTAAGCAATGGCTGGTTGCTGATTTAAGGATATAAGTTGAGTAGATTTAGGAATGATTCTTGCTGAGTTGAGGATATAAGTGCAGATGATGGAAATGTGATAATGGATCACTTGTACGTTTGAATGATTTTTGGTGTTGGCTAAGAGTGCATGGGATCGATGAGTAGTAATGGTACGTATGTATGGATTTCGGAGAGTGCTGGTCCTGGTCTCATCTATTTTTTTTGGCTTTGAGTTGTTTGGTAAGTTGAACGGAATGTACAGTCGAAGCGGGTTACCCATTGGGATGGTGGTTTGAAATGACTGTTGTGTTTATCTTGAGAATTAATTGCGACTTGAAGTCATAGGAATTTAAATTGGTGAGGCTATACTTTTCTTTGGGGATCAAGTATCCAGTTGGGAGAATTGGGGATATGGTTATTTAACTTGAAAGGAGATCGTTAGGTCACCATGTGTGGTGTATGAAGTAATAAATCTTGGAAGTTGAAACTTATGCATCAAAGGTAGGTAGCATAATCATATGTATGAAGTAATAAAGCAGTAGGATCTATGAGTGTTGTTTAATAGTTTTTGATGGATTGAAGATTTAAACAGTATGGCCTGTCTTGAGATTTATTTGTGAAGTGTTATTGATGGAATTAGTTGTACTAAAACTAGAGTTTTTGAGAGTACAAGTAGGTGGGTGAGTTACCATGAGCGTTTCGATTATGTCTAGGTGAAGTCAATGGTAGTTTATAGTGAGTTAGTTATTGCAAGATTAGATGTTATTCAAAATATAGGTAATGAGCTTGAAGTGTGGGATATCGGATAGAAGTTATAGGCGCTCTCGTTGGTTGGCCGGGAAGGACTTGGGCCTTTTTGGAGATGTTCCTTATCTTTAAAAGAGACAGGTGTATTTTGGGATAATGTTATGTGTTTTCAATTTGGGGCCTGGAGGTTGATTAGTACTGGTTTCTGTCATCAATCAATGGGTGTATTTTTGCAGAATGTTGGTTTTCGTTTGGGGCAGCGATGGCCAACTGAGGAATGAGTGGAGATTTATGGTTTTCGGAGGCATACAATTTTCTATGGAAATGTGGTAAAGGTTTTCTTGTGATTAGGTGTGGATTGAGCTTGTACTTCATGATATTAATTTTTGAAGATATGGCCTTTAAGTATTTTGATGAATTATCAGAGTGCGCGCGAAAGCATAATTTTTGGAGATACTTAGAAGTTCAAATTTTCTATCGACTTTGAAGATTTAGTAGTGATTCGAAGTTTTAATGAGAGATTAATCATTTGGTTGTGCAATTTGGTTTATGGATGGTTAACTTTGGAAGTGGCTATTAGGTTACCAAAGTTGGAATGGGATGAAAGTTTGGAAGGTAAAGCAGAGACGTCGTTGATATTAGTGATTTATGGTGTGAAGTTAATAACCATTGGATTTGTTGAGAGTTGTCGATGATAGGTATCTCTCAAATATGTTCAGAGTTGTATCTTGTATCTGTTTGGCGCTGATGGGTTGATCTTGCGAATTTCAAGGACGAAATTTGTTTTAAGGGGGGAGGATGTGATATCCCATTTTTACGTATATTTTCACTGAAGGAGTGTTTTTAATTTAATTAATATATTGGTTTATTTATTTTAAATTAATGTATTTTAATTGGTTTTTAATTTATTTGATGTTGTGTTTAATTTATTTTAATCGTTTTACGGTTTTTAAAATCGTTTTCGACGGATCAGTTTTTGGTTTCCGGAGTGAGGATTGGACCTCATTTCTTTTCTTTTCTCTTTTTTCTTTTTCCCTTTTTCTTCTTCTTTTTCTTCTTTTCTTTCCTTTCTTTCTTTTTCTTCTTCTTTCTTCCCCGTTTCCTCTCTTCCACGCGCGCTGCTCTTCTTTTTCTCCATACCGTTGCCGTCACTTCTATGACGCCCCCAAATTCCGCTTGGGATTGAACGGACATTTGAAGCGTCGAGACATGCAACACAAGGTTACCTGCCCCCGTTCATGACATATAAGATGCAATGTTCCTAACATGCATCTAGCATTATGCAATATTCGCAGCGGATAATTTTTTTTTTTTTTTTTTTTTTTGCAATACTATGCACCAAACTAAAAATATCACAAATACTTGAAACATATTTCATACATAAAGGCATACTAAAAAGCCGTGATCACCACACTAGTCCAAAATGGTTGTGATCAAAAGAATACTTGAGATACAACTCCAAAAGTACAAATAGTAACCTAAGTTAAATACTATGCCATCATCAACATCGCACCGTGGCCTAGTCGACCGTGTTCAGTTGGTCAGATTCCAATTTTTTTTCGGGTCCTGTAACAAGATCTACCATTCGGGGGGAATGGTAGTTGGGACTACCACAGTGAGATTTGATTACAAATCTCAGTAAGTTAACATAAAACTCACACACAGGTTAAAGATGCATGCATGGCAGTAAAAGCATAAATGCATAAGTATAGTCGTACATAAGCATAGCATAACTTGACATATAGCATGACATAACCAGAACTTAAACGTGAACTGAACTTGACTTAACATG